>VDFB02000015.1:162670064-162687818 GCA_007258455.2 Sequoia sempervirens | reverse complement strand
AGGGTAGAGGGAGTGAGTGAGAGAGAGACCTGAGAGAGGGAGAGGGGGTATGAGGGAGAGTCTTTAGAGAGAGAGAGAGGTCCTTAAGAGAGGGAGAGGGGGTAGGAGGGAGAGATGAGAGAGAGAGAGAGGGAAAGAGATAATATTTAAATATTTTATATGTTAGTAATATTAATTAGTTATATAATATTTTATATATTAGTAATATATATATACATTAAATAAAAAATATAGAAATAATATTTAAACATTATACATACAATATAAATATATTATATAATAAATTATAAACCATTTTATATTCCTCAAGAGATATATTAAAATAAACTACAAAATATTTATTGCATTTTATAAATCATATATTATAAAGTGTATAAATTTTTTTAAATCATATATAAACCAAATCAGATATCCGTTTTGAAACGGATATCCGATTTGGTTTATATATGATTTTAAAAAAAATTATACACTTTATAATATATAATTTATAAAATGCAATAAAAAACGGATATCCGATTTGAAACGGATATCCGATTTTTCTGAAACAGAATTTATTTCCTAGGGATTAGCCTCGGCCTTGCTTTGGTATTTGGCTTGGACATGCCAATCCTAAGAAGTCAATGCAAAAAACATGTTTGACAACTTACCTTGTTTTTCTAGACTTCGTCCATGTGGCTGACGACTTTATTTTTAGCCAAAATTGATGAAACGAAAAGGGTTTGTAGAAGAGACTCTCAGCTTTCCACCAATATAAATTATTCATTACTTTGAATTTAATAAATAATTATTATTTATTTTCTTTTAGAATTATGACTAAAGTCCTGATTGATAGGCTGATTGAAAAACATCTATAACTTTCAAACGGTATTATATTTTTTGAATCCAAAATATGTGTCACATTCTATGTTTTGCATACTATAGGATTAAAAAAAAAAATTTGAATTTTATGAGGTTTTAACCAAGTTAAGGTGGTCAGACATACGAGTTTTATATTTTTTAAAAGTTGTAATAAAAAATCATAATTAATTATTTACGTGGAAAAAAATTACAAAAAAATATGCATCACATCTGGACATGAGTCCTCTACTTATATCTAAAATCTCATAAAAAATATTATCATTTTATTATGGTTAGAGTGGTTAGACATAACCTACTTCTTCTTTTTCCTGAAATTTAAGTAATACTGCATTGAAATTTCAAATTTTCACCAAATAGATTTTGTTTTTAAAAAAATTAACCTAGTAGTTTAGAAACTACATTAAATTTCCCACAGATTCTATTCTTACATATTTTTGAAATAATATAGATAACTTATTCAAATTTTTACGTCAAGTTGCCTAACTCTAATTTTTCTGAATTTTCATTGCCACTTAAGGACCTGTTTGGCCTACCATGATCCTGCACATGCCCAAGGGAATGAAAGGGGATGCTGCTAGATTCATGGCTAGATGCTTAGAATGTCAAAGGGTGAAAGTTGATCATCATCCTGCAAGTCTATTGTATCCACATGATATTTTAGAAAGTAAGTGGCAAGTCATCAGTATGAATTTTGTGCGAGGATTACCCATGTCAAGGAATAAGCACAATGCCATTCCAGTGGTAGTTGACAAGCTTGAAAAGGAGCACATTTTATACATGGGAATTTAACCAATGGAGCTCATTTCATAGCTCAGAAATTCATTCAAGAGGTGTTTAGATTGCATGGTATTCCTAAGAAAATTATCTTGGATAGGGATGCTCGTGTGACCTCTAGGTTTTGGCAAACCTTATTTTCTGCACTTGGGACTCAGTTAAATATAAGTTTAGCTTAACATCCGAAAACGGATGGACAAATTGAAAGGGTAAACCAAGTACTAGAAGAACTATTAAGAATGTATTGCATGGATCAACAATCCAAGTGGGAAGATTACTTTCCTTTAGTGGAATTTGCATATAAAATTCCCATCATTCTGCAATTAAGATGGCTCCTTTCAAAGCATTGTATGGTCGAAGTGTCAAAAACCTATAAGTTGGGATAAGCTTGAGGATAGGGTAAGTATTGGAGTAGAAATGTTGTCTGAAATGGAGAAATAGGTTACAACTATTAAGCGAAGGCTAGTAGAAGCCAATGATAGGCAAAAAAACTATGTAGATTCTAAACGGGTAACCAAGAATTTTGCAGTAGGTGAAAAGGTGTTGTTAAGGGTTAAGCCTCATAAGAGTTCTATCAAGTTTGGGAAGTCATCCAAACTAGCTCTATGCTATGTAGGCCCTTTTGAGGTTCTTGAGGAAGTATATCTTGTTGCTTATTGAATTGTGTGCCACCAACTCTTTCTTGGATGCATAACGTCTTTCATGTGTCTTACCTAAAGAAGTATATACCAGGTGATAATCATGTAATTGATTGGAATGATTTATAGGTACAAGACCTCAGAGTGGTAACAATTGAGCCTATCAAGGTGCTCAAAACATGTAAGCTTTGCTTGCATAATAGGGAGGTACAATGCAAAGTCCAATGGGACCAGTATGTAGAAGATTCTACCACTTGGGAAGACTATGCTAAAATAGAGAAAAAGTTTCCACATGTTTTAAATGCTTTTGAAAGTGCTTGAAAAATAATGGTGTGTTTGTTTTCAGATTTTTCTATGTTTGCTACATAAAATCATTGGGTACGATGATTCACAAGGGGGGGAGTATGTTACACCTTGTTGTGTGTCTATCTATTTACTATAATTACTATGATTGGTTAAAATACTGAATATATGAATGTATTTATAACTTTGATTGAAATACATGTGTTTGTATTTTGTTTACCTATATCATTGAGAAAATGATGAATGAATGTTAATTTAATTTGATGTTATAATTAGATGAATATGAGGAATGAATGTTGATTGAATTTGATATTTTGACTATGAAATGTATAATGCAAATGATTATTTTGATGAACAGCTGACTACTGTTGAAAATATGTTGAGTTGAATGTAGATATAGGATCAAGCCTCCAAAAGAGAGGGGAAGTATCACTTAGGAGAAGGACTTGGTCGGGTAACCTTTAAATGAAACCTAACTGAGCTTTCACACACTCACTTATAAAATGGTTAAGTTGAGTCATAGTTTTGGGAAATAGGTAAGTCATCTATAGTCATGTTTGTGTTTGAATTAGAAAGGATCATGATTTTTGTTGAGAGCATTCTTGGTTTGAGATAAGTGCTTGATGCATATGAGTTCTTCCTTGTGTGACTATATTTAATTGATGAGATATGCATACATGAAATGTATATATATGTATACATGTACATGTTGACGATAACCCATACATGTGAGTTAATACGTACATAAGTATACGTAGGTAGACATACCTACACATGGCCTCATAGACAAATTACTCATGGGCATGGGGGTATCAAAAATAGACAATGAGACATATATATGTATATATACACCACATGCATATATGTCTATCAATAAGTTAGCAATTATATGTGATTGATTGATTGTATAAGTGAATGTATATGAGATATATGCATATACACATATTGATATACTTGTATGTGTTGATGTGATGGAATGTCCATAAGAGTATGTCAATATATGTATATATGCGTATATGTGTTTATAGATATATAAATACATATGCTATAGTTTATAGAAATGACAACATGGATATATGCATTCAAATATCGAATGGTTTATTTAATGAACTTGTTTGTTAACAAGCATATATATATTATATATATATACATAAAAGCATTTAATGCTATATATAAATACACACATATATTATACATATATATTGTGGGCCGATTTAAAGAATATATCGCGGCTTGTAATAGCGCATTGATATCATATAACCTGCGCATGTTAACTTTGCATTCAAAGCAAAGATGATGATAAAATGTGTGCTACATAAACTATAGTGAATATAACATTAGTATGAGCTGCGCATAAAGTAAAGGTTGTGAGTAAATATTCTTACGTGTTGGGAAAAGAATTGACAACGTTGTAAAGCACTTGGTTAAACTAATGTTAATGTGTCAAATGATTAAGCAAGACAAGGTCAAAGCCATCTAAATTGCAGGAAATAAACATTGACTTATTCTTTTAAACAAGAAACCAAAAAAAATAGGAAAAATGGTGTTTTGGTGGCGCTAAAGTATGAATGGTGCAAAACAAATAGAAGTCTTGAACCTACAATGAATTCAAGCATGTGAAAATATGAATTGGTCAATTAAGCAACTGGCCAAATAAGTCAACCTGAAGGCGACCATTACCTTGCATTTATTAACTTCTTTCTTGTTGTCTTGAGGAATGAGGTGACTCATTCCAATGGCTTTGTATGTGTTTGTTGAGCATTGATTTATGCTGCCACCTTCTTTATTTAGTTGTTGATTTGAGCCAGTGAACTGAGAAGTGTCACTTTGAGTAGCTTGTTTATAGGCAGCAAAGGTTCATATTTTTGTATAAATAGAGGAGAGGTTTTCCTCATTTGGATACGTGTTCAATTGCATTTTGTTGCTTTTTATTTGTGATATTCTTGTTTTGAGTTGAGAGTTTATTTGTGAGGAGAGTTGAGAGGCATATATTGTGAGAGTTATTGTGAGGAAATTTTGTGAAGAGGAATTGAGAAGTGGAAAGAGTTGCAAAGCTAACTCTTAGAGGGGATTTAGCTAAGGAACCAGTAGGTCAATTGGAGTATAGCTTATATCAAGAATGTGATTCTGCTCATCTTAAGTTTGATCTATTTTTGCAAAGATTGAATGTATTGTTTGTATTGTTTGGAGAAATGCATTAATATGCTAGAATAGAGAAAAGATTATATTTGCTTATTGGAAAGAAAAAGAATCTTGTTGTTATGATTTCCTTATGAGTGTTTGTACATACTCCATATTAAGGAGTGGGTGTTATCAATAAAATTATATACTAGGATTGATGAAGCGTGAATAGCCTAAGAAGTTATTTGACACAAAGTTATTTTGTAATCTTATAAATCTCATATATTATACTTGGGATTAGATTGTCCAATGAAGGGGACAACTTATGCTTACTTGATAGAAATATCATAGCGATTTGGGAAAATGGAATAGGTTGTTTATGGGGTTAAGGATTACCTACGGAAGGGAATTACTTGTGCATAGTATTTAATGGTCTTAAATCAAATTGAGCTAGGGTAGTGTATGCAAATAAGATGACTCACTCAAAGTACTAAGTGAAGAATACTTTGGCCAAAGTAGTGTAATTTTCCACTAGTTACATTGTCAATCCATTGTGTTCCATTTATGCATGCTAGTTTAGGATTGTAGTGGGTTTACAAGTTCTAGTTATGCAAGACACAACACTAAGCTTAGGAAGGTTATAGTTATGATGATACCTTACCAATCCCTTCATTGAAGGGTAGGGCCATCTTGCCATATGTGGTAGATGTGTGGGGGACCATATTAAAGTCCGTGTTTGGCGGAAAAGCACTTGAGTGATGTTTTTCCTCATCTGTCGGCGACCAAGATTTGGAAAGGAGTTTCCTAGACCATTTGTATCTATTGCCTATGAAGCTCAGTTGAGCAATGTATGTATCTTTGAATACAATCTTTGTAAAATTGTAAAAGTGATATATTATATTAAGAATGAAATCAATACTTTGGAATTATGTTATGTCAAATATGTTCAAATATTCTCTTTTAGAATTTTTGTTTTTTTATTGCAATGGGAATGAAATATAGTTTATTTACTTCAGGCAAAAACTTAGGAAATTTCCTTGCATGAACAATTGGCATGTTACACCTTGTTCCTAAATGGGTACCCATTTTGTTAAAACAAGTTCCCATTCTTATTGACATTTTTTATTTGCACGAAACTTTCCCTCTTTGTGGACCCAACTTCTTGTGGGTACTTGAATCTTGCTTATGACATGTGGAGTCCAGTTGACATAGTGGTTTCATTTTGGAGCGCTACTCTTGGGAATGGTGCCCACTAGATTGAATGGCATCAAAGATGCTTGAGAGTTATGTTTTCTATTAATGGATGCATTGATGAGTCACATGGAGGCATTATATTTTTGCCACACAATGGTTTTGGGTTGTTATGGTATTAGGAATCCACTTGTAGTTTCCTCTCAACTCTTAATCTATATATGAATTTATTGCATAAAGGTTTTATGATTTATTTATAGGTCCACAGATAGTACTAGAATGCTCTCAGATTGAGGGAAGAAGTTTGTTGTTTATGTACTTGTGATTTAAAGATAATATAAACTTGTGTTCTTTTTGGTAAACTCTTTTCTTCAAAATTTGTATCCACATACATCAGTGTTGTGTTCAAATCTAATAATTTGATAATTTATTATTTACAAATTTATCCTTAATACACATTCTCAAAATTTAATTAATCAAACAATTAAATAAACAAATTTTAAATTTATAAACTCTTCTAAAAAAAATTATATTTATAATTGTTTACCTTATTTTATAGCAATAAAATATATTTTCTTATAAATAGATGAGCAAAGAAGTAAAATGAGATTTGGTTTAGTCTAAAGACAAAAAAAAAAAAAAAACATGTGGTCAAGAATTTGGTGGTTATGGTTGAAGATAGTGACAAAAAAATGGACATCATTAATTTTTTAATTGGCCTTATGTATTTGATATCACCCATGTGGTGGTTGTCAAATTCTAATGTTTTATTGTGGGCCATAAAAACACCATTCAATGCTCTTTTTTAAGATTCTCTAGGAAATTATGTTGGTCTTCATTGCGTGAGGAATTCTCTTTTAGAAGATAGTTGAAAGAGTAAGAGAATGATGAATTTACAAAACTTTCCAACTATATTCAAGACTAATTATTTCGTGGCTTTTACCATTTATCATAACTAATTATTTTTTCAGTTTTAAAATGACTTTAGACCTAGAAATGTATGCTCATAATACAACTATTTTTACATTCCAAAGAGTTATTTGACCCTTTTTTTTCTTTTAAATAAACTTTCTCACATAACTTTCCTTGTTGTGGAACATGTAAAGTACTTTGAAATTGTATTGGCAAGATAAAATGAATGTTAAAAAATGGAGTTTAAAGAGACACTAGAGATGGGGTCTATTATTAGGTTAGATTTTTAATAATATTATTAGGTATTTATATGAAGCATGTCATAATGTAATAGTGAAATCTGAAATGTGCATATTATTAGGTTTATAATGTGTAAACATATAAATTTATAAATAACAAATTGTTCAATTATAAGATTTGAACACATAACATTAGATGTATGTGGATAAAAAATTAAGGAAAAAAATCCATCAAAAACAACACGAGCCTATATTAATCTTTAAATCAAGAGTACATAAATAGTAAACTTCTTCCATCAATCTGGTAGCATTCTAGTTTTACCTATGGACCTATAAATAACTCATAAAACCTCTATTCAATAAATACATGTATAGATAAGAGTTGAGAGGAAACTACAAGCAGATTCCTAACACTGTAGCAACCCAAAACCATGGTGTGGAAAAAATACAATGTCTTCATGTGACTCATCAATGTATACATGAATAGAAAACATAAATCTCAAGCTTCTTTGATCTCATTCAATTTATTAGGCACCACTCCCAAGACTAGTGCTCCAAAATGAAACCAGTGTACCTCAAGTGGACCTCAAACATCATAAGTAAGATTCTCTACTTTCTCATTTAGTGTCTAGAAACAAGAAAGTGGTGTTAATGAGATTTAATCAATATGCAACCATTGTCATCATGCTCCACCTCCTTCATGAATTCCATTACAATGAATATTTGCGAGTTACAAGGAGATTAATAAAATACCAATCTTTCTGAAATCTACATGGACATCCAAGAACCCATTTCAAGATGTTTGTAGATTTGACATTAGTAAATTAGGATTGTAATTAAATATCACACTATCTTAACATTCTCCCACTTGATAATATACATTGCAATGACATAAGAGGAACCATAAAATAAATTAGGTATATGATGCAAGGCCCATGGCCTCCCTAGACCAAGAGAATTTCCTTGTGCTCACTAGGTTTGTAAGTGAATGTGCAACATTATATTAAATATCTACCTTCTATAACATGGCCTTACAATTCTATATCATCTTATGACTAAAGTGATACTATGCATCGACATTCTTAGTATAAGAATGGTACATAAGATTCCTTGCCAAAAATATAGATCTTTGATTGTCACATCCAATCTAAATCACTTTGTAATTAAAACCAACTCCTAAACATAACCTTTGCAACCATATTGCCTCTTTTTAGGTATATGCACCGATCATATACTCTACTTTGGCACTAGATAAAAGCAATTATGGGTTTCCTCTTACTCATCCAACTAATAGCACCACCAAATAAAAAAATGCACAAAAACTACTAGAACTTTTCCTATCCAAACCACCTTCACAATCTATATCAAAAGCCTTGTATGTCCAATAACTTACCCACATTATTAGAACCATGATGATATAAACAATAATCGAATTTATTTCTAGAAAATATTTAAATACACTCTCAACACGAGTCCAATATTTTCTACCAAAATTAGACATAAACTTGTTAAGAAATCCCATTGTTGGGCAATATCAAATCTAGTATAAACCATTGCATACATCAAGATGCCAACAACAATAGTATAAGGAACATTGTGCATATCCTCTACGACACCACTTGACTTAGGACACATAACTAATGATATCTTAGTGCCTACTGGAAAAAAAATATTTGTTGGTTTGCAATCATGCATAGAAAATCACTATGAAATGGTGTCAATATACTTACTTTGACTAAACCAAATATTCTATGAGATTTGTCCCTACTAATTTCCTTCCCAAAATAAACTTTGTTTCCCTTAGATCCTTCATGTCAAATGCTCTAGAAAGTTATTTTTTTGTCTTACTAAGCATTGCCTTGTTGTCACTAATAAATAACATGTCATCCACATACAAGACAATAATTAGAATTTGATCATCAATATACTTGATTTAAGAAAATTTATCATTTTCACTTCTAACTAAACCTAACATCAAAGCAAATGCATCAAGTTTTTGATACTACACCCAAGAAAATTATTTCAAACTTTACAAAGATTGTTTAAGCTTGTAAAGAAAAATTTATTTCCTTTTACCTCAACCCATCTAGTTGTTCTATATGAATTCCTCTTCAAGATCCCCATTCAAGAAAATAGTTTTAACATCTATTTTTTCAATATCAAAATCATAAGTCATAACAATAAATAAGAACAATATAATAGAAGATAATTTAACAGCAAGAGAGAAAAAATACCAAAATTAACTCCTCTCTCTGAGAGTAACACTTGGCCACTAGCCTAGTCTTGTACCTCTCTAACTAATCATATGCTCCAATGTTCTTTTGTACACCCACTAGCAACCAATAAAATTCCTTCCCTTAGGAAAACTAAAAAGATTTCAAGTATCATAGTTGTCTAAGGCTATCATCACCTCCTACATGGATTCCATCCAAGACTTGCTATCTTATATAAAGAGAGTCTTTCTAAAAGATCCTACTTCATTATCAGTATATGAAAAAATAAATAAGCAAAAAAAATCTATTGGGATATACCTATCAATTGGGCTCTATTGTCCTATGGATCAACTTGATACTAGATTAAGAGGTTCTTCCTATTCCTCTACATTTTCATTTGTTTATAAATCTCATATAGACCCTCTTCTTGATGTCCATCCTCTAATTTGTCATTTTTTTCTTCAACATATGCATCTTCTTAATTTTCAACCTTAGTCACAAAAATGCACAATTTTCTTTCCTTTTTTTCTTTAAATTTAAAGGACCTAAAAATGCTATAAACTCTCTAAAAGACATGTCTCTAGAAAAAACCATTTTTTGGGTTATTAGGTTCCAAAGTTTGAAACCTTTTTAAATTCTCATCATAACCAACAAAGATTCATTTATGTGCTTTGGGAACCCAAATTAGATCACATATATTTAGGAATATGAATGCAATTGTTATGACCAGATACCATTAAATGTGAATCAAAAGGTTTCTTACACGTCCACACTTCATAAGGAGTTTTGCCAATAAGAGTTTAATAATAGGATCAATTTACCAAGTAGAAAGCACTACTCACATCCTCTATCCAAAATCACTAATCTAATTGTGTGCCACTTAACACACTTGTAGTTGTTTTCATTAAGGTTCAAGGTATTCTCTCTATAACCATGTTTTGTTGTGGTGTGTAGGGGCAATCTTTTGTAGAACAATACCCACATAGTTATAAAAAAATATCAAATTTTCTAGACCACCATTGTTAGATTTTAATACCCTTTATTTTCTTGTATGTTTTCTTCTCTACAAGTGCCTTGAATTCCTTAAACTTAGAGGGAACTTTAGATTTTTTAAACAAAAAATATGCCTAGGTGTATCTAAAACAATCATTAATAAAAGTGACATTAAATTGAGATTTACCCATAGAACCGATCTAGTGCACCAAACACACATGAATGAATGATTTCTAGTAATACATTATCTTTATAAATTTCAAAATGAAAAGGTGTTTTATTATATTTTCAAACACACAATGCTCATATAAATTAAAGTGCTCATTAAAATAAATAGAAAATTTATCAACCTTTTTTTATTAATAAGTATTGTAAGACCTTTTAAACCAATGTGGATTAAATATTTTTGCCACAACATATATACATTTTAAAATTTACTAGTTGCATTGGTAGAGTTACAAAATGTGTAAGCATAAAGCCTAAACAAAGCCTCACATCGGGATCCTTTAGCTATAACTAGATTTCCTCTCACCAACCTATAACTAAATTTTCCAAATGCATGCCTTCTCTTTCGATAGTTCTAATAATTTACTTTTATCTTCCAAGGGGTTTTTAACCACCCTTTTCACTTGGGCCTTCCTTTTGATTTCTTACGATCCTCCTTAGACCCACCTTTGTCCCTAGGCCTTCCCCAAACATGTAATAGATCCTTTAATCTCTCATCCATGGATTTCCTTCTCTTTTCCTCTAGACAAGGTGGCTATAAGGCTACTCATTTTTTTCTTTGTAATACTACCACTAATAGAAACAATTCATTTGTTTAATATTTATGTAAAGAACAAAGCAGTAAAATACATTTATCTTCTTCCTCAAGATTAATAACTATGGAAGCTGACCAACATAAAATAAAGTTAAAAGCATTTGAATGTCCTACAACAAAATCACCATCATTCATTTTTTTTTTAAATATAAAAAATATTTTGTGATATTGTTTACTAGTTAGGATTATAGCTTGGTAAATGTCACCTATCCTCTTCCATAGTGTAAATTTGTAATGGTCTCCTCTAAAACATTCTTGAGAGGATAGAATCTATAAGATACAACCAAATGGTTCTTTATGCCTTCTTATCTAACCTTTTCCAATCTCCATTGGACATCTCATAGAGATTTCATTCCTTTAAAAAAAAAAGTCATTGATCCCTCTCTTCTAAGATATCCTTCATCTTCAACTTCCACAACTCATATCTACTGCCATTAAACTTGTCAATCTCTCAACAAGAGGTAGGGGAAATGATTTCAATCACTCAAAAATGTGTAAAACACTCAAGATAAAAGTTCCTACTATAGTGAATAAACCCACAACACTTAAATAAATACAATCCCTTCTCAATAGAACTAAGGCTCTAATACCAAATTTTGTAAAATAGGGAAAACTATTACAAATGTAAGCTTTTCAAAAAAATGATTCAAGTTTTAATTTTTTTAAATATTTTACAGAATTATTTCTATCATTTTTTGAATTTTTTTCAATCAATTTTTTAATTTTTTCTATTATTTGTATTGAGTAACATTTTTTCATATTGCTTAAATTTCACTACAAATAAAACCGTTTCATGATTTATTGGAAATATATCATTGACTTTAATATATAGTGCAAGGATTTTTGGTAATTTTTTATTAAATATTTTATTTCTTGTTAATTTTTGAATTAATTCTAACAAAAAATTAGATCTATATTATTCCATAACACATTTGTCTTCGCATATTTATAAAATTATTTTTTTAATATCCGATTTTAAGGACATCCATGTGGAGTGTAGTCAATTTTTTGAGATTTTTCTAACAATGTTTGTTATTTTTCTTAGTGTCTTGAATAAAGGTCATTGATTTTCATATTGAACTTGCATTCATCATAAACTTAAAAATATAATATTTAAAACATTATACATATTATAATTTTTGGAAAGATAACTCTAAAGGTTACATACTTACAAAATAGAATTTCCAAATGACTTCATTTGGTCCCTCAAAAGGTGAAACGAATTATTTTTATAAAAAAATTGATTGACAAGTGTGAAGCATATTTCATTTAGGGTTTGATTTAAGTCTAGGTGGTTCCATCTTGGGAGGTTCAATCCAACCCTCTCCAATCAAACCTGCTTAGATGGAATCCCTCTAGGCTAAAATCATTTTTTTAAATAATAAATAATTTTAGGAAAAAATTAAGATGTCCCACAAACAGGTCACACTATTGTGGTAACACCCAAATACAAGTGAATTGGATATCCTTATTGCCATACAACCAAATGTGAACAACAATTATTACATTGTCCCTTATCTTTCAAGTTCTTAACTCATCTTTCTCTTATAGCCCTTGAGACCCTCTATTTCAATAAGTATATTAAGAAAGAGATCACTTGCACTATGTTAGAAAATTTCATACTATGTTTAGCTCATATACTGATGATTTTAAGTAGTGCAAATTCATCCTTTGAAACACAATTTGATTTGGAAGACATCATTTTTGTGCAACATGGTTTGTTGTGATCTTTGATATTGAAGGTGCATAAGGATGACATAATTTAAAAATACTTGTAGAGAAGTTAGATCATTAGGGATAATTTTTCTAGATTCAACCCCCTTTGTGGACCAACTTTACAATATTTGGTGAAGAATATGAGACAACAAACAAAAGCATGTAGATAGCCTAGATACAAGCTTTGATTTTGATGTAGATGTGTTTATTTTAAGCTTCAAATTAAAATGTTTCTAGAATAATTTTCTCCTTAATCCACCATCTATATGAATTAACTGCACATTGAATGTCTTTAAATACAAAGACATGGTAACATATACAAATGTGTACCAATTCAATTCCCAAAGATTAGTAGGAAAGAGCAAAAAAAAAAAACTTGAATTTTAAAAATTTGAATTTGATCTCTCAAGCTAAGCAAATGTAAATCTTTGGATCCAAAATAAGTGCATAAAATCTAAGACGATAATAATGCAAATGTATGAAAATAGATACAAATAAAAATGAAATAAGATCAAATACATGAAAATATGTATAAATAGAAACAAATTAAAATTAAAAATGAACCAACTTGATACAAAAATGTGTCATTTACCAACATATAATTGATTAAATCATTCTATAATAATAAATTTATAATTAAATAAAAATTTACATAAATATACAAATTTGACCATTGCAATAAAAAATTCCTCGTCTAATTACCTAATAATACTATTAAAAAACTAATCTCTTTAAACTCCATTCCTTAATAACTTATCTTGCCAATACAATTTCGAGCAACTTTAGATGCTAAAGAACAAGGAAAGTTCTATGAGGAATATTTAAAAAGAAAAAAAATGGGTCAAAGACCTTAAAATTCAAAACTAGTTGTATTATGGGCATACATTTCTAGGCCTAAAGTCATTTTCAAACTGAAAAAATAATTAGTCATGATAAATGGTAAAAGCCATGAGATTGGTGATTTGACTAATATATAGTCTTAGAATATAGGTAGTTAAGTTTTTTAAACTTCTCATTCTCGTACTTTTTTAACATCCTCCAAGAGAAAGTTCCTCACGTGGAAGACCAACAGAATCCCATTGGCAGGTATAATTTCATAGAGAAAAAAAGTGTATACGTAATTTTTATTTTTATTTTTATTTTATTCGTTTTAGTATTTTATTTGTTGTAGTAGTTCTATTATTTATAGTAGAATATAGATCATCTTTAAATTTTACGTCATGATATTTGTCATATTTTGAAAATCATTCTCACATTTATTTTGAATTTTTTTTATCATTCAAACATTAGTATGATGCACTCTTGAATAAGACAACAAATGATACCGTCCCTTAAATTCAAAATCTACTTTCCCACCGTCTTTTCTTTCTTCTTCATTCCAAAACATCCTAATTTGTATCTAATGATTAGAAAGGTAGGGTTTGCTTATAAATGAACACTTAATGGAAAATTGGCATAAGTGACAAAATCACAAAGAGGCAACACTTAGAAACAAAACATAAGGTTTTCAAGACACGTAGAAGCAACAACCATGTACTGCCATAGATTTCATTATTTGACCTCAATAGTTGTAGCACTCACACTCTCATTTGGCACCTAGGATTTAACACACCCTCAACCTACTGTCCAATATTATTGTCAAATTGGTCTAGGGAACTAAGGTAGATTTTTTATTGTGCCTCAAGCACACAATTTTTGTAGGAAATTAGTTGTATGCTTTGGCCACTTGAGTTGCAAAGGACACCACCACGTAGAATAGGATGTCAACTCAAGATTTGAATAGTCATGTGATTTTATAGACATGACCATGTCAAGTGGAACACAATCATGCATGCTACCATCTCTGACAATTGTACCAAAATATAGAATTTAGAATTTGGACCTATCATGAAAAAACTTCTCCAATTTTCTTTTTTCCCACATGTTCTTTAGCTTTCATAACCACACATGATCTCTCTTCCCTCCTCTTTATTTTTTTTCATTCAAAAAGGATAATCCCATTCTTATCTTAGTTTATCTTATTGCTATAATATGAAAAAGTGCATTTATCATGTCATTATTAATTTGTTTTAGATTCCAAGATAAGGGAAATACATTAGTAATTAAAAATTAGATATAAAGCCCTTGTTTTTAGTTACCTTTTGGTGAACTTGAGGTTTTATCCCAAATATCTTTCTTCTCTCAAAATACCCTTATTTCTCTTCCCTCTTTGTTGAATTTAAATTAAGGTTAAGATTAAGGTGTCTTTTCTTTCAAAAATAATAATACAAACACAAGCTCGTCATATATTTTCATTACCAACCTTTTCTTTCTTTTTCCTCAACTCTACAACTAGGGTAAAACAAAACATCTCTTAGTTCTTATTTTCCATCACATACTACCTACTACATAGAAAACCTCTTCTAACTTGTTGTCTTGTAAGCGGTTCAAATGAGGATTTGTAAGTTCTCACACTTTTTGATAAATCCAACTCTTAGGACTCCCTTCTCTTCTTTAGTATTCTAGCCCATAATGTCTTAAAAAAATCATATCCCCTCCTACTAATTCCTTCATTGTTGCATGCTCCTTGTTCATTTGTAGAATCCATTGAACATGATAAATATTGTATTATCTCATCAACCAAAACTTTTCTTAATGTATAGAACATTGAGACTAATGAAGCATTGCTAATATCTCTTCTTTCTTAAATAGAATCTTCATAAACAAGGCTAAGATATATCTTATATATTTGATTCCCTCTTATTTGTAGGATCAATTATAATTTTCATAGCTTGAACTCTCTTTTTAAAAAGTGCCCCTTGACAATATAAAAGACACAATACCATTTAACTTGTTGATCCCCATCCTTCCTCCTAGATGAGTTTTCTTGATTTGTTTAATAGTTTTATGAAGAGCTTCAACTTTAAACTTCAAATTCTTATTTTCTTTCTTCAATAATAAGACTTCTTAAACCATTGTATTTCTAACATTTTGATGTTCAATATGTTAGAATTAAGGTTCAATTTGCCTTGCAATCCTATGCATATCTTATGTATCTCCAACACTCTTGAAAAGTTTTTGTGGATGCCTAGGGTATAATTGGAAAATTATTTATAATTAATATTACTCAAGAATCTTGATATTAGTTGTTATATGAATTCTTTAAGGAGGTGGAGTTGGCAGTGGCAGTTATGAAGTTATTTTTAGCAAATTCTTTTACTTGGGAATGAGAATTGAGTAGTGGAGCATCTTGCATGTTGTTGATGAGTCCCATATGATTTGGGTGATTATTTTGGATGTCTACATTAGGATATGGGAAATTATGGAGGAGATACAAGTCAATGATTGGTGTGGAGATTACTGTTACTATTCATGACTCATTAGGAGTTACTTTTACTATTCTTGGAAAAGCCTCTTCATTTTGGATATTTGTTTTTTTTTGCATTTTACCATAGTTTGATGGTACATTATTTTGGGAAGCTATATGTGGTATTCCTCTCCAATTCTCTATAAATTGGAGGCATGAGATAATAGTTTCACAATTTTATTTTATAGGTCCACAAGCGCCACTAGAATGATGTCACAATGAAGAAGTATTGGCATGTTGGATGCATCTCTTTGTTTAAGATTAATGCATACTTATCCTATTTCTTGTGTGGATTTTTTTTAAAAGGTTTCTCCATGAAAATTTTGTATCAATATGGTTTATTTTTTATTAGGGGAAAATAGGTTTTGATGGGATCCTGAAACCCATTACAAATAGGTTTTGAAGGGACCTGAAACCCTATCCAAGTAATGAATGCTACTAAAAAGAATCCATAGACCAACAACAACCCATCAACAGCAACACAAAATAGGAAAAACAAGACTACACACGCTGTACAAAGGTTTTGAAAGGACCTTGAATCCTTTACAACAAGGTTTTGACTAGGACCTTAAACCCAAGAAAAGGTTCTGAATGGACCTTAAACCCTATACAACTAGGTTTTGATAGGGACCTTGAATCCTCTGAACTTAAGCATAGCCTAAGTCAGCCAAACATCAAAAAACCAACTGCTCAAAACAACCATATTTGAGCCCAAAAAAAAGAAAGCATATTGGTGTAGAACACCAAAAAAACTCTGATTCTCAAAAGAACCAAAAAAACCAAACACCCCACCTTAATAGGGGTTTTGGGAATCACAACTGAACACTGTGAAACAACTGCCTTCCTGCAACACCATCTCACTTGATTTGCCAACCCAACCTCCACCTCTAAAAGAGAAGGATCCCCTCTATAGGAGAGGATGATATGAAACCCCTTACCACCAGAACCACAACTCTCCAGGCCATACAAGGTCCACCTAAATAGAAGCCAACACTCCACCTCAAAAGGAGCAAGCTCCCCCTCTATAGGAGACATCGATTGAAGATCCCAATAGTAAGCAACTTCAGTAGGAAGGACTGACATAACATCCCTTAGCAACACAAGCTTCAGGTACTTGGAGGAAGAAGCAAAAACCTCCTCATTGAGTTCACAAAACTAGGTCCAAAGAGAAAAAATAAGCATAACCCAACCAACAACAAACAAGCATCATCCTGGTTAGAGTCCAACACCACCCAACCATGAAAAAATTATGAATCCTTTAGAAAGAAGAATCCCTCCTCACACCACCACGAGGATACAATAAGGTAACTCATACAGATAAAAATTTTCAACCAAATAATTTGCATATAGAGAACAGAAGACCCAAAAATTGTAAAAAATATGAGAAAGCAACTAGGGATCCTAATAGGTAACATAAACCTCAACTTGAAGAATTGATAAAATCCCATACTATATAACAGGGCTAAGTAAAAATCCATGACGAGAAACTCCAATTACCTCATCCTCTGAAGAAACAATAAACACCGCAAGAGGCTACAAGAGAGTAATAGAAGCCACCACCTACAGATAACCTTCTATAAGAAGCCAAAACTAAAAAACAAGGGTGCAAAAAAAAAATCCCCCCAACAGA
>VDFB02000015.1:162316868-162669964 GCA_007258455.2 Sequoia sempervirens | reverse complement strand
CTAAGGCTTTTTTAGCCTCCTCCTGCTTCCTTCATTTATACAAAGCATCTATTTGCTTCCCATATGACTTAGTAGGTCGATCTTGAGGTTCTCAAGTAATGTACCCAATTCTTGTTTTGTAACTCTTGATGTCCCTCTGAGAGAGACATGCTTCCCGACGTACCTCCTAGTTGAGCGGGTGGACCTTGAATAGTTCCTGCACACATCACAAATATCATCAAACCTCATTTTAGAAATATCACCTCCACCCATAAGATTTAAAGTATCCAAACATTCATCTCTAATCCCCCTAAGGAAGAGCATTTTTACAGTGTCATGGGTCAACCCCAGTGTCTGGTTCTTTGTAGACTAAATAAGAAACACTTCAAATAATCTTCTAAAGTTTCTTCCTTACATTGCATAATCTGGAATATCTCATCTTGTGCTTCCTTGGTCTTGCAGTATTCTTGGTATTTTCAAATAACTTATTTTTCATATCATCCAAAATACGAATGGTTTCTCATCCTAGTCCCATAAACCATCTCAATGTAGCATCCTTTAGAGTAGCTGAAATTTTTTTAGCTTATGTGCTTCAGTATGATAGTCATAGCTATGACATAAAATGTCAAATTCAAAAAGGAATATATCGAGGTTTTCCATAGAAAGACCTCGAAAGATGGGAAAAGTTGAGTGCAAAATGTTCTTCATAGGGGCATCCTCTTCTGGATGTGCAATGGGAAACTCAAAAGTGACCGGGTTGTTGTTGGCCAATGCCCTTTCATTGTTGTTATTTTTGTTGTTGTTGTCATTATCCATAAATTCCCAAGGAGTGTAGACAGTCGTGAATGGCTTAAGGTCACTTGGGGACTTCCCACTTCAGATTTTGTGAGATTTTTGAAATAGTTTAGAAACCCTTTGGTATGATTCTTCAGAAGACTCTTGACGAGTACTAGAAGGGGTCTCAATAATGGTAGACTCAATGACACATTTTTTGACATCTGCTTCAACAAACTGTTTCTTAGATGATGTGTGCACAACTAATGATTTTAATTTATTTTTCAATTTTTCAATTTACTCCCTCTACTATCTCTATTGTGATTCATGCACCTGTATAACTTATAACAGAGCAAACTAAGGTCAATTATCCAAGCGAGGTCGACAATCACATAGAATTTCACCTTAGCGAATTTTGTTGGAAATAGGATGCCATTTAATTGCAATCCTAAACATTATTTATTTAATGTATCTCCTAAGTCCTTGGAAAGTGTTACACAACACTAGGATCAGAAAGAGATTAATAGTTGATGAAATAATCATGTTAATTGATATTTGTAATTAATTCTAAATGTTAGGAATGTGTGAGGGCATCCATTATGAGTTCCTAGATAATAGGGGCACATGGGGTGCCCACGTGGTAGGTGACACTCACCTTGAGTTCAGTTAACTATTTGGAGTAAGAGATAACACTTTTGAATGCATGTAAAGATCCTAGGAGTTAGGGTTTGATGTTTGCATGCATGAAGTTCAGTTAAGTTATGTTCAGATCGATTCAGTTTAGCTTAGTTTAGTTTAGTTTAGTTTAGTTCAATTCAATTCAATTATCTTTAGTAAGTTTTATTTGAATGCTAGTTGACTTTAGTTAACTTGAAATGCATGACTAATGACTTGAATTGCATGACATATAACAGGGACTACCTTTAGTTAACAGGGGATAACCATTCTTGCATGAATGGTGTTGAGAAATGTTTCAGTTAACAGAAAATGACTTGGACCCAACTTGGGTGCCCAAGTTGGCTTCTTGGAATTAACTCCTTTGCATGGTAAGATATTTTAGAAGGCTAAGTTAAGTGGGACCACTCTTGGGTGCCTAATTTTAGGATGAAGCCTTGAAGATATTTACAAAATAAAGGTTGAGTTGGCACTTCAGTTTGGGACGCCCAAATGCATGAAGACGAGGATTTGACATTGTTCTTCACAGTTAAACTCTACTTGGAAGAGATAGGCGTACCTTTTAGGGATAGGGCCTAAGCATTGTAATTGTAACTCATGTTGAGTTTACACAGTTTTTTATTGCCTATATATCTCAAGCAAGTTGAAGAGAGTTAGTATCAGTTTTATTGCAGGTTGTGAAGAAGATTTGGTGAAGGAAAAAGAAGCATTCTCAAGCAAGAATTGGAGTTATTGTAATCTACTTTAGAGATTAAATAATACATTGATTCTTGGTGGATTTTTTTCCCAAAAGGGTTTCTCCATGGTATATGCTTGTGTAATCTTTCTAATATCCTGTCTAATTCTTCTACAACTTTTTGTCTTCATTCTACAAATGATAAAATGAATTTTTAGATAATCACCCACGAAGAATCTGTAACAAAGGAAAGAATACGTATTTAGATTAGCAATCATAAAGTTTTACAAATTATTAAGCTAAGAAAACACCTCAATTTTCAACATTTGGTACCAGAGCTAAGGTTGGGTGGAGTATTGGGCTGCCTTTCTCTTAAAAGATTGGAGGTTTTTTGGCTTAGTGGGAGCTTTTACTATTTTTGTTATTGCTGATTTTGGAAAATAAGTTTGTTACAATGAGTTTGAATTCTCATTTAGAAATTGAAAGGTTCAATGGATCTAATTATGAGATGTGGAAACTAAAAATGGAGGATCTCCTTGAAGAGAGAGATCATTGGTTACCTGTTGGTAATGAGACAAAGTCACCTACAATGATGTCAGATGAGGATTGGGCCAAGCTTGATAAGAAGGCAAGAGGGACCACAAGACTATGTCTTCCTAATGTTTTTCTCTTGAATGTTTTAGAAGAAACTATTGCATATAAGTTGTGGAAGAGAATAGGTGATATTTATCAAACTAAAAGTTTTAGTAATAAGTTGTATCTAAAAAGACAGTTGTATTCTTTAAAGATGAAAGAAGGTGATTCTGTTGCAAATCATTTGAATGCTTTTAATTTGATTCTAAGTCAGTTAGCATCTGTAGATGTAAAGCTAGAAGATGAAGATAAATGCATTTTGTTACTTTGTTCTTTACCAAAGTCTTGGGAAAATCTAATTGTTGCTATTAGTGGTAGTGGTGCAGATCCTAAGATGGACAATATAATTCCTACTCTCCTATCAGCGGAGATGAGGAGGAAGTATAAAGAGGGAATCCAAGATGCCTTGTTTGTAAAAGGTAGGCCTGAGAAAAAAGGAACCTAAGGGAGACAAGGAAGGAAAGGGTAAGTCTAAAGGACGGTCTAAAACTCCTTGTAAGAGTAAGGTAATTTGCTAGAACTATGGGAAACTAAGACGTGAAGAAGGATTGTAAGAACAAGAAAGAGAGTTTTGATTATTCTATAGAGGAGTCCTCAAATGACAATAATGATGCATTGGTTATTTCAACTAATATTGTTTGTGATAACTCTTTGCTTCATGTTTCAGAGTGATCTTTATAGAGAGGATGTTAGTCACGATGCCATGTGTGACTCAGTACCACAGTTTAGTGGGAGTTGTTGGTAGTGATGTGGATGCATCATTGGTAAGGTTATCTTCACGTGATTGGGGATATGGTTTTTTCTTGGATTAGAGTGGTTACTATTATGTCATGGTTTACTCTTGATTCTAGATTAGAGTTTTTCATATTACATGTTCTCTTGAGACCATGATGTATGTTATGGTGCATGTGATCTCCTAAGAGGAGATGGTTAGATCATGGATGTCATGTTTATGTTCAAGATTGGAGCTTTGACATTGATCTTGTGTAGTTCTCTTATGTATTGGGTACATTAATCATTTGCTTGATTACTTCATGATAGTTTTATGTTGCATTTGGAGTTTGGCATGGATTGATTGGTTACAGGTCCTCATGGATACCTGGAGAAATAGGTGAGGCTTGAGTTCTCTTATGGTTAGAGACATGTGTTGGAATGGTTACTAGCAAGAAAAAAAATTCCAACAGAAAAGACCGAGGAGCCTACACCTTGGTTGAATGTGAGTTTAACACACTCGGTGGTTACACATGCCTTCAAAGAGGCAGTTTGGTTATAGAGACTTGGGGAAGGTATTGGTTTTAATTGCAAGTAAGTTAAACTTGAATGTGATAGTCAAATTGTTATGTGTTTAGCCAAAAAAATCCTATGTATCATGCTCGTACTAAGCATGTTGGTATTTAGTATCACTTTGTGCGAGAAATGGTTGAAAGTGGGAAGGTATTAATTGAGAAAAGTTGACACTTCAATTAATGTTACAAATTATCTAATGAAACCAGTTCCTACAGATAAGTTCTCTTGGTTTTAATCATTTGCTTGGAGTTTCATGATTATACAGGTTGCATTTGAAGTTGACATGGATTGATTAGTTGGTGGAGGAAGGCCATTGGCCTTAAGTTCCGTACTTGATTTATAATTATTTCTTATTTAGAATAATTACAATGTATAATGTCAAGTGGGAGAATGTTGGAAATAGGATGCCATTTAATTACAATCCTAAACATTATTTATTTCATGTATCTCCTAAGTCCTTAGAAAGTGTTACACAACACTAGGATTAAAAAGAGATTAATATTTGATGAAATAATCATGTTAATTGACATTTGTAATTAATTCTAAATGTTACGAACATGTGAGGGAATCCATTATGAGTTACTAAATAATAGGGGCACATGGGGCGTCCACATGGTAGGTGACACTCACCTTGAGTTTAGTTAACTATTCAGAGTAAGAGATAACACTTTTGAATGCATGTGAAGATCCTAGGAGTTAGGGTTTGATGTTTGCATGCATGAAGTTCAGTTCAGTTCAGTTCAGATCAGTTTAGTTTAGTTTAGTTTAGTTTAGTTTAGTTTAGTTCAATTCAATTATCTTCAGTTAGTTTTAGTTGAATGCTAATTGAATTCAGTTAACTTGGAATGCATGACTAATGACTTGAATTGCATGACAGATAACAAGGACTACCTTTAGTTAAGAGGGGATGGCCATTCTTGCATGAATGGTGTTGAGAAATGTTTTAGTTAACAGGAAATGACTTGGATCCAACTTGGGCACCCAAGTTGGCTTCTTGGAATTAACTCCTTTGCATGGTAAGATATTTCAGAAGGCTAAGTTAAGTGGGACCACTCTTGGGCACCTACTTTGAGGATGAAGCCTTGAAGATATTTACAGAATAAAGGTTGAGTTGGCACTTCAGTTTGGGACGCCCAAATGCATGAAGATGAGGATTTGACATTGTTATTCATGGTTAAACTCTACTTGGAAGAGATAGGTGTACCTCTTAGGGATAGGGCTTGAGCATTGTAATTGTAACTCATGTTGAGTTTACAAAGTTGTTTATTGCCTATATATCTCAAGCAAGTTGAAGAGAGTTAGTATCAGTTTTATTGCAGGTTGTGAAGAAGATTTGGTGAAGGAAAAAGAAGCATTCTCAAGTAAGAATTGGAGTTATTGTAATCTACTTCAGAGATTAAATAATACATTGATTCTTGGTGGAGTTTTTTCTCGAAAGGGTTTCTCCACGGTATATGCTTGTGTAATCTTTCTAATATCTTGTCTAATTCTTCTACAACTTTTTGTCTTCATTCTACAAATGATAAAATGAATTAATCAGATAATCACCCACAAAGAATTTGTAACAAAGGAAAGAATACATGTTTAGATCAACAATCATAAATTTTTACAAAGTATTAAGCTAAGAAAACACCTCAATTTTCAACACACTCGTCCTAACTTAATTCACTAGACTAACAGGCCTTTAACACCATTATGTGACAACGATGCTAAAATGTTTGGACAAATTATGGACTGATAATAAGGATAAATTTTTCCTATGATTCTATCAGGTTGGTAGCTATGGATAGATCAATCCTAGGGAACTTGTGTTGTTTTCCTTAGTTTGTTCCTAATTGTCAATCCAAGAATCATAGACTTGTGCAAGGTGTTGCGACAGTTTACTTAAGGGTTGAAAATAGTGAATTAAGTGGGGATGAATTCATTCAAAAATTAAATCAAAACACACTTCTTAACCTTGGAAATTTAATTAAATCCTATTTTTAGTCAATACCTTCCTATTTCAAATCAACACACACATACTTTGAATTCTACTTTAAATTCTTAAGATCAATATATTAGAGTCACCATAATGCTTTTAAACATTAATGTTAGGAATAGAAAAGATGTAACACTGAAATTGCATTTAAATAACTTGGATGATAGGAGCTACAATAACCGGCGACAGGACCTATGGTGTCCTAGTGACAGGATTTGATAAAACTGTGCAAATTATCTATGTGTTCTAAGAATAGTGTGTATTTCACAAATTTGCATATGTGAGTTATCCCTACAATTTGTGCTCATGCAACATTTTAACGATATTTTAAAAAGAGATCTTACTCCACACTTAATAAATAAGATCACACTTATATCATTACTAAACTTAATAATTCAACAACACGTATACAAAGTTACTGAACTTAATTGGATTCATAACACGCATATGAGATCACTGAACAAATGTAAATCATACATCACACAAAATAATAGGAAAAATAAATCCAAATGTTGGTTAAGGAGCGGGCCCTATCTCCCAACTAGTCGAATGGAGAATACGTTCACACAATACGCAAATTCAACACAGATAACTTGATAATAGTCTTATGCTTATATTAAATTTTCAACTTGGAGATTGTCTTTCACATACGAGAGAGAGCATATATATATATATATCTAATTACAGAACAAAATATCTAAAATAGATGTTCCCACAATTCGTAAGTATATGATTGTAAATACTTGATCAATTCTAAAAATAGTGAGGTGGCCTTTGACCTATTATTTTCTAAAATCCCAAAACCAATTACAAAACTTGATTACCAAACTAATGACTAAACATATGCTAAAATACAATAACTAATGGAAACCAAAAGATCACAAAAATCCTCCAGGTAATCTTCATTACTCGTCCTCTCAACCTCAAAACCCCTCTTTCACATAACCACCAAAATTAGTACTTCATAATTGGTTAATTTCTAGAGCATTTTGCATCCTTCAATCCACGTGAATTATCTTTAATTATTTACAACTATTATGGAAATTTAGGAGGAGAAAGGACAAAAGGTAAGCTAGGATGAACAAAAAACTAGGAAAATCCATACTAAAATTAATGGCAAACTTTTAACCCATCAGGGCAACTCCAAGGCACTAAGATAACACAAAATGAATTTGAAAGTCCATAGTTCCTCTTTTAAGGCCTCTATCAAAATGGAGTATGAAAAAAAATGACTTTCAATATGAATAAGATTAAAATACTTACGTAGATGGACTCTATGTGAAAGCACTTATCTCCATCAGAGCTCCTCATCCTAGTTCAAAACTTGGCTTAAGGTCTAGGTGAACCAAATCAACTTCTTTCCAATTCCACCCATTATGAACTTGTGAAATTGTTCTCTCTTTTACTCTATAACTACATAACTAGAGGCAAGAGAATTTAGAGTGTTCCCAATAATACCACACCATCATCTTATTCCTTATTAACCTTACAAAATGAAAACATTTATCAAAATTCATAATATTGCACTCAAAACTAAAACCATTTTATGGACTTTTAAGAATGATAATGATTTATGTTGAACTTGCCATCCCTATTTATGGGCTATGACATTTAATCGTGAGTCATGTGAGGTATAATTGCTTTTTTGTGCTAACCAAGTAACCAACTTTACTCGCGTGAGAGCCACTTACAATGTTATTTTGATTGATGTCTAGCTACATGCAGACTATACTTGTCACTTGAGAGTACCTCAAGAAATAAGCACTCAAATAATAGGAAATCTATTAAAAATACTATTTTGATTGATAATTGGATTCATGACATCATGTACAGTATGCCGTGCAGTTTTCAATATCAAGTTATGAAAATAGTACATTTCTCTCGCTTTAGATTAGAAGACGAAATTATTTCTTATCTTTTAAAGATTTCCTATTGATACACTAAATTGAGAACATCATGAAAGTACATATGGCATTAATCCGCAATTTCGTAACCACATTTTCTTTAATGAACAATAATCTAGTGTGGAATTACGAAAATTAATAAAAATAAAATACGTGTCATACTTTCTGCCAGTTTGCAGCTTCCCTCTTCCTTAGTGAATTTTCATTTTTCTATATTGAAGAAATGTAGATTATATTGAAGATATAAAGTGCATGCTCACTTAAGTGATTTATTTTTAGCACATGTAGGGAAGTATTTTTAAGTGAGTGCTAGGAAATAAAGGGGGTCGGGGAATCTCACGATGCAAGCGAGACATAAGGTTATGACTTAGAGCACTCAAAAAAGGTAATGAAAGATTATAATGTGGGGCTAAAAGGGTAAGGTTTTTTAGGTTTTTAATAACGTGCGTGAATAAAAGGTCAAATGTTGATCTTTGCAAATCTAATGGCTCTAGGGTGATTCTAGAGGTTTGAGTTCCAAGTCTAACGCTTCACACATTTCACTCTAGAATGCAACTACAACCATCCATTGAACGTTCATTGAATGATGAAAAATTTGTGTACATTAATTTTAATTTTGTTACAACTTAAGAAAATATGAATGGATCGAAGAAGTCCATTGATTCATCAAACGTTCATCGAATGATGAATTATTTTTGTACATTAATTTGAATTTTCTGAGTATATATATTTTAGATTCATAAGAGCAACCCAAGGTTGCACATATTATATTAATCCAAAAAAGTAATTGTGTTTATAGAAGCCAGATACATCATACAAGTAGGGCCTAACCAAGCCCACACACAAAAACATTGACCATGATCTCCATACCATGACAAAATATTGTTATAGATGATTAATAATTTAATACACAATAAAATTTATATTGAAATTAAAGTAGTTAAGTAAAATATTACACCGATACAAAAGAATAATCTGTACAACTCTCACCTGAGCTTGCCATATCATAAGGTGGCAAAAAGAGAGGACATGCATGTGGGTCCTCTTCAGTATACTTTGTGAGAAAATGAACCGAATTAAAATATTATATGACTCAAAATATAATGATTCACTGACAATAGAACACAAATAATTCAAAGATCTACTAAAATTAGAAGAGTTGTTGCCAACAAGTCCATTGAACATTGCATATAGAATTGAGACACTACTGTCACCATTTAGTAGCTTATCCGTGTCAAGAAAGCCACCTGGTCTCATCGTGGATAAACCAGAGCTAAGATTGTAGTTCCCCAAAGCTTAAAAAAGAGTAGAAAATGAGAAGACAAAAGGCTGAGATAACTCCCATCAAGGAACTTGACCAATTATGCACACCAAAGAATATATATTAGATTTAAAACAAATAAAGAAGCAGCCTCAGATGGGAGAGCTGAAGGATTATTATGAAGCTAGTCTCTGCCAACCACTATTGTAACAACTAACTCCACTTGATCACATTGATATAAGAAAACATGACGTAGCTTCTCCCCTAAGAAAGGTAAATTATCTCTCCCTTCCCAATGGTGACAAGGGATAAACACTCTAAACTGGGACCCCATTTCAAGCCAAAAGAATAGAATTCTAGAAGTAGGAAAACAAAGCAGAAGCTCTGAAGCAAACAAAAAGAATAGAAGCAGGCAAAAAGAAGGGTCAACCATGAAACATATAGCTGAAAAATTAAAGAATGAAGACATCAATACTTGGTAGTAACACATGCGAATTAAATAGCTTGTTGTACCTGAAGCATTATCAATATCCACTAATAAGTCACAATAAATTTCACTCGCTTCTTATTAGAACTTATAAATATGTTGACATGTGTCTCCATTTCATAGACTTTATGTAGGAATTTGGTTGTGTGGAAAATTCATCCTCAAATAGAAGTACAACATTTGATATTTTCGATACCCACACTAATTTTTATATGCTTACAAGTTTAATTCCAATAACATAAGAGAATTATTGAATTGTTACGTTAAAATAACACATAATTATAAAGATGTAATAATATAAAAATGTTAGTAGAAATAATATAAATATACATGTCGATATTTATATCTTTCATAATGTAGCATGTATAAAGGTGCTTGCAAAATGTACACAAGAAAGTTACTGAGTAATAGAATCCTGCTAGTAGTAGAAAGCAATATTCACATACATTTATCAAAATTATGAAAAATTTATTCACATACATTTATCAAAATTATGACAAGACTTGATTCCTTAAAAAATTATATCCCACGACGATCAACTGATGATGTCCCACTAAAGTGACATTGCAGAAATTCGACACAAAAGGATGCCAGGTTATAGCACCTCCTTCATTTAAGAAGCATGTAATATCCCTTGGTGTAGGGATTCCCACTCTAATGTGCACAACAACCAAAACATCCCCTAGCCCTCCTAGATAATCATGTCAAACCATCAAACTCACCAAGAACAACAAATCAACCTATGGAACTAAAATTTCTAGTAAAGAAGACATGAATTGTGAAGAAATATTGGTGTTCACCCGATATCTATCTGCAACTTCTATAAATTTGAAGCCCAACACCATCTTGATAAAGACTATACTCCATCTACTGCATAACCTGAAAATCTATGTAAGTCTTTGGCTAGTAATTGCTCTTAGGAGGGCTAATTGTCA
Source organism: Sequoia sempervirens (assembly GCA_007258455.2). Lineage (NCBI taxonomy): Eukaryota > Viridiplantae > Streptophyta > Pinopsida > Cupressales > Cupressaceae > Sequoia > Sequoia sempervirens. The sequence goes on along the minus strand of VDFB02000015.1, from coordinate 162,659,375 downwards.
TCGAGGGTTGGTTAGACAAATTGGTGTATCAAATTCCATAATGATTTTTGAACCATAGATTTGATTAAGATTATGATGAACTTCATCAATAATGCCAACTGAATTTATAGAAAATTTTGGACCTTGGTTCTGCATCCCATTATGGTGAAGCACAAGTCGATAGTTAAAAAAATTAATACAAAAGATATTGCATAATCTAATAAAAGATCTTCATCTTGCTATCTTACCTTGATTTACATGTTTTAAATTTAATTTTGTTGGAAGAATAATTATATTTAATTGAAAGGTGAGCCAAATTGCCAATTGTTGCATTCACACTTTGTCAACACATAGGAGAGCCATTGCAAATGTTGTTTGGATTGACATCTGGCTTTAAGTAGAGTACTTCAAAGAATTGAAAAGATAGATAATTAAATGTCTTCTTGTACCTTAATCATTACCACTAACAAGTCACAATAAATTCTGCTCACTTCTGATTATAACTTATAAATATGTTGAAACTTGTCTTCATTCCAGAGACTTATGCAGGAATTTGGGTGTGTGGAAAATTCATCTTGGAATAGAATGATATATAGCATTTGATATTTTCACCACCAACGCTATGATTTTTATTGGCAATATTTTTTTTTTTTGGAAAATTGTTACCTTAGAGGGTTGCACTCTTTCATTGCTTGAAAGAAAATTACATAGCATTTCCAGGATCACTTTTACAAATTTAAAGTAGAGAAATGAGACCCACTCCTAACTCAGACATCCTACTGAATTGAGCATCCAATAATACATTCTTGTTAGCTATGATGTGATCAAGAAAAATCCTATCGTTGGCTTGAACCATTTCCATGAACTTACCAATATCACCTCCCATAGCTTGGTTGTTCCTTACTTTCACCACGTCTACAACATGTCACAAACCAAACCTTGGTTGGGTCACATGTCGAAGGCATCGATGGATAAGTTGGTTGCTTCCACATACCTATCCTCTAGTAATAAATCCATTCATTTGACCAGTTGTTTACTACTAACAGAGCACATTGTATTGGATAGGAAAAGTCCCATCAAAGCACCATCATGGATGTGGTCACCCTTATCCTATCTTCACCAATGACCTGCTTAATCGGCTTTACATCTACTACTGGTTTGAAGATTTTGGATATTTGTCATCATAGGAATCAAAAACGTCCAAGGGTGGCTCCCCATGGCCCACTGAGACACGCATACATCTGCATATGGTCAGAACCTCCATCACACCACAATATGAACCCAATTTCTTGCACCATTTCAACCACCATTGTTTCCTAACTAGATAAACACTACGATGAAAAGGACACCCCTCCTGAATGACCATAACACTTTCAGATTTCTTAGTTACCTTTAAGAGATTGCTCGTAAGATTTGATGCAGAGAGTTCTATTGAGTGCCTTGTTTTATACAGGTCGACGACTGCTCTACCAACTTTTAGCCATGGGATCTTTGACCTTCCTCTAAAAATCTTCAAAGCCTATTGGGCAGATGGGAGTCCCTGAGTACAACCCCATTGTCTAGGAATTTCATGGGAATTAAGTGGAAGGTTAGCTCCTATTAATGTTTCAACATTTTCCCATGCTTTTGGATTGTTTGCACTTTTTATTGGGATTCCTTGATCAATGCCTTCATTGGATAGCACGTTCACCACCTTTTTCACTTCCCTAAATACATGGCCAATCCTTACATCCCCTAACAAGTCAAGGAGAGGAGATATTATACCTATCCGAGCTTTTAGTTTCCAGCTTGGCATCACGCTTGAGCTGACTACCCTAATAATGATTTCAGAGTCCCCTTTAATGTTGATTGAATGGAATCCATTATCCATGCAATACCTAATTCCTTCATATAGTCCTGTTGCCTTTGCCTCATTGTTGGTGTCGTTTGGGAGTTTGAAAGAGGTTTCCCAAACCAAAGCTCCTCTATCATCATGAAGCACAAACCCCACACCTAAGGGCCTTGAGTTTCCCTTAGAAGCACCATCAAAGTTTAGCTTTAGTCTACCCGATGGGAGTAATTCCCACTTTGCATTACCCCTTTGCTTCTTCTCTTTCAACAAGTTGCCTTTTAGTTGCTTGATAAGTAGTTAGTGCCTCAACATATAATGGTCCCATGAAGAGAAATGATTGTAATGTTTTAATTTTGAGACCATATTGAAATGTTCATAGATGCCCATTTCAATTTTTCAAATCACACCTTCCATAGAAGACTCTTTTCCCTTGAAGACCCGCCCATTCTGTTCTTGCCACACTTGCCATATTACCATCGCCGGTACTTCCACCCATAGACCAGATAAGGCAGAGCCTTTGTCCAGTATCGACCAGGCTTCAAAGATTCCTTTCACACTATTGTGGAGCAGGCCATGCCATTCAAGTTTTACACACATTGTAGCCCAACACCTTTGTGTGAATGCACATTCCACTAGAAGGTGATTGGTCGTCTCTGGACTAGATTTGCAAAGGGCATATCTAAATGGACCTAGCATCTCAATCTGCTCCAGCCTCTCACTAGTTAGTATACAACCATGTTGATCCACCCATGCAAATGCCCCAACCTTTGGCAACACAAAATTTCCCCAACACAAGTCTTTTGTCCATGTGGATTGATTTGCATCTTTGCTTATCATTTGGTACCAATTTTTAGTAAGTATTCCCTTGACTTTGTCGCACACTAGACTTGATGGTGTTCGCTGCCCCTGAGAGTAGTAGCCTTCTCTTTCTAAGCTCCTCTTTGAGTCTTTCCCTTGTCTCATCATCAACCATTTCAAAATCTTTTCAGAGGTATTCCCATCTACCATTTTTGTAAGAAAGGTCCACATAGGACCGCATAGATTCACCGTATGAAATTGTTGTTGGTTAAATGGCCCCTTGCAGCTCTGGAATTATATTAAATGGCTTATGGAAATTCCAAGAATTGTGCCAGAAGGAGGAACTCATGCCATCATTTACAATCCACATCAGATGATTTGTAAACATCGACCTGCATTTTATAATGAAGTTCCAAATGGAGGAACCTTTGGTTGGGTTGGCGATTGTTAAAATACAATCAGGTTGTTGATTATCCAATTATTTGGCACTAAGAGTTATACACCACTGAGTGCTTGGATTGCTATAAAGTTCCCAAACCAGCTTAGCCCCTAATGCCCTGTTTTATGTTCACAAATCCTTTACCCTGACACCCCCTCCCTCCTTTGATAGCTTTACCATCTTCCAACCAATTAGCGGGATGTGATGTTGTTCATGTGCCCCTTCCCAAAGAAACTTCTTTTGAATAGCCATTATGTGCTTTGCCACCTTACTTGGAATTTCCACACATGCGAGTAGGTAAATTGGGATTGTGGCCAAGATAAATTTTAGCATTGTCAACCTGCCCATCAACATTAGCCACCTTCCATGCCAATTGCCAACTTTTTCCTTGCATTTCTTAAAGGTGTCATCCCAGTGTTCTTTTTTTATTTGTTCCATGAAAAGCGGTATGAGGAGGTATTTCAATGGTAAGGCCGCTTCACTATACCCATATGCTTACCATAATTATCATTCATTATACCTTGTTTATCACATGATGCATTCATTTATATTTATTACTTTACATGATTAACATGTTAGCCTATATTTACATTTTAGGTACTATTTTCCCTTCTCCTACAATTCCTTCTATCCCATGGATGCAACCAATTGCATGGACATATTCTATCACTAACACTCAAAGCTAAGTTTGTAGATAAATATAATGCCTACAAAGACTCGTCACAAGCATATGACATGTTAGTATCCTATGTGCCATGTCACCCCTTTCCCACTTTCCATATTGGTGATCTTTTCTATGTATCCTTCTCTCTCTCTCTCAATATTGTTGATAGCTAAATTATAACTGTAGTTGTTCTTACTTGTGTTACATAAGATACTCATCCATTATATTTCTCCTCTATTTTGTAGGTTCCTATAGGAAACACATGCTAGATGATGGACTTACATAATGACATTCATTAGGGTTCACTACTTTATATGGAACCCCATGACATCCTTTTATGTCTAAATATTTACTTTGCATGCATGTTTGTGAGTGCTACATACTTTGAGATACATGATCATTATAGGATTCACACACACCTCAAAGTGGGGGTAAACTATAATGGTGAAGTTTACATACACATGCTATTTCCCATTTAGTTTCGTGCCCATTTTGAGAGAATGTCTTTACACATTATCATATCTATTTGGTGTAATCATTTGCAAAGTTAGGCTCATTCCCCTACCTTTACTTATCCCTATACACACACATTCCTATACATTTACACATGCTTTATCCAAATACACACACACATTTAGATATATTCACATATTAATTTATGACACCTATGCACACAACTATCCCTATACATTCTCTTATCCACTCAATTTGACATTTTTATGTCCCAAGTTGTTTTTATGAATGCAAGGTGGACCTCGTGGTTGTGGATTTGACCACTAACTTTCAAAATTCAAACTCAAAATTTGGTCAAAATTTTCCTATCCTTTTTCTCACCTTGAATCGAATAAACACATGTTTGCAAATTTATTGCTATATACTTGTATGTAAAAACATTCAATTGCACTCATTTGATCATCATGGGATAACATTGAATATCATTTATATTTACAAAAGAAGCATGCTAAGAATAGCTCAATTAAAGTACTTAATAATAATATAGTTCTGCATCACATCGCTCTTAAACATTTGCTCGAATGAAGCCTACAATCTTTAATCATTTACCTAAGCTTTTCAAGGGTTGACTTAGGAGAAAATGTTCCCTAGCAACATCCTGATAATCCTTCAAATGTATTTCTAAATATTGCTGATCTTTACAGTAGAGAAAAAGTCAAAGTTGGCAAAGTTAAACTAGTTAAGCAAAAGAGCAAACATACACCTTTGATAGGGTTAAATTTGTCTGACATAGACAAATCTATGGACATGGAGAAGAGCTAGACTAGTAGACTAGTGGACTTGATCCAAGATAAAACATAAATTTACGTATATTTGATAAATTACACAAAGATAAAAGTACCATTTTTCAATAAAAATAATCAAACTTCTAGAATTTACATTTAAAACATTCATTGTTTTGTCATCAAACTAAATACCCTTATGTGCTTTACATTAATCTTTGTACTTTTACATTTAACTCATAATTACATTAACTCACATCTACCCATTTTTAATCTAAATTAATTTATGCCCACGTATATGCATGATTTGATTCCTAGATTGAGTTTAAGAAAAGCTTGTTTTCCTTGCACTTTCCACATCACCCCCTCTTAATTTCCTTCCCTTTTCCGTCACATACCCCACAAGCTCCCCAATTTTTCTCATTCATAAGCCCCGCTTCAATACTTTTTTTTTTTTCTTTCCTCAAGCACATTAGAAATATCATATATATGAAATAAAATAAAATAATAGTAGCAAGCAGAGGAAAAATCCGACATATTAAAAAATTCCTGACATTTAATTTTCTCCAAATAATTAATAGAAATTTCACATCTTCCTTCTCCAAATATTTTTTTCCCTTCCAGACGAGAAAAGGATCCAGACTCCCACAACCCAAGCATGGCAAGCCGTAGATCAAATTGAGCGGTTTCGAGCCCCATAATTCCTTAAAACAAAACCACTAAAAAAGCCCTAGGATGGGCTCAGCAGGCGCACCAGCTGGCGGTTTCGACATGCAGAAATTCTTCAAGCCAGGCAGCCCTTCAAATGCCGTGATGCCGCCTCCTTCAGCTCCCTACCCGCCTCCCCAGTATCACCCCGGTATTGCCAACCCACCCAACTCCTCCTATTCTGCCGCTTCATTTTCCTTCCCAGCCCAACATCAGCAACAGCAACAGCAACAGCAACAGCAGCAGTACCTGCACCATTATAACCCTAACCCTAGCCCGTCGAATCCCCGCCCCTACACCGGCTTACAAAACCAGTCCGGTTTTCAACAGCCCTCGATACCGCCTCTGCCCTCCCCCATCGCAAGCCCTCCTCTGGATGGCGCGCGCTTAATGGCCCTTCTTACTGCGCACAATTCAGACAATAGCAACGCAAACAGTAGTAATTTGCCTCTGCCTTTGTCATTGCCGTTGCCTTTGCCGTCAAATCTTGAGCTACCGCCCGCCGCCCTGAGCGCTCCCCACGGTCACATGGCCGCTAACTCTGTTGCGCCCCCGGCGCTGGCGCCCGCCATTCCTACTGCTCCGCCACAGCCCCCTCCTAGCAGGTTGCCCAGTGGTAAGCTTCCTCGTGGCAGGCATTTGGTGGGAGAGCACGTGGTTTACGATATCGAATATCACCTGCCTGGGGAAGCGCAGCCTCAGCTCGAGGTTTCGCCCATTACGAATTATAGCTCCGATCCACTTCTTGTGGTCGGACGGCAAATTGCAGTCAATCAAACCTACATTTGCTATGGATTGCGAGCAGGGACCATCAGGATTCTTAATATAAATACTGCACTCCGAGCGTTGCTTCGCGGCCACACCCAGGTACTTCTGCTTTTTTCTGATCACTTAATTTTATTTTTAAGTTAGTTGTAACACTCTCCATGCCATCTGCTACGAGCTTAGAAACAGTAGTGCAATTAGATCTTTGCTTTGCAGCTACACACAAGTAAAGTTGCTCGAAAATTCTTTCGTACTTATTGTGTTTTATTACCCAGTCGCCATGACTTCAAGCAGTAAAATTATCATGTAGACTTTTGTAACAAGTTCTAGGTTCAAATCCATGAAAAATCCGTGAGTTTGTACATTGTAAATTAAGCGATTCGTGATATCCAAATTTGGGACTTGCTCAATTGTGATGACATCAAGTGGTAAATATTTGAGGCTTTCATAGCAAATTCCAGGTACAAATCCTTGAAAGATATGTTAATATCGAGCAGTCTACCATATTCAAGTTTAGGAATTACTTAAATGTATAGAGCCGATGGGATAAATAATTGGGGCTTTTATAGGAAATTCTAGGTTCAAATCTCTTTGTAAGTTATGTTCACTTATAATATTGAGTAATGTTCCACATTCAAACTTTAGACTAAGTATTCTGCCTTTCACAGTAAACTCTAAGTTTAGTTCCCTGAAAGACATGTTGATGTGTAATATTGAGTAATATAACGCATCCAACTTTGGAACTTACTCAATTTAATCAATTGTGATTGTTCTGGCTCTTATAGCAAACTCTATGTTCAGTTCCATTAAAGACAGGTTAATGTGTAATATCGAGTAATATACCACATCCAATTTTGGGACTTACTCAATTTAATCCATTGTGATGAACTTAAGTGAAAAGTATGTTGATATGTAATATTGAGTAATTTGACACTACCAATTTTGGGTGCTGCCTACCTAATCTAGGCTACAGGAAAGCCCTAATTCAATTTGACACACTTTGCATTTAATAATTTAAGGATTTTGAAGTTATGCCTTAAATATTGAAGCTTGATTTACTTAATTTGGCTACAAGAAATGTAATCCATGCCTTTACATTCATTATCTTATTTACTTAGCATCAACACTATGGTAGAGTTTTCCTTTGTAGTCAGAGGCAGAAAATTTTGCATTGAACTCACTGCCTAGTTTTATTTATAAGCAAATTTGACACTTTCTCTTCCATTAACTAAATTTTTCTGAATAGACAGTCAAATCGTTTTATTTATAAGCAAATTTGACACTTTCTCTACCATTAACTAAATTTTTCTGACTAGCCAGTCAATCTTTGATCACCTTTAGACATAGAACCAACATCCTATGGGTTTCAAACATCAACACTGCACCCAGAAATTCTCTTTTTGGTGACTCCCAGTTGTGCTTGTTTTAAATTTTTTGTGATTTGATGGTACTTAATCCCTCAATTGCAATGAGATCGAGCTGTAAGCTACTGGGAATTTAATAGCAAATTCTAGGTTCAAATCTATGAAATTTATGCCAATGTATAATATTTAGTGACACTGTTTCCAACTTGTAATAACCACCCTAGATTTTTTTGTTGTTGAAAATTTCAACTGTAAATGAGATGCAATGAAATATCCATTCCACTTTCGAATCACCCAGACCCCTGTAGGGGCAAAGTGAGAGCATGTGGTGTTCCAGATTACAATTAAACCGAGTCAACAACTGAAAGTAAGGCACTAGGCTGCAAGCCAGTTAATACCACTTATTTAGTGGAGTGCATAAATAGTACTGAAAGAAGTAAACATCTACTTCTCAATTGGAATTACAAGGGCACATCCACTTATTCAGCGGGAAAGCTTATACAATACTGGAAGATGAAAAACAAGCTTCTATCAGTTATCCAGTGGGAGCAATTACAATACTACCACTTGTTTAGTGGGGTAAGTTTCAGCATTAAACCAAACTCTCACTGGCGGTACTACCATCCAGTGTTACAACTTAAGATGCATGAGAATCATAGCTTTCGGTGGTATGACCATCCAAAGCATTACAACGTCAGTGCATTTGTATCATAATCATCTTAAAAAGAGGGTTAGTTGATAATAAGTGCCGGTAAAAAAGAAATTGCTGTAACACCCCAATAAGAGCCATATATCTTGAACAAGTCCACCCAGCTTGGAAACACAACAACAAATATCTTGATTGATGATGGAATACATTGATGCAGGTCTGTTGACACTTGCTTGCTGCTGTGCTGTAGTTAAACCAGTCTGAAAACACTGCTGAAGAAGCTCTGAAAACTCTGGAAATGGTCACGCTAATACTTTTCAACAAATCCAAACTTCATAATACTCAATAAACTTCACGTAAACTTCTTCTACACACACCAAAATGCAATATAAAGGTTGATAAACAAGCTGAAGATGTAAATCAGTCATACTCTGGACTGTATCAGTATTTAGAGCTGCTGCTAATGTTAGAACAGCAGAAATCAAACACAACAAAATCCCTATCATAATATTTTTCCCACCAAGACATGATATGTATAAAACATCATGGGCACACTAGGCACCTCCAATGAGGGAGAAAGAGTACCAAAAACTATGCATCCCAATCATCACATTCCCACGCCTCGTTAAATAAGGTACGACCCAGCAATGAAACCAAATATGCAATCATTAGCTGTTTGACCTATTCTTCTATAATCATTATCATCTCAAAACAATAGAAACTATCTATTTCATACCAGCAATAAGACATCGACAAGGGTACAACCAAGAGGGTGAATATGGCATTCTTGCAAGTGTACGGCCTGTCCAAGAAGTCATCAATAATTCACTGAAATCACATGAGTCAATCACCCAAAGATTAGCAACAACAAACCTCTTTAAACACATCAAATTTCTCCATCTCTTAACACCAACAACTGAAACACCAATTTGAAGCACAACTATAATCCTTGAATGAAATTACCAAGACCTACTATGGGGTTTTCATTCAAACCAGTTACTCTAAGAGGGGTTTTGTCCTCAAAAAGCCTCGGAAGAACTCAGGGTCATTCCAACAGCATAACAACATTAAATTCACAAGTTTCTCTTTAAATGAGCCCACATCCTCCTTCTATAGCTTTTTGGAGGGAAATATTTAATTTAAAAATATAACAATTCTCTTTTTCCCTCACAAAGACCTTCTAGGAAGTTTAATATTACTTTGCATGAGAAAAAGAGGTGTCCAACTTAAAATACAACTTAACACCTTTCCAACGAGCTATTACACTAATTTGTCCTTTTAATATTTCCCAACAATTAGACAACTTAGGTGAATTAATTAAATAATAACTCAATACATTCCTCAGATAGCTTTGTTTTTTAACTTTTGTATCTTACATTCCTTTAGCAATTCTTACTATCTTTGTTTCTCTTTCTCCCATAACTCAGTGACCTTTTGTTTTTTATTACATTTATATATGCATCTACTTATGTTATTTATCTTTATACATATATGTTGATTACTTTCACTCTTACACACACACACACACATACATATAATTTTCATAAGTTCATTTTTCTATCATTGTTAATTGGAATTTATTTTTTACATTTGCATCTTTTATTTCCTTTTATCTTTGTTTCTTAAGTTTCTTCTTGTCTTTAGAATTCGTAGAATATTAAGTTGATCTTGGCCGGGTTTTTGATTTTCTTGTTTTTGTTTATTTTCTTTTTCTTTCTCCCTTCTTGCATTGTATATAATTTTATTTTATTTCAATTTCTTTTTCTTTCCCACCCTATATTTATCCTGTCTTGGTCTGCAATCTTTCATTCTATTCTCACAGCTCTCTTTCATCCTGATGATGAATCACGGAGTGTGATTCGAAACGTTGATGCAAAAAAACAATACACAGTCAAATCCAGAAAAATCTCTCTCAATATTTAAACACTTTAAGCAAACTCAATTGAAATGTCTTTTTATTTTTTAACAAACAATGAATATGTTAAATGTTAATTATTAAATAACTTTTATATATGAGTATTAAAATATGGATATTTTTTTATTTATTTATTACAGAAAGGCCTTTTATAATTTAAATATAGACACTTCTAGAATATAATGAGAACTTAGATTAAACAAAGGTGAAGTATCTATCTAATTGTTATATGTCTTATTTTTGTATGGATGAACCCAAAAGAAGACAAACCTCAATTTTTTGAACCAAACCTGTGAAGCCAAAACCTGAACCAGTACCAAGATCAGTAACTTAGAGAAAATCACATAGAACGCATGCTTGAATCTTTTGGATTCATGGCTTCAATATTAAAGCTTAGTACTCTTAGGATTCTTAATTTCAATACAGCACATAGGGCTTTGTTTCAAGGGCACTCTTAGGTAGACTCAATTTAAAACTGTGTTGAATTTACAGGTGCAGTTATTTTTTCATAGTCAACTTGGTTGAGCTCACACATTAAACGAGAGTGGCTTTTATAGCAAAACCTAGGCTGAAATACAGAAATGGTGTGTGTGTGAGTATTGAGTAACATACCACATCTTACCCTTCAGGTTTGGCACTCAGTTCACTCTCTCAGCTTTTTTCCTTAACGCTAAGTCAGGTGTTATTTATTGGGCCTGCTGACTTGATACTGAGTCTGAGCCTTGCAACTATAATGTGGAGCTGTTTTTATCTTTAATAGGTAAATTGTAACACTTGCCCTTTCATGGACAATATGCTGAGGATTGCACCATTGAGATTAAAACATCTTTTATGTTAGAATCTGTTTGAGGGTTTTTTATTGGCACACCCAAGTTTGCTTGGACAGCCACCTAACCTTGGTCAAGTGTGGCCTGTGTTAGGATGGCCACTACAACATGGTGAGCATGTCCAGTGGGGCTTGAACCTGGGTTACCAGCCTGACTATTTCCCTGCCTTGCTACTAGAATATGGCCTTCTATACCAGTATTTTAATTCATTGTTTTCATAATTACAGTTTTTTTTCCAAATGGTTAGAATCCTTAGGTTACTTTAGTTTACTCACTAAGAAATTTAGCAGAGTCAAGTTATTCCCAATTTTCAGATTTGTTATAAATTTGACATTGGTATTAATTATGTAAATTCAAATAATTCTGAGATAGGTTGTTCGAGTTGAGCATATAGTGAAATTTTCTGGTGCATTTTTGTTTTAAGCTTCAAATAATGAGATTTACATTAAACCTAGCTTTGCAATGTAATAAAAAGTTAAAAACCCTGAGTTATTGGGTTTGAGTCATGATGTTACAGAAATTTTGAGTTATGTTTTCCTCTATAAATTAATTTATAAATGACTTACCTTCTAGAGCGCCATTATGTTTTAAAAGGTTGCGCTGTTGTACTTCACCATTGGTTGCATAAATCCACATCATTGGTTTCTATTATATTTTGGTAAATTGTAATCATAAATTTGTTGTAAAGTACGGAAACCACCTGTAACAAAGTATTAGGATGATAGACAATGAATTAGCATTGATAAATGCAACTTATTTTCATGTAATTCTTTGTCAATTTTCAAGTGGCACTGGACATAAAATTAGAATCAAGTCTACCTTTTCATTATTGTGCATACTATAAACTTAAGCTGTGATAACAAAATTATTCAAGAACATTTAAATGTATCTGGTTCAAACAATATTAGGCTTGTTAACTCATGGCTCCCAAAAAATTTAAATTTATCAATTCAAAGAAGGTAAACTTGTAGGCTTAACTATACAAAATGGTTAACACTTTCTTCACATGAAGTGGAACAAAAGAAGAATCTTGTAGCATTTTTCTATGTTTGAATCTAACTCCTGCCATTAAAATTTTTTAGAGTAGATCAGAGCACGATGTCTTGTTTCAAACCAAAATTTGCATGAATGATGATTGAATGATAAAATTATAAATTTTGATATGCACAACCACTATGAAATTTGAGTAATGAAATGCAAATTTTATATGCTAGTCTATCTTATTTATTGTATTTTATTAATTAATTAAATATTAATTATGCTTTCCATTGTTGCTAGCTTTGACCCTATAATCCTAGGTTGAAAATTTAGTGGTATGTGTTGTTCCCAATGTTTTTTTGTCTATATCATCGATCTATTTCTTACTTAAGTAAAGCATTTTATTCATTTACTATTGAGAGTAGTGCCCATTTGCAAATTTTACATGTTGGATTGTATGGGTGTGGGCTAATCAATTACTAGTTGGATTCCTCATAAATAAAAGGTTTATCAACATACATAACCACTACAGACCATTTTTACCTTACAGGGAACATCACTAACTGTGAAAGAAAATTGGGTCATTGTAGATGTAGACAAAATTTAATGCCAAGTTTGATGCACTCTTTTAGAAAGCAAATACAAAAGTTAAAAATATAATTTGCATTGATGATTGAAAAGGTTAGACAAAGTAGTAGGCAAATTTGGCTGTGACACAATATGACGAACTATTACATTATTGTTCTAACTTCTAAAGCTTCAAAAAACCAAAAATCTGATGATTTATATAAGATACTGGCATTTCACAAAATTCTAACTCTAATGTTTTGTGAATATTATATATTTATAGATCATTCATTTTGTAAGGACATAACCAGGTAGTCATTTAGCCAAGACTTCTGTGTTATTTTATTCATGAAAGATTAATTTGTGGTACTTAGTTAGGAAGTATTGCTAAAAACAGATTTATTTTTGAGGTGAGAGGAAGCCAGCTAAGTTGGACAGCTGCAATTTGAGAAGGTTAAGGAAAGTTGTAACGTGCAAGTTTAATTTATTTGTTTGGAGTGATGAATCGTACAATTTATTTGACATCTTCATTTTGGGATAAGGTGAGGGTTTGAATCCATTGTGACTTTAAATGATAAACTATAAATATTAAAAACTCATAAACAACAGAAAAAAAGAAAAAGAAACTAACAGTTAAGGTAATAGCAAAAACCATCCAAGAAGAATAATAAAATTGCAGTTAACCATAGAACTTCTCAGAATAAGAGCCCAGAAATGGGGAATTATGTGTTTTTGTTTATTGTAATGTTTTTTATTTTTTAATTTTTTATTGTAAGACACTAAAAATGTTTTTGTGTTTGTTTTTGATTTCTGCAGAGGGTGACAGATATGGCCTTTTTCTCTGAAGATGTGCATCTCTTAGCCAGGTTAGATCATAAGTTGTCTTTGGTGTTCTGCATTGTTCTTAGATTATCTATTTGCTGAGGCATATTTTGTGAAATGGCAGTGCAAGTTCAGATGGGAAGATTTTTATTCGGAAAATTGTAGAGGGCTTTGGTGATGATGAAAAAATACAGATAACAGAGCAAACTCTCTTGGCTATTCAGATTGCAGGTGATTGGGAGTCAGTTCATCCACGTTTATGTTGGCATTCTCATCAACAGGTAAATTTCTAGCCTCCTGATCTACAATATTCTTGTTTTCTTATCCGAACAATTTGAGAATATGGAATGGATGCTGAATTTGGTTTATGGCAGTCTTATCCAACTGCACAGAAAATTCCATTTGTTTTAGTTGTGCTCATTAGCTTTGGAAAATGATGTGTGGTTCAATACTATTTTAATGCAGGATGTGTTGGTAGTGGGAATTGGAAAGTATGTACTTAAAATTGATATTGTGAAAGCAAGATCGGCTGCACGTAGTGGTGGTGCTGCATCTGAAGAGCCTATCAAATTCAATGTCGAGAGCCCAGTTGAAGGAGTCTATTGCATGGGTAAACATGATGGAGATGTCACAGATTTGTCTATAAGTCAATGGACACGTTGGGTGTCAGCATCCAAGGATGGAACGGTCTGTAAAAAAACTTTTTAGTTTTTTGCACAAATAATATGTTAACTACTTTTGAAGTTTACAACTAATCAACAATTAGTTTGTATTAATAAATTACTAGGACTTTTGCAATAATTTTCCAAATGAAATAATTGGCTCAAGCAGCTATTGTTATTATCTTCATAAAGATTGAGCACCTAGATATAATGATGGATTTCCTTGAGAATGGTATGGAAATGTATTGGTTTTTAAATAGGTAGGGATTGAGTTTAAGGATGTATATTTGGAGTGGTAAATTGACTCTATCTATAGGGAGGATTTTGAAAATGCACTTCTGAAATTGCCTCGATTTAGGTTTTATTCTTGCAGGTTTTTAAGTCACATTGAATGTTGTAGGATGCATCCTATTTTCTAGCTTGTTGAAGTAATTGGGAACCAAGCAGAACATAGCAAATAGAGTGACAGATTTAGAAATTCAGTAGTGTTTAAGCTATAATCTTGATTACCCAAATGTAAAAGATACAGCTAAACTTTGCAAATAAAAATTGCAGGAAGATGTTTGCATGTGAAAGCAAGCTGCTTCCAATTACACAAAGTAATTTTAAAAATTGGCTAGAAATTGGTTATAATGCTTTGCAAACATAAGACTATTTATAGACAAACCTAGACTGGGATCATACCAACAAGTATCACCTTTAACATGACAAGTGTTGAGGTGACTCACTAACCTAGAAGTTGTCTTTAACGAGGAGATCACAATCGGCTATGTGAGGTGGAGATGCAGGATGGTCAAACTAGAAGACTACTCCTAATCAGGTGAGATGGAATATCAAATATACCAATTTTTTTTGTATTACACAAAAAATCAAAACTATAGGAAATAAATATTTATTACGTACGATTTATATACAAGGTGCCTGAAGTATGCATATGGTTGCTTATCATTTAACTGATATGGGGACTAAGAATGTAGCAAACAAGGAAATAGACTTAGAACCTCTGCAATATGAAAGTTACAATCTTGATCACCCAACTCTAAAAGACATAGATAAACTTTGCAAATACACACTACAGGAAGATTTATGCATGTGAAAATAAGCTGCTTCCAATTACGTACAACAATTCTAAAAATTGCCTAGAAATTGGTAAAAATGCTTTGGAAGTACAAGACTATTTATAGACAAACCTAGACTAGGAAAACATTGTAACAAGTGTCGCTTAACATGACAAGTGTTGAGGTGACTCAATAACCTAGAAGTTGTCTCTGAGTACTAGATCACAATTAGCTACTTGAGGTGGATATGAAAAGATTAATGATAATCACAGCTCATCAAACTTCAAGTCAACATTGGTGGATGTAATGTTGAGCATTTCAATGAAGTGCTCGTAGGAATGTGGCAAACTTTTCAAAGTGATCACCACCATATCCTCCTCTTCCATCTTACGACCCATGGCCTTCAGTTGATCGCGAATATTTTTTATTTTCATCAAGTGCTCCTGTAAATACACTTGGTCATCCATCATAATAGAAAAGAGCATATTCTTTAGGAAGAAAGCCTTGCTCTTGTCCGAGGTTTCATGACGATCTTTCAGATGCTTCCAGATCTTCGTAGCAGACTTACTAGAAGGTATTT
Source organism: Sequoia sempervirens (assembly GCA_007258455.2). Classification (NCBI taxonomy): domain Eukaryota; kingdom Viridiplantae; phylum Streptophyta; class Pinopsida; order Cupressales; family Cupressaceae; genus Sequoia; species Sequoia sempervirens. The sequence goes on along the minus strand of VDFB02000015.1, from coordinate 162,643,534 downwards.
TTGGTAACATCTCATCGGTGACAGATAATTTGAGAAGCATAACTACTTCCCTATTACCTCCATCATACTTGTCTTGATCCTTCCCAGCAATAGTGGGACAAACTTCTGTACCTAGAACAAGCACATTTAGACACCGATACTCAAAGATGGTAAGCATCCTTTGCTTCCACGTGTTGTAATTCTTTCCATTGAACGTCTGCATACTTTCCAACATAACATTGGATAAAGACGCCATCCCTCTTGTTTTCCAAAGCACGAAAAACGAGGTAACACTGGACAATCAGCTGGCAAAACATTGGACAATCAGCTGGCACAACACATGATTTTTCAATAATTGTCTGAAGAAGAGGCTCAAAAACTGTAAGATTTTTTTAAAAAAACCCTCGAAAACTTTGAAAGTAAGATTTTTTTCAGAAAAAAATCCTCAAAAAACTTCTGAAAGACAGCAAAAATTTTATAGAATTTTTTTCAAAAACTCTCTAAATTTTTTTAGAATTTTTTTTCAAAAACTCTATACAGAAATTTTATTTTTCCCAGAATTTCTGTCAAAACTGGCCCAAAATCTTTTTCAAGCTGCCATGAAAATAGAGAACCAACACGGACCTGACACAAATTTCAAAACCACGAATCTGCCAAATCCGCCACAGAAAATTCTAGAAAAAAAAACCAGCAAATCCTATGCGTGCCATGAAAATGGAGAAGCAGCCAGAAAAATTTGTCAAAAATCCCGTCAAAAAATCCTAGGTGCTGATTAGAACCCTAGGGTGTTGCATGAGGAACAAAATCGGCAAAAGAAGACCTTTGATTTTGTGAAAAACGCGTCAAAAATAGAACATGCGATTTAAAAAAATTGCTCAAAAAACCTTCGAAAAACGTCCAAATTTGAGGAAGAATCCTGTTAGAATATTATATTCTTCTTTTGTTTAATGGTCAATTATATGTACAGTAGTTAGTAGTTGAGGTAGTTAGACATTTTAATGTCTACAGTTATTTACTTCCTCTATATATTGTAATTTGTTCTCCTTGTTAATACAAGCAATTTTAAGCAATTCTCCCAACTAAAATTGTTTCATGGTATCAAAGCTGGTTTGAGCCTGTCTCCTTCATAGGAGGGCTCAAGATTTTGGGAGGGTTCAGTAATTCACTTTTGCGTGTGAACTTTCAAATTTTTTTGCAAGGTCAAAGGGTTTTTTGTTGTCTGATTTTCGTGAGTTTTTCTCACTAAGAATCAAAACCCTTATCTGCAAATTTGTGGGTTTGTTTTTGAAGAAAATCTCTTGGTGGCTCTTCTTAGAAAAATTCAAGGGCTTTCTCTGCAAATTCGTGAGGGTATTTGCGTCGTGTTTCTGAGATCGACTTCTGCTGCTTTGGTGTTGCGACGCTATTTCAAACGCGTTGTTTGCTTTCTTTGAGCGTCGAGAGGTGTGATCAAAGGCGATTGTTTGTTGTGCTTTCTTCTGTTACAAACACGCACGACTGTGAATGATCTTGTGGCTTCCTTTGTGTTTATCGCACTTGTTACAACGTCGTTTGCCTCTTGCTTGCGTTTCTTGTGACGCCTGCGCGATTTTATTTTTAGGCATTTTTTGTACCTTTGGCGATGGGATTTTGTCTTTATCTTTTGAATCTCGTTTTTAAAAGCCTCCTCAGCCTACGAACGCGTTTTTTTAAGGAGTTTGGATGGTGTTTTTTTTTTCTGCATCTTCTGGCCGTGATTTTTTTATGAATTTCTGGCGCAATTCCTGTGTTATTTAGCCGCGGTTCTTCACTGTTGGGTGTGCCTTTGTGATATTTTTGGTAGTTCGTGGCTTTTCTGGTGTATGTTTCTTTTAGAAAATTTTCTACAATTTTCTAGTCTTTTAATGGCAGCTAGGGTTCCTAGAAAGTTCGACTAGGGTTTTGACCCTCTATTTCAAGTCAATTTTTTTTTCCGATTGTAGATTCTTGGGTTGGGTTTTTCGAGATCTCAACTGGTTTGGTCTCTGATTTTTCTGGGTGCATCGTTTTCTGTGCCTTGAATTTTGTGCCAGTGGATTTGCATTGTTTTCTGTGCTTGAACCTGCCTTAGTGTATTGAAACTCGTGCCTCAGGTTTTGTGCAACGGCAAAAATTATTTTTATGGGTTTTAATATTTTTTCCCCTTAAAAAAATATGTATGGGATTTCATAATTTTTTTCCTTAAAAAATTCCGGGAGGGTTTATAATTTTTTCCTTAAAAATTAAGAGTTTTTTCCTGTATATCCTAGTTGGGGTTTCTGTTGTTCGAGAGGGCATTTCGGTATTTGGTTTTTCCCGTTTTTTCCCCAAAAAAAACGATGATTTAATATTCGAATTTCTGGGTTTGGCGATTTTTTCCTCAAAAGTCATATTTTGTTGCAGTTTGTTTTGGTCGCACCTAGAGTTGCTGGGGAGAACATCTGCACAACTAGCTTCTTGCAGTTTGTTCTCAAGCGTCATGTTCATCTGCAAAAGTTTCGACGGTTTGCCGATTTATCCTCAAAATAGTGGTAGTTGTTCTCGGTGTGTCTCTGGTTTCAGGGAGGGACAGCTCTGTTACCCAACGTCAAGTTGGACGTTTTGTGATGACTTTTGGTCAGCAATTCTGCAGATTCTGGGAGGGTTGGTGGCAGACTCCTCTCAAGTGGCAGAGTCGGTGGCAGACTCTTGTCTCTTGTTGTAGAGCTTTCTAAAGAAGGGGCAGCCTTTTCTACTTTTTTTTGGACCGTTTTTGGTACTCTTGGTCATTAACATTCTGCAGATCCAAGGAGGGTCTCTATAGCAGTAGAGTGCTCTAAAGAATTTGTGACCAAACGATCTGCAGATTGTTTTCTGTAGGCTAGTTAGACGATTGACCATTAAGGGAGGGTGTTAGAATATTATGTTCTTCTTTTGTTTAATGGTCAATTATATCTACAATAGTTAGTAGTTGAGGTAGTTAGACATTTTAATGTCTACAGTTATTTACTTCCTCTATATATTGTAATTTGTTCTCCTTGTTAATACAAGCAATTTTAAGCAATTCTCCCAACTAAAATTGTTTCAAATCTGTCAAGATAATAGGTCGCTCTGTAGGTCGTGCAAAAAAAAAAAACCTCCAATCAGAAACACGTTCATGAAAAAGAACCCAGGTCACGCAGATAAGAAAGCAGAAGATAGATCGTGATAGGAGAAAGAACGACGCCGTGAGCAAACACTCAGACGCACTGGCGGGAATCCTCCACGATGAGAAACTCTCGAAATTTCAAGAATGCTTGGTAGACGCGATTACCCTTTGCAAAAATCCGCATGCAACTTGCCTTCATAGTTTGTTGCGATTTTTCTGAACAAATCTCCACGATTTTCAGACTGTACCTAGCGCGATTTTTAGAATCACAAACCCACGAATTTTCTCAAAACAAAACCGTGTTTTGCAGACTCAAAAAACCCTTAGAATTTTTTTGCAAAGAATCCCTTCGAAAATCTCAGCAGATGAAACTCTTCAAAAAATTTCTAAAAAATTTCTACAACTAATCAGGTTCGAGCTTGAGCTCTGATACCATGAAAAGATCAATGATATTCATGATTGAGTGATTACAAAAGGAGAGAAGATCTCCTTATAAAGGAAAATACAAGACAATGTTTCTAAAACGAAACAATCGTTAACTAAAGCTAAAAAGCGGAAAGAATCTAAAACAGACTAAAGCTAAACAGAAGTTACTAAAAACCGACTAAGTTAACTAAAGACTAATTAAAGCTAAGATGACTATTAATACATTTAATATTTTAATAGGATATGCAGGAGAGTACAACTAGAAGACTGCTACTTAAATGAGATGGAATATCAAATATTCCAATTTATTTTTTAAGTACAAGAGAAAATCAAAACTATATGAAAAAAGTATTTTCCATGTACCATGTATGTACAATGTACCTTAAGTACACTATGGATCCTTATGAGCAATTCTCTCTCATCAGGTCATATCTGTTTTTTATGATATGTACTAGGAAAACTACTATTAAAATTGATGTAGTGTGTAACACACATTTTTTTTTTCATTTCAAATTATAATTTTGGAGGTGTCCTCTGTCCTAGTTATCCTGAGTTAGTGACATAAGAGCATATTTAGATACCTCTGAATACCTATCAATGTCCTTTGTAACAGATCGGTCCTTTTCCTCATCCATCAGAGTTCTACAGCAGCTGGTGGGCAAAATCATAGCTTTGTCAGTGATTGACATGCAGTATTGATATGTGTTTTTTATTTTTGTCTTGTTTTTATTCGAAACCTTTCATAGGCTGGCAAGATCACAACTTTGATACCATTGAAATGTGCCTCAACTGAAGGTACACAAAAAACTCAAACTGCAATCCTCTAACAAAGAAGATTCTCTAATAGCAGATGTGTATATATTTATCTCTCTCTCTCTCTCTCTCTTATTTTGTTTTGCAGCAGTTTTATATTTTTTCGTTTCTTCTTGATCAAATACACACATTCAAATAAACCTACTATCTAAGAGACTCACTGGTGTATCCAGGATGTAGACTCAAACCCCTTGTTGAATTTGTGAGTTTGTAGACTGCAAAACAAGTTTTGTTGATGGTTTTGCTAGATCCTTGTGTGAATGCTGATTCCCTGTAGCACGTTCCTGCTCTTCAGGGTTCCTGTCCCTTGAAGTTTCAATTCATGCACGTAGATTGACATCTCAAGCACTCAGCTGCTGTAGTAGTGTTTCCTTCCTGAAATGAGTTGAATGTCTTTGTTTTTAATTTTCAAAGTATACCTTTTTCCTTTTCCTCCAGTGCTTACTATACTCCTTCAGCATGCAATCCACCATCCTAGGCAGTGACTACTCAAACGGTGGCAGTTAACTCTGTAAACTGATGTGCTTATCCTTAATCTCAGGCAGTTAACTGACTAGAAACTGCACGGGTTTATCTCTTCCCAGCTGAAGATTGTTGACTGGCCAAAAAGAATGTATTAACCTTTCTCTATTTGAAGACATAACTGTCCTAAGTAGCTGATTTAGCTGCTTAATCTACTGAAGACTCAGCCACCTTATTCCAATAGAAGACAACAGAAAAGGGATTACAGACCTATCAAGTGCTACTCCTACACTGCCTTACAACTTCACTCATGACTACGAAGTTTAAAGGATTAGGAAGGGATCATTTCAATTTTTTTCCTCTGCTAAATGCTGCTGCTCTGATTCATGACTTTCATAATTAGTCTCCTCTGTATCTTCCTTCTCAAAGCAGTCCAAAAATCTCTGGCCCAAATTATCAGATGTTTGCACAATGCTGTGCCCCTGTGCAATCAAACCATGGCCACCACTCCTGAGTGACTCCTTTCAAGTGAAGGGAACCAAATGTAGTTGCGTTCTCCTCATATAGAGGGCACAGTGAGAAGAAGGTATTTAGCTTTTGAATCCAAGCTTAAGCTGAAGTTTTGTTTGATCCGTCAAATGAAGGGACAGTGGGCCTCCCCTATTTGTGAGCTAGGTTTGAGGTGGTTTCCTTTCATTCTTGTTCTTGGTTTTTGAATTTAATGTACAAAAGTTCACAAAGGAAATGTTTGCTCTAAACTCATTGCTATTTGCCCCGTATTCAGCATAGACAGGGTCCAAGTCATCTTTTTGTTGGTCATCCATATCCTCTTCTTGTGGCATGGCTTGTGTTTGCAAGAAAGTGACTCTTAGTAGTCTAGTACCAGTGACTAATTTCAATGGTGTGCTGTGGTTCACTGCTTAAGATTAGGATTCCCTTTGTGCACCAATATGTGGAGGCATAGTGGCATGGTTTGCTCCAGGCATCTTTATAGTTTGTGCAAAGAGATCGATGAACTGTCATTGCTTGGTCTTTAAGGATCTCATCATGTTGAAAAATTCCAGCTCTTTCTCTTTGTATGGCGTTGTCTGTTTCCTTTGTTCCAATAGTTGATGTCTGGTTTCTCTATCACATATTGACACGCAATAACCTTATTCTTATGCCTCCCTTAGACTTGCCAAGTCTTGGCTTTGATACCATTGTAAAAACCTCAACTAAATGCACAAATAATGAACTCAAAAATACTTAACTGATAATAATAATATTCTTTTTTTGTTTTCAATATTTTCTTCAAACGACATACATGCAAATGAAAATTTACTAGTCTGATACAAATTACTAGGCACACCCTGCATGGAAATTCGATAACACCTTTGATGAGCTTGATGATAATCTTAAATTTGATTTGCTGCTTGAGGTTTTTGCCCCCAAAATAGTCTGATTGCCACATTTGAAGCTTTCTGTCGCTAAATGCCACAAGCTGCTGTACACAGCTGTCACACTTCTGAGAGTAAAATTGTTTTTTTTTTTGTCAAAATCTGAGAAGTTCCTTATGTTTTCCTCCAATGCTTCCTATATTCCATGCTTACCTTTTTTCTGCTCCTCAATTGTAGGCAATCGCAATAGGTTAGCTGACAAGTCTGAAATATCTAAATAGGATCCAAATAACTGGCAGTTCCAGCAGGGAATGTGTTATGTCCTGTTTTCAACTAATTTAAGTCTATAGATAATAAGTTTTAAAATAATTATGAACACACACAGAATTATTGCCAAGATAATTGATTGATTAAAATAAGAAGCATACGCTGTCTTATATAGAACTACAAAGAGCTAATAATAGCGAGACTAATAAAAGTTAACTGAAGGCTTAACTGAAAGTAACTGAAAGCTAAATAAGCTAATTGAAAGCTTTAACTGATCCTAACTGAAAGCTAACTAAAAGAATAAAAGAATATACTTAAAGTCTTAAAGTATACTCTAATATCTTATTTGACCATTAAACTAAATATAACAATATTATTTTAATACCCTCCCTTAATGGTCAATCTATTAACTACACCAAGCTTATCCTGAAATTTTACAAACTTGTAATACTCTATCTATTTTGCAGCTAACTAAGGAAAGCCAACCAACTACTTTCAGCTGAAGATGTAACTAACTTGTTACAAAACTAGGGTTTTCTCTTTTCATTTTAATGGAAAGAATTTCAAAATAAAGTAATTTACATAACATTCAATTTTTCAACTAACGTCTAAGTTCAGTTCAGCTGAAAAGAAATGTCCAACTGAATTAACTGAAAAGAAACATCAACTGATTTCCAATAACAGAAAAGCAAACGAACTTTAACTAACTTTCAATGCTTTCAAATAAAATTACAACTGATCAATTTTTAAGCTAAGTAACCATTTCAAATATTACAAGAGAGAGAAGGGTTTCCAAGAGTTTACCGTTAAGAAGCTGAAGCATTTGATTTTGACACTGTCATCATGGAAAAGGAGATATCATTAGGGGCTTTACTGCCCATCCAAAGACCTATTGGTCTCCCGTGTTCCTTTGACTGAAGGAACTCGTCTCTTCACAAGGGTAGTTAACAAGGATCGATCTATTATCATGCCTCTGAGCCTGGTGTCAAGGACCTGTATCTCCTGATCGAACCTTCACTATGGGTACCTCCCAACTAGAAGATTACTCTAATCAGTGATACATTTGGTGCTTGATGGCTGACAGATGTTGAATCTAGCATCGTACCTTGGCCAAGGATTTCTTTTCACATTACTGACACTCCTGTGCCGTCAGCGCTCTCACCTTTACTCGACATGATTACATTGTCTCAAGTTTAAATTTTAAAGTCAGGTTGAGTTTTCTTTTCATATAAAATATACTTACATTCCAAGTTCATCTTGTAGCAGGGGTCTTAAATCAGAGACATATTCTTTCAAATTTACAAAGATGAGGGAAAGGTTATTCTTTCAGACACATTCCTATCAAGGAATCATAAGCATAAATTTTAAATTACAGGAGAACTCATATTCCATTCTTCGTTCAAGTTTTCACAATGTGATTTTCTCTTAGAACTCTAGACATTGTTGTCATACAAGTCAGATTCGAGTTCCAAGTAAAGTTCGAGGTTAAAGAAAATATGAAGAGGAAAATTAAATCGGCTCCTCTCAGGTTGTTGAAGATAGATTAAAGAAGAGATTAAATGGAACTTAGACTCGGTAGGAGTGAGAATGACAGAGTATTATCATGGAAATAAAACTAGATTGCTAACGACTCCCAATCAAGAAAGAGAAAGCTTCAATTTTACTCGAATTCCATTATAGTTCATTCCTCAACATAATCGATGCCATTTCTAAATCAATTTGACTCGAATTTCATTAGGTTGAAATATTAACAAGACAAATCTCATTTCGATAAAATATGCTGTGCAACAAATTATTACAAAGAGACTCATACGTGCCTGAGAGAATGCTTCAACTAGGATGCTTCAATCTCTAATTCTCTGGAGAGCACGTTTGCAAGCCACTGCCGAAGGAGACGCAGTCCAAGGAATGTAATTTCCGCCTCTCAAGCAAAAGATTTGAAATTTGTATACCAGATTAATCCTCATGGCTTCCACAGATAGAACAAAATGTAGTCTAAGATGACGCTAAGAAGTAGGGAAGGAGACGGTGACACAAAATTAAGTTCGATACAGGTGAACGCAATGACCATGAAGGTTTCGAGAACAAGAATGCAGATGATGAATGAGCGGCAACAAAAGTTAAGATATATGATTGTAAACAATGGCAACCAGCTGAAAGTAAGACACAAAACAAAGATGCCAACACCACAATTGCATTCCCTGATAGCCAAAATCCCCGACTTAGAGTACTCTGTTTTTCCAAAAAGAGAATGAAGAAGAAGAATTTTTGATAGGAGACCAAAATCTTTCCTCCATACCCCCATGAAACTCCCCGCCAAGAAGCTCTTCATCTGCCCACGATCTTGGGCGTTCAAGAATGAGAATTCTATTTTCCCCAACACCGATTTCACAAGATTCCAATTAATTAATTTTGATTATAACCATTCAATGGTTCCCCATTTCAAAAAGATGATACATTTAATATTAACATCCTCTTGCAAAATACTTGCAAATATATATTCCAAGAATTGATTCGCTCAACATACAGAGGATGAAATTGAATATTTAATTCTAACAATTATTTAATAACCATTCAAAATCTCTTATAAGGTGATTATTGATTTATATATATATAAATTGGCTTATTTAATAAATAATTATATTAAATTATTATTGGCCAAGTTACAATTTCGATTCCCTGACTTACACTGACTCATGGCGAGATGACAATTTCTGATCCTGTGTTAACCACTACCTCTCCCTGATGACATCTCCTTTTCCGTCGCGGCATCATCAGTCCTGCATCCACTGACAGGTATTATGGTTAGATTGTTCACAACGGCTATATAAATATGCATTTAAATATAATCTCATGAACACATTCAATTTCACGTGAACAAGAAATTCACTTGCAAAATAAAAAGATCGTTTATTTTACAGTTACGATAAATAAAGCAACTATCGTATTTTCAATTTCACATTCATATGAAAACAATTACTTGCAACTAACTTTGCATTCGAAATACATAACCATACACACATTCTCAATGTAAGGGATGTTACAAAACTTGTCAGTATTCAAAGACTTGGTTAGAATTTCTACAGCCTAGTCTTCAGTGGGACAATATTGCAACATTACTGATCCATCTTCTACAAGTTTCTGTATGAAATGACAATGAAGCTCTACATGCTTGGTACAGTCGTGGAAGATTGGATTCTTGGCAAGCTTTAGCACCCCTTGATTGTCACAAAACAAGGGTGAAGGCCCTACTTGAGACATCTGCATGTCTGAAAGCGTCTTTTGAAGCCACACTGCCTCACATGCTGCTTTGACAGTTCCTCGATATTTTGCTTCGGTCGAGGAAAGAGCTACTACCTGCTACTTCTTACTGGTCCATGTGATTGCACCCGTGCCAAGACTGAAAACATATACAGAAGTGGACTTCCTGTCATCAATTGAACCTGCCCAATCTGAATTTGTGAACCCAACCATCCTAGGATCTTTAATTCTGCTATACAAAATGCCAAAGTCAAGTGCCCCTTTCACATATCTCAGTACCTGCTTCATTGCAACCCAATGTTCTGCCTTCTGGTTTGTGATAAAACGAGAAATGTAACACACAACATAACTCAAATCAAGTCTAGTGGCTGTAAGATAGATAAGGCTGCCCACGAGTTGCTTGAAAACTGACTCACCAATCACCTTTGAGTCTGTGTTGGTTGAAAGTTTCAGACCTTTCTCCATGGGTGTAGACGCGATTTTGCAATCTATCATTCTGAACTTGTCTAGCAAACTCTTGGCATATTTAGTCTGTGAAATAAAAATACCACCACCTGTTTGCTAAACCTCTACACTTAGGCAATAATGTAGGAGGCCTAAGCTTGTCATTTCAAAAGTAACAAACATACATTTGATTTTCTTAGTCAAATGCTCCCTACTGCCTGTAATGATGAATGTTGTTATTGCCTATTCTCTTAACATATAGATTTGGATCTGAAGGACTGCGTTGGAATCCTTGTTGCCCCAAATACCTATCAATCTTGATGTACGATGCCCTGTGTGCCTACTTCAAGCCATAAAAGGCTTTTGTCAGTCTGCAAAACTGGTGCTCCTTTCCTATAACCTGAAAACCCTAAGGCTGTGTCATGTACACTTCTTCCTCTAAGTCACCATTGAGGAAGGCACTCTTGACATCCATTTAATGGACTTTTGAACCAAACTGTGCTGCCATGGCTAGAACTAACCAAATGGTGCTCATCTTTGTTGTAGGAGCAAAGGTCTCCTCATAATCAATACCTACTCTCTGTGAGAACCCTTTAGCCTCCAATCGTGCTTTGTGCTTGTCAAGTGTACCATCATCTTTGTACTTGACTTTGTCCACCCATTTGCAGCCAATGGGTTTCTTCCTTGGAGGAAGATCTAAAAGGACCCAAGTCTTATTTTTCATAAGACTTTGATGTTTTGTATTCATGGCCTTTTCCCATTCAGGTTTACCTATTGCCTCTGCAAAGTCCTGTGGTTCGTAAACACCCTGAATGTTAGCCATAAAAGCAAAATTAATAGTGTTATGTATGCTCTTGCCTCTGGGTGATCGACCCTCAAGTAGTTCATCATGCTGAAATTCACCAATGTGTTTTCCCCACCACTTAGGTCTCATTGTCGAACCTTGTCTATCCAAATCAACATGAGTATCATGTCGTGGACCATCTGGTACTATATCATTTGGATGCTCTTACAGGTTCTCCTGAAGAAGATCATCTGGTACTGCTGGTGGTATGTACCTGGGGGATTCCACATGTTCGGAATCATGAAAGTCTCCGCTTTAGGTGTAACTAATGGAAGATGAACACCTAAGTCCTTAGCCTTCAATGGCTGATCCGTAGTACTCTCAATGTTAGAAGAGACTTGAAAATGCCCAACTTCATCATCAATCACCACATCCCTACTGAATGTCAAGTGGTCAGTGTGCACATCACTCAGCCAATAGGCTTTATGATTATCACTATATCCTATGAGCATTAACTTCTGACTCTTGGAGTCTAGTTTGGTTCTCTTAGCATTTGGAATCCAAACATATGCTGTAGAACTGAAAATCTTCAGATGACTCACGTTTGGTTTCCTCCCAGACCATGCTTCCTTTGGGTTCTTCTCCTTCACTGCCTATGTTGGAGACCTATTGAGAAGATAAACATCAGTATAAACTGCCTCAGGCCAAAACCTCTTGGGAACATTCTTGTTCTCAATCATACATCGGGCCATCTCTGTAATAGTTTGATTTCTTCTCTCAACAACTCCTTTCTGTTGTGTAGTGTAAGGTGTGGTGTACTGTCTTTTGATATCGTGTTTAGTACAAAAGTTTGTGAATTTGTGTGAGCAGAATTCACCCCCATTATTAGACCTAAGAGTGATCAAAGAACAACCAGACTCTTTTTTCCATTAATAATGATTTTCCTACTGAAATCATCAACAAATAATAGAAAATACTTGGCACTCGTGACTGATGAGGTATTCATTGGTCCACATACATTTGTATGAACTAATTGAAGGACTCTATGAGCTCTCCAAGCTTTCCCTTCTGAGAACGAAAATCTATGTTGCTTCCTTGCGTGGCATTCTCTGCAAACACCTTGAATCTGTTGTTGGATGTTAGGTAAACTGTTCACCATATGCTCTTGAGTCAACTGAGAGAGATAGGATAGGTTGAGATGCCCATAACGTTGATGCCACAGAGTACTGATCGTAGATGAACTCTTGGCTGCCAATGCATGCTCTTGAACCTCTACAGTGTCAACTAGCTGATACAACCACGGTCTTCAATGCCAATTGCTATAGTCTGCTTGGACTCCTTGTCAACTATGCAACACTTGTGCGTGCTGAAGATGATGTCCAACTTAGGACAATGGTGCATAATTTGACTCATTGAGAGCAAATTGAGCTCCATTCTTGGTACATAGTATACATTGAGGAAAAGAAGATTTTTTCCGTTGGATGTGAATTGGACATTACCTTTACCAATCACTCTATACTTCTCATCGCCACCAAAGATCACTGAATCTGAACAAGTTGTATGGTTAGTGAATCAATCCTTCCTGTGAGTGAAATGTCTGGATGCTCCAAAATCAATGTACCAAGCCGAGAACTTGGTGTGATCTACTGGTCGTTTGGCCATAAATGCAAAGAAGGCAGACTCTTGATCAAAATGTTCTGCGACACGGGCCTTTGGTTGAGACCCTCCCTGGTTGGATTTTTGATCAGCCAACCTCTTTCTGCAATGTTTCTTCATGTGACCAAGTTTGCCACAATAGTGACATGCCATAGTCTTCAGATCCTTCGAAGAATCATCAAAACTCCCTTGACCTTTCTTTTGAGGTCACTTTCCTTTGCCTTTGTACTTTGGCTACAAAGGCCTGTTCAACAGTGGGTGTATCACTACTGCTACCAAATTGTTTCTTCCATCTGTTTTGTTGCAAGAGTTTATTGCACTCATCGAACTTCAGGTCAACTGTTGTAGAAGTAATATTGAGAGTCTCAATAAAGTGCTCATATGAGCATGGTAAACTCTTCAGTGTGATAACCACAATGTCTTCTTCTTCCATCTTGCAACCTATTGCTTCTAGCTGATCGCGAATGTCTTTGATCTTCATCTAGCGATCCCGCAAAGACATCTTTTTGTCCATCATGATTGAGAAACACATATTCTTCAAGAAGAAGGCCTTGCCCTTGTTTGATGTCTCATGCAGATCTCACAGGTGCTTCCAAATCTCAGCTGAGGTCTTGCTTGAAGGAACCTCTAGAAGCATCTCATCTGTGACAAATAACTTGAGAAACATTACTGCCTCCTGATTACTTACATCAAATTTGTCGACTGTGGGATGTGTGTTTGTACCAAGGACAATCTGATCAAGGCACTTGTATTAGAAGATGGTGAGCATCCGTTGTTTCCAGGTGTTATAATTTTTGCTATTGAACCTTTGACTGCCTTCCAACATGATGTTGGGTAATGAAGCCATACCTCCTGTAATATGAAGTCACGGAAAATGATGAAACCTTAGGTCTCAAAAAGAAAGTCAGAACCCTAGTTTGCACAAAGAGGCGGAAAACCATGATTTTTGTCCAAAATATTGGAAAAAGGATGAAAAAATAATTGCTGTCACATTGCTGCAAAACCCTAGGTCATGATTGATCAAAAAACCTGCAATTTTTTTTCTGAAATCCTAGGTGCCATGTTTTTTTTGAAACCCCTGAAATTTTTGGTAAAAAATTTGCAAAACCTGATTTTTTTAATTTTTAATTTTAGGAAAAAAACTGCAAAAAATTTGAGAAAAAAATCTGCAAAATGCCAAAAAAAGTCGGAAATTCTGATTAAAAAAATTCTGCAGAAATTTTGGAAAAAAATCTTCAGAAGTAATACCCACGAAATTTTTGTAAGAATTTTTTTTGTCAAAAATCTTTGTATGAAATTCATACACTCACCCTTGGCACGATTCCATGTGTCTTGCGTTGAATTCGTCACTTCATCGTTTGTACAATTCACGTGCTAACCAATCCCAAAACTTGAGTTTTGATACCATAAAATAATTATGAACACACACATAATTATTGCCAAGATAATTGATTGATTAAAATAAGAAGCAAACACAGTCTTATATAGAACTACAAAGAACTAATAATAGCAAGACCAATAAAAGGTAACAAAAGGCTTAACTGAAAGCAACTGAAAGCTAAAAAAGCTAACCGAAAGCTTTAACTGATCCTAACTGAAAGCTAACTAAAAGAATTAAAGAATATACTTAAAGTATATTCTAATATCTTATTTGACCATTAAACTAAATATAACATATTGATGATGTGTTAGGAATTTTGGAAGCATAGACTCTTTTTGCAAAGGAGTCAAAATGTGAATTCGCCATTACAAAGATTTTATATTTGGGGCACATTGTAAGTGCAAATGGAGTGTAGGTGGATATGCGATTTTGGATTGGCCTCTCTTGAAGAGTTTGGCATAGTTGCAAGGAGTCATTGGCCTTTGTAACTACTATAGAAGATTTGTTAAGGGGTTCTCTCAATTGGCCATCCTCTTAATTGATCTAATAAAAAAGGAGCCTTTGCGTGGAATGAGGTTGCATGGTGAGGATTTGACAAATTGAAAGAAGTTATGAGCTTATGTCTTGTGTTAGCTATTCTTGATTTTTCCCTTCCTTTTGCTTTGGAATGTGATGCATCGGGTGAAGGAATTGGAGCAGTGCTTGTGCAGAATGAGCACCCAATTGCATTCGAGAGTTGAAAACTCACAGAGGTGGAAAGGTGATTCTCCATATATTATAAGGAAATGTTAGCTATTATGCACACATTAACCAAATTCAAGGAATACTTGGTGGGTGGTCGATTTGTGATCAAGATTAATAAAAGGGGTAAAAAATTTATTGATACTAAGAAATTAATAGTACATAGAGATCAAGGAACCAGTAGGCTCCCAAGAAAAGAAAGCACTGAAACACCCAACCAAGACCAAAACCACCACCCACACGACCACAATCACCTTAGCCAGCCAAATCCTCAGAAATGCACCTTTCCAATTCATGACAATAATCAGGGGATAACTACCCCCAACTCTCAATCTTCCAGTCAACATCATGCTCCGAAGCCCACTTGGCCAAACAATCAGCCGCTTTATTCCATTTGCACGGGATGTGGGTAAAAGACACCACCTCCAGCATAGAGCACAACTGCAAAATCTGACGAACAACCAACGCAAGATGCCAATTAACATTAGTCAACTTTTGCTCATTCAACAAATTAACAATAATCTATGAATTAGATTCAAAGATAATCTTACGCGAACCCACAGCACAAGCACGCTCAATAGCCCAGAGAATCACCAACCCCTCCATAAAGTTGTTAGAGTGCCGTCCTTTATGAATGGAGAAAAATAAAATAACCGAGCCATAACAGTCTTTTCCAATTCCACCAATCCCAACAAGCCCCGAATTACCCTAGAGGAACCATCAGTATTGATCTTCAAAATATCCACTAGAGGAGGCAACCATCTTCCAACCCTTTGAACCTTCTTTTTAGCCCCCTACCTCTTTTGACACAAGCAAAGTCAGAAGTCAATCCCTGTAGGCCCAGTCGATTCACAATCTCATCATCACCCCTTTCCAGAGGATATGCCACTTCTCACTTAGCTTCCATTGTCTCTTGGATCATACCAACAATTTTGTGCCAAACCTATTGAACCATCATCCTATCCCCACAAAAAATCCTACAATTCCTTTCTAACCAAATTTTCCAAAGGATGAAGGTAGGCCCAATGCACCACACAATCTGGAGGAAAGAGGCCTGAGTAGGAGGTCTTCACATACCGCTCCAAAACTCAACAAGGGAAGAAGCATGCACGCAAGGATGTTTCCAAACACCCCACCAAAGATGCCAAAGCCACATAGAAAAAGAACAACGGAAAAACAAGTGGGAAGAATCCTCCTCATTGCAACCGCACAGAACACAAACATAAGGGCCTTGGAATCCTCACTTTAGAAGATTATCCCACGTAAAACATCTATTCCACGCCAGGGTCCACACAAAGCAATTACACTTTGGCTAAGAGAACTTGTTCCACACATGTTTCCACCAAGGAACCTCCACGCCATCAAACTTACGAGCCAACATTTCCTGATACCCACCAGACACAATGAAAGCAACCCTAGGATCCAGACTCCACGCAAGAATATCCCTATCCCTAAGAGAGCTGCATTGTTTACCAGCCAAACTATTTTGAAGCTCATCACAATCTTCCTCCAAACCAACAATAGGCCAATCGCAAGGTTCCTTCCACCTAGCCGCTTCCATCTACCCACAGGGGTAAGAAGTCTTAAAATCAATCACCCTTGACTAGCTAGCCTCCAAGAAGCGCTAGCAAAGATCTACAAATTAGGATACTGGTGCAAAATGGGAGGAAAACCATCCCAAGAATCAAACCAGAAGAGAGCCTCAACCCTCCTCTTACATTTCTAGAACAAGCCCTCCTTGATCAACGCATTCCCTTTCTTAAGCGTTGCCCAAATCATAGAACCTTTCCCCACCAGAGGATAACGGGGAATCTCCTTCTTCGGAATCCCCCAAAGGTACTTATGAGAGAGAATCCTGGCCTAGATATGATCTTGTTCCAAGCACCACCTCCACTAAAGTTTTGCAGCCAATGCCAACCCAGTCAAAGTTGACTACCACAATCCAAGACCCCCAAATTGCTTCGGACTACACACAATATCCCACTTCACAAGGCTCCACTTAGAAGAAGACAAGTTGCTTGCCTAGAAGAATTGTCTAGCCAAAGAATCCAACCGGAGCCACCTGAAGCATACATCTATAGATGGGAAGGGCTTGCAGCACAGATTTAAGCAATTGAACTCGCCCGGCAAAGGACAGTCATCTATGAGTCCAATGAATAACCTTCCCACGAAACTTGTCAAGAATTCTCTGCCAAGACTCCCTAGGAAGAATACCAGAAGAGATAGGAATGCCAAGATAAGTTAAAGGGAGAGAACCAATCTGAAACCTCAAGATACGGGCAATCCTCTGTTGAATAAGTAGCGGAGTATTGAAGAAGAAAATTGAAGATTTATCTTCATTAATCATTTGACCAGAAGTAGCAAGATAAGTATCCAAAGCCTTGCTCAAATTAGTGGCTTCTCTGACCTTAGCCATACCCATCAAAGCCGTATCATCCACAAATTGTAGGTGAGATTGTGGAGGCAAACCGTTTCCCCACACCCATCCCTAAATAAGACCCAACTCCACATTACGCTTCAACACTCTCCCCAAACCTTCAACAAGGATAATAAATAAATAAGGAGAGAGAGGATCCCCTTGACGAAGGCCTCTAGAAGCACCAAATAGAGAAGAAGGATCACCATTTATCAACACTGAAAAGGAAGTGGAAGTATCATAACACATAACCCACTGGATCCACTCCTCAGCAAAGCCAAAGGCAATAAGAACTTTGCGCAAGAAGGACCACTTGACTCTATCATATGCCTTTGCCATATCCAGCTTGATGAACATAGCCTTTTCTTTGAAGGATGCCATAGAGTGAATAGTTTCAGTAGCAATGACCACCCTATCCAAAATTTGCCAATCCGCCACGAAACCACTCTGCTCCTCAGAGATAAGCCATCTAAGCCATTGCTTCAACCTTTCAACAATCAACTTGGAAATGATTTTATAAACCACATTACAAAGAGAGATAGGATGAAATCGTCTCAGTTGAACCGCCCCCTCACATTTGGGAAGGAGAGCAGTAAGGAAGGTAGAGTTCAAAGCCCTTAGCATCTGCTTATTCCTCTGAAACTCACAAACCAAGTCCAATAGGTCCAACTTAATGATATCCCAAAATTCCTGAAAGTATTCAATCGGAAAGCCATCAGGGCCCGGGGCTTTCTCTTTCTTCATCTAAAAAATAGTAGCCTCCAATTCTTCCAACGAAATGTCGCCCAAAAGATGCTCATTCATCTCCCTACTAACCAAGGAGGGGATACAAGACAAATCATGGTTTTCTTCTGCCAAAGCATCTTGAAAATCCTCTCTGAATAAGGAAGCAAAGAAGTGCGAAGCTTCTTTGGACATTTCATGCAAAGAAGATAGATGCTCACCTTTGTCATTCACAAGAACAGGAATAGAATTACCATGTCTCCTGGCTTTCACCGAATTGAAGAAGAAAGCAGTGTTTTTATCCCCCTCTTGTAACCACTCAACATGAGCCTTTTGTTTCCAATAAATTTCCTCACGCAACTTGCACTCTTCCAGAACTTTCAAAGCCCTCGCCTCCTCCCTGAGTAAATCCTCAGAAAGACCAAACTTCCTTATCTCTCGGGTAATGACATCCAAGCTGGCTTGAGCAACAATCTTAGCATGAAAAATGTTTCCAAAACACTACCTGTTCCATCGTTTGAGTTGATACTTCACATAGTGCAGCAGTTTGGAAAAAGAATACATAGCAGTGCCATGAGCAGGTCTTCCCATTTGCCACCATTCAGCCACATATTCCTGCAAAGAAGGATCTCTTAATCACATAAGTTGGAACTTAAAAGAGGGGGACCAAGCAACATGGGCTGAAGTAGTAGATAACTTAATAGGCTAGTGATCCGAGCCCTTCCAATCCAAAATCTCAGAACAAGTAGACCACAATCCTCCAATCCAGAAACAGGAAACCAAGAAACGGTCAAGTCTCTCTGCAATACAATTCTCCCCCATCCTCTTATTGTTCCAAGTAAATTGACCATTACGGGGCTTGATGTCAACAAGATTCAAGGCATAAATGTTATCACGGAGAATGAAAGCAGAGGGCTCCAACCTCGCAATACCACCCTTCTTCTCATCCAACTCAATAATGGCATTGAAATCACCAACAATAATTCAAGGGAAAAAAAGGAACAAGGCTCCGAATAAAATTGATATGAGATCACAAGAACTACTTACCAGGAAAATCAGTAGGCGCATAGATGTTTGACAGGAGAATAGTTTCCCCTGCCTCCAGACTAGAAGCAACTGTAGAGATGGAAGACTTAGAGGACATCCACCAAAGAGGACAAATCTTCAATGGGTTCCACAAGCAAGCCACACCCCCAACAGTACCATGAGCCCCAATACACTAACATTCACACCGCCCCCACAACTTTGGCAACAAACCAACCATACTCTCAACAGACAACTTAGTCTCCTGTAAAAAGAGAACATCAGGAGAATGAATTCTCACCAATTCATGAACAACTTTTTGTCGAGGGCCACTGTTCAAGCCCCTTACATTCCAAGAGAGGATGATCATTTCAGAGGATTAGAAAAGTGAGTCCAGAGTCTTAACATATCCTTACTCCACTAAAGTCTCCCCCATCATCTTGATTTTTCTAAGTCCTTCTTTCTCCCAACCTTGGAGGACTTCTCAACAACCCCTTTGTTTTGGTCTTTTTGAAGAAGTCCCAACGAAGGAGAAGCCTTGCTGCCTTTTACCAAATCAAACCCCACTTTCACCAAAGGATAAGAGATCTCTCCCACCCCTGCCTTCGCCTAGGCAAGAGGTTCAGACCTCCCAAGAACCACCAAACTAAGATCCGTGTCCATTTGCAAAGCACCAGCCTCCTGTGAAGGCTGGGTGTCATCTGGAATAATGCCCTCCTGAACCACTTCCAAAACACCCTGATCCATAATCATCATACTCGGATTCACCTTCTGCTGACTAAGATCATCCAAAACCTCAAATCTATTGAAGGTATCACCTTCTTGTCGCTCCTTAAAAGTCCTCTTTTGACCACAATTCTTATTATGAGCCTTTACAGGAATAAAACCCTCAGTACCTGCATTTACACCAGGGATGGGAGCCTTTCCTTTGTCCACCTTAGGGGGGTTGCGAGGAGGCTGAGTAGTCTGAGACTCGAAAGATTTAGACCTCGGACATCTTCTTTGCAGATGGCCATATTCATGATATAGACGACAACGAAAGGGCAATGTCTCATAATCTAGCTGCTGCACCCAAGAATATGAACCCGCACGAATTTCCAAAGAATCTGGAAGAGGGTTACTTAAATCAATCTCAACACAAATGCGAGCAAATGTCATTACTTTTCTATCCCGAGTTTGCCGAGAAGGACCCACTGGTTTCCCCAACATCAAAGCAACCTTATACAAGATATCATTGCATCAACATTCAATTGGAAATCTTGGGAGACGCACGCACACTGGAACCTGATACAGGAGCTCCTCCGAAGGATTAAAACCCGCATGCCAGGGTTTAATAAATAAACCAATTTGGTTGTGGAAATAAGGTCTACCTTCGAAAACTTTATTGCGATCCGCTATGCAATTAAAAGTCACCATGAAGTAACTATTCGCGAACAACATTATTTCCATCTCACCCTCCGGAGATCTATTCCGTTGAGCCCACGACTCCAAAAATTGTAGTGAAACCCTCATTCGCATGAATTTGCAAAGCAAAGCATGTTTTGAGAAATACTCAATATCTTCCGCAATCGATTTTGGTTGGATCACCAACACCGACCTTTCTTTGCATCTTTCAAAGCATCCATTGATTTTTGGAAGTTGAGGGCCTCCAGACGGAACAAACCCTCCATCCCCCAGATCGTTATGAAACAAACTATTTTCAACCACCCTCGTCGAGGGAGAAGGTGACTTTGCACCAAAAGCAGCTTGAAAATCCAGAATGGGCGAATACCCAGAAGTTTCACCTGTGCCCATTGACAAAGAAACAATGCCTCATTGACGAGAAGAACAGAGCTTTACTTAAAGCCAGACCAGAATGGGAAGAAAGGTAATCCACCTTTGACCCCACAGCCACCAACAAAGCAAGAAGCCAAGAGAAAACAGAAAAAAGAAAGGAGAATCCCCAGCGCAACACCCCAGGCACAAGAACTCCCCGCCGAACAATGAACATGAGCCCCGCATACACCAAAATGACCCCCCAACCAAAGACACCACGCGCAGCAACAAAGGAACCTTCACCGAGCATTAGCAGAGGCATGCACAGGGAAGATCACTCATGCAGGCAGCAGCTTACCAGCCGCAGACCTGCATCCAACCCTCGCCCGCGCTCCCAAGACATTCCAATTCAATTTGTGGTCAAGATTGATCACAAAGCTTGAATTATTCTCAGTCAGAAGGATTTGAATAAGCGGCAACAAAAGTGGGTAAGCAAACTTAAAGCATATGACTTTGACAATTAATATGTTAAAGGAAAGAAAAATGTTGTTGCCAATGCATAATACAAAATACCAATTCTGTGTTCAATTATGATATTGCTATCAGGATTCAATCGTGTAGTTTTTCGAGTCAACCTGTGTGTTCAATGTTAAGGTGGAAAGATGATTCTCCATATATGATAAGGAAATATTAGCTATTATGCACACATTATCTAAATTCAAGCAATACATGGTGGGTGGTTGATTTGTAGTCAAGACTGATCACAATAGCTTGAAGTATTTTCTCTGTCAGAAAGATTTGAATGAGTGGCAACAATAGTGCATAAGCAAACTTCAAGCGTATGACTTTGACATTGAATATGTTAAAGGAAAAATGTTGTTGTCGATGCATTATCCAGAAGACCAATTCCATGTTCAATGTCTCACATTTTTGCTGATTGGAGGTTAGAAATCATAGCAGAATATGCTAAGAATATGTTTGTAATTTATGTGTTGGAAGAGACGCTATTGGATGACAGGCATATAGTATGGAACAAATTCATTTTCTACAAGGGAAGGAACATGATACTCCTTTGTATCCTTCCCCTTTAAAGGGGAAAGATCAGAATCGAGAATGAAAGCGGAGATTTTGAGAGCAGTTTATGATACTCCCTTGGTGGGTCACACCAAATCAGTGACAAGCCGACAACACTATTCCTTAAAGTCACATGCATGATTTTCAAAGGTTTAAATAGATTGGGAAATTATCAAGCTTCTGTGATACAGGACCCTTGATTTTAAAGTTGCAGTTTTCTCATTTCTTATTGACTATCATTATTGTGGGTAGGGTCACCCCCTGCTTAACATTGTCGGTAAAGTATGGACCTGTTTTTGAAGACATGTTATTTGTGCTTATGTTTTGTTTCTTCTAACCTTAGTGTGCAAAAGCCAATACATTATGTCCTCCTTTTTTAATCCAGGGCTTCCTACAATGCCTGGGTTGTCTTTAGAGACACCATTGTGTTATGTGATCACAAGTAATAAACTTTTGTCTCTTCACCTTTTTTATTTGATTCTTCTGTCCATGTTAACAGAAGGGCAAAGTTACAAATAATAAATAATCTTTTGACCATTTCCTTTGACAAAAAAAATTAATTACGAACATTTGATTAATTTTGGTTACCATTCTACAGATTTTGTGAATTTGTATCATAATACGAAAAATTGCAGCTTTGCCCCTTATCATACTTCCTAGGTAATAAATAGCAGAAAGATGCAACTTGAATCAATGTGGTAATTGGTATTGAGCCTTGTTGGATTCTAGCATGACTATCATTTTAGTTGCTCTAGGTAAGGGACTTACCATACTTATCCTAAAATTTTCAGGGGTTTTCAACCATTAGTATGACAAACTGTGAAGCAGGTGACAATGTTCAGCTGAATCTCAAGAATGTCTCTATAAACATCAATGATAATCATGGGAAGAGGAATCTGTATTATAATATATTAGATTGGATGACACAATCCACTGATTTTTGTTTCTATCCAATATAATTGGATAAGCTGAAGAGGCCTGTATATCTAAACCTGTTTGGTAACTAGATTGTTACTGGAGAAGTTTCTGAAATTTGCATTGTCTTGATCATTCGATTGGAGATGGAAATTAAAGAATCTGAGTTTGAAGTGGGTGGGAGATATTCAACTCTAGTAGAGCTTCAACGGAGTTAAAGGAACCTAATTGATAGCTTCAGAGTGACAACCATATCAGTGCTTTCTTTTTTCAATATGTGTTGGTTCTGCTTTTCTGGGGAGATACTATCTTCCTTTCTACTCCACATCTTTCCACTATGCTCATGAAAGTAGTAAAATCTTGAAATTGTTGACAGTTTTCTGTAGTTAGTTGGTGAGTTCAAGCATCTTTAAAGAAGACTTTGCTGAAAATGCTAATGTATAAACTTCTAAATTATAATGGAGATGGAACTTTCTAATTTGATCGATTGTCTAGAATCCATACTACTCTTGAGTTTGTATTGTTAAAAGTTACTTTTAAATTGCTTATTTTGATTTATTTAAATGGTCTCTATCTTCAGGTGCAAATTTGGGGAGACAAAAAGATGCTTCCTCTTGCAACACTCAAGCCTCATGACGGCCAACCTGTTAGCTCAGTTGCATTTTTGACAGTACCCCGTCGGTCTGATCACATAGTTCTTCTAACAGCAGTAAGAATCTGCAATCTAAAATCGTTTTCTAAACAGGCTTGCAGTGTGACTATTTCTTGTTTAAATTTGTATGTCAAAATGGGCTTCGATGCATAGCTAATTTTTTGTATTGATGGTTGGTTAACAATTAGTCTCAAATGTTTTTCATACTATCCTCCATTTCTTTTGAGTTCCTGTTTAGTATTATTCTAATACACAGTGGACACTGCCATTTTACAGGGGCCTCTGAATCGACAACTGAAGTTATGGGTTTCTGCAAGTTCAGACAGTTTGTTAATGTCATCAGATTCAGAAAAGTGGCAGTGTATTCAGACTCTTGATCTTAAGAGTTCTACAGAATGGCATGAAAATGCTTTTTTTAATCAAGTTTTGGTTCTACCCCGTGCCAATCTGATTTTATTGGCAAATGCAAAAAGGCATGCTATTTATGCAGTACACATGGACTTTGGTTCTAATCCTGCAGCTACAAGGATGGATTATCTTGCAGAGTTTTCCGTAACAATGCCTATTTTAAGTCTTACTGCTACAAGTGACAATGTGGCTGATGGTGAAGGAATAGTTCAGGTTTATTGTGTTCAACCCCAGGCTATTCAACAATATGCCCTTGATTTGTCTCTATGTGTGCCACCACCTGTAGAACCTGTAGCTTCAGAGAAGGAAATTTCTGCCTCTCATATGTTTGAAATATCCCCCTCTTCAGCTTTTACACCTGTAGAACCATCTCATGGTAACGGTGCAGTTAATGCAACTGCAAGTGAAACTCAAGCCAAGCCACCAGGGCCCTTGAATGTTACAGAGAAGGTACCAATTAGTAGAAGCCCAGTTTTGGTCAGTACTATGGATGCATCAAATATGCATGACCCATTGGCTATTTCTGGTGTGGATACGAATTATGGTGTCTCTATGCCTCCAGCTATTCGTACTGATAGTGCACCTTTATCTTCTCAAGTTCCTGTCCCTTTAAGTCCAAGACTCTCTGGAAGACAACCACCACCGAAAAGTCCATCTAGAACCATTGAGCAAGGGGTAGCAGCTGTTTCTTCTGCTGGGGACCAAGAATATTCTATGGAGAGGAAAGTTGATGCTGTTCTCACGTCACGACCTGACATGACTTCTTTTGAGACAATTAGTACAAATCGTAAAGTGGATGATGGTTTCAAGAAAGATGATGAAAAACTAGGTCAAAATCAACTGTCCACCACAATGAGTACTACTATTTCCATTGAGAGCCAAATAAGCTCTAACCCAACTCACCTTGTAACTCCTTCACAGCTCATGTCTTTGGCAATGCCATCTCTTGATAAGAAGGAAATAAAGAAAGGGGATAACAATCATGAAGATGCTAATGTTAATAGGGTGAATGAGAACATGAAACCTGAAACTAAAGATGCCGCCATTACTGGCTTGCATCAGCCAGAGGAATTAGGTTTGTATAAACAAGTAGAAAATACATCTATTCTTACAGATACAAAGGAGAAGGTATTTGTTTCACAATCTTCAGAACACCTTAATGAGAATGCAAGACAGGCCGATTCTTTGTCTGCAGAAGTTCGAAACGTAAGAGAAAATCAAAGTGGTGGTGATGGGGAAATTATCAAGGAAAGAGTACAGCCTTCAGACAATATTCAAGGAAACACAGAGGATATGACTGGTAAGGCCTCTGAATCTACCTTATTACCATCAATATCACAGTCGCCTTCACTGGGAAAGGGTAAAAAGATAAAAAATAAAGCTTGTTCAGTGTCAGGTCCTTCATCAACATCAGTAAGTCCTTTCACTTCAGCGGGCTCTTCTGATGGTGAGCCAAGCAGCACCACAAGCATTCCTTCAATTGAAGCTGTCTCTTCTCAGGTTTCAGCAATGCAAGATGCACTTAATCAGGTAGGTGAAAGAACCCTAGCTTCCCAGGAAAGGGATGTAAATTCTTGTTGTGCTTTTGAATTTTTGCAGTTGTGTATATGTATGTGGTGGAAACATTAAATTTGAATAGTAGTAAGGATTTCTCATTATGTGGGAGAGTAATTGCAAATTGCAATGGTCTAGTTTTTTAAGCTTTAAAGTTTTATCTCTGTTGAGACTGGAAGCATTTAGTTTGGAATCTTGTCAAGGTGAAAGCTTCTGTAAAATTCATTTACCATTGCATTCATGCTCCCATACCTTTCCTTACGCCTGTCAAACTATAACTGAATTGTCCTTACCATTCAACACCAAGTTTGCTCTTGCTCTTGAGTTTGGGTCTCCTAGTCTGTTGTGTTGATTACACAGTTCACATGTAATTTTCATTTAATGGCTATGCTGTATTTTTCTTATTTTTTTGAAGCCTTTCTTCTCTTACCTGGTTATAAGAAATCTTTCTTTTCCATCCTCTAGTTTTTTTGCTTGGTAATATGTGCATTCTATTTGTGCCCACTCCCTTAGAAAAGAGAAATTACAATGAGATAAAGAGCTACACAAATTGCTGAAATGAATCTGCTAAAAATTATCCAGCACTTGACTCGTTTTCAAATTAATTTTTCTTATGCAATCTCAAAAAAAATTGAGAGGAAACCTTCTTTCTAGATAAAGATTTCTTATAATAACAGTAGTCTAAACCTTCTCCTCTGGGACATCACCCTCAAGGGCAGAAATTAGATTCTGGCAACTACTGGAAATCAATCCAGATGGGCAGCCCAAACTGGAAGATATGGAAGGCTGTATAACCACTTGAAGGATGGGCATAGATGATCCAACCATAGGATCCAATGAAGGGTTTAAAGGACACAACTCAACCTTAAAGAGAGTAGGGGATGCAAGCAAAGGATATCAGTATAAAGGAATCAAAAGCCTGGACCAGCAGAAGGGAAGCTGAAGGGAAGCAGAAGTTGGAGGCAGCAAGGGGGAGATTGAGTTTGAAGGATTTGGAGAGAAACTACCTGAAACATCCTGAATAATGTGATGTAGAGGCTTAGCATTCCTCCTCCAAGAAGGATGACCTAGATTCTTACGACTAAGTCCTTTGCAATCAACAGACAAATGGCCAAGGCCAAAACTGTTGTGGCATCTGAAGGCCACTTTCTCCTACTCCAACTTCTGTTTCCAAATGTGAGGTTCCACTTTGAGTCAAATCTCTGTCAGAAGACCCAATGAAAAATCCAATTCCACTTGTTGATTGGGAGCTGAGATTGATTCCGGTGCAATAGCTAAAACCTTGCTCAAGGAGTGCCCAATAGTCCAAGTTGAAAGGAAGCCGAAACTGCAGTGGGAGATTTGGTAACTTAGCCCAAATTGGCATCATAGAGAAGGATTTGGTCAAATGTTTCAAGGTAGGAAACCAAGGCTTTACAAGAAGAGCATCGTTTCCCCAACACAAGGGCCCTGCTTTGAGAATAAACTCTCCATCCTTCTCATTTAAACATTCGATAAATAAAAAGCCTTGCGCAAAAAATTAGACATACTAATCAGACCTATTTGGCATAATGCTTGTCTTCATCAATGACATCAGCCATGAGTTCAACAAGGGGGATTTTCTAATAGCATTTAATCTTCAACAAATCCTCGGGTCTGCTAAAAGAGTTGACACCCAGAGTTGCTGCAGCCGACACAGATTCATTCCCACACACCTCAAGCCCTGATACAGGGGGAATGGGGAGGTGTGAGGTCATCCTCTCAGATGACACTTGACCCTTGGCTGTTAGAAAAATGTTAATGGAAGATCAAATACCAAAAAATGAAACATAAGCAACACAAAATTTGGGACAAAATTTGTGAAATGGGGAAACTTTTTGATGGAAGAAAGCTCCACGTGTATTAATGAAGATGGCACCTTGAAATCTTACAATATGTGAGCACACACGTGCAAAGATAATAACTTTACATTTCAATATTCCTTATAAGGAATATTGTGGTCGCCTAAGAAAGGACTTACACTCCAAGGAATATTTAGCTAAAAGATAAATGAGGTAAGATAATACAAATTAATAAATAAAAAATAATAAAACCCCCTGCCACCTCATAAGGACAAAACCTCCTTAAATGTAGTAAAAGTCCATACATAAAAATCTTGAGTAAGAACAAATAAAATTAAATAAGTAATTCTATCCTATGGCTCGAAGAGGATTTGTTCAAAGGCTTGAAAGCAGGAAACCAAGGCTTTACTAGAAGAACAGCATTTCCGCAACACAAGGGCCTCACTTTGAGAATGAGCTCACTATCCTTATCATTTGAACATACAATAATTAAAAACCCTTGCGTACAGAGAAACCACTATTGCCTCGGATAAGTTAGGTGTTCAAGATTTGATTATGAGTGGATCTCAGGTAGATTTGACCAAAAATTCTGAAACTTACAAAACAGACCTAATTTGCGAAAGGCTTAACTTCATCAATGACATCGGCCCCACATTCAAGAAGGGGGATCTTTTCAAAGCATTTAACCATGGACAAACTTGATTTGTCGCCCAGAGTGTCTGCATCTGACACCAACAAATCTTTAGAAACAGGAAGAAATGAGGCCCCCACATGGACAGGAGCAGCTCCAGAATCCACAACAGGAAGAGATTTGTCAGACATACACAGAGCTGAAAAACCTGCAGATCTAGCTGGATGAAGAGACACTGCAGATATACCAGCATGAAGTGCGCAAACAGTGCCTGCAGCATCAATAGCTTTGGCAGAAGGAGGACTCCCAGCAGCCATCGCAGAAGCAGAATGGAGTTTGAAGGAGAAATGAGGCACAGGCAACTGCAGGAGACAGGAGACATCCAGAGCTTTTGAACTGGGATTAGAGATGAATTATCTTTTGCCTACTGCTTCAAACTTGTATTTTCAAAAAACAATGACCAATTTCTTGCAACAAATAATTGACTTTGGCTTAAAGAGAGTATTCTTTAAGTGTCACATTTTGTTGATTATTTGTCAAAATGTTTTGAGTGACGGCTTTTAAAAATGGTGCCCTATGACTTCCAGTCAATGTTGTAGGCTTTACATGACCTCTCTCTAAACTATCTTGTAAAGTCTATATTCAAGGGAATCCCGTTGTTTGTAGGCATAGTCTGAAAAGATAATTGATATTCATAATTACTTGATTTACAAAAGGAGACGAAGGCTCCTTATAAAGAAATTTACAAAACAATGTTTCTAAAAAGAAACAATCGTAAACTGAAGAAAACTAAAGCTAAAAACGAAAAGAAGCTAAACAAACTAAATCAAACAAAAGTTACTCATTTAGTTAACTAACAACTAATAAATGCAAAGATGACCATTAATATTACATTTAATATTTTAATACCCTCCCTTAATGGTCATCGTACCAACAAAAATCTAAGTCTACCCAAAGTCTGTTGGAAACATATCATCGATGACCGATATTTGGAGAAGCATAACTGCCTTGCGATTATTGATTCTTTCCTGCAGAACAAACAAATCTAGACACCGGCACTCGAAAATGATGAGTTTCCGCTACTTTCAGGTAGTAGATACAAAAGATGCCATCCCTCCCATTTTCCAAAGCACGAAAACCGAGGTAACATTGTGATCAGTTGGCAAAACACTGGACAATCAGCTAGCACAACTCATGAACTCTAAGATTTTTCAGAAAAACCTTCGAAAACTCTTAAAAAGTAAGATTTTTTCAGAAAAAATCCTCAAAAAACTTCTGAACTGCAAAATTTTTATAGATTTTTTTTCAAAAACTCTTTAAAATATTCAGGTGCATGATTTTTTGTTGAGAAAAAAATCGTCCAAAAAACTGGTCTGCAAACCATAGCAGCAACCCACGATTTTTTAGATAGGAAAAAATTGTCAAAAAACTCTTCATCAAAAAACACAGTCGAAAAACTCTTTGCAGAATTTTTATTTTTCCCAGAAAAATTCTGTCAAAACTGGCTCGAAAAAAAAACAACCCTTCAGGCTGCTATGAAAACACGATCAAAATCTCCCAGAAACAAAGACCCGTTCACAAACTGATCTGAAATCTGTCAAAAGCCACAAACTCCAGGAAAACTGCAGGCTGGAAACTTCAATCAACATTCCGTCACAAAAAAAACAGCAACAGCAACGAAACAGTCCGTAAGGACACCAAATAAATTCAGAAATTCGTTCATGAAAACGCTAGTATAAAGGAAGGACGGCAAACCTGCACAAGCCATGATTTGTTGAACAAAGAAGCCCTCGAACAGAAAAAAACCTTAGCCCAAAAACTTCACAAAAAATCCACTTAAGATTTTTTTTTTCTTCAAAAACACCTTTCGATTTTTTTATTAAAAAAAAAATCGGCTAAAATTAATTAGGTTCGAGCCTGAGCTCTGATACCATGAAAAGATAATTGATATTCATAATTACTTGATTTACAAAAGGAGACGAACGCTCTTTATAAAGAAATTTACAAAACAATGTTTCTGAAAAGAAACAATCATAAACTGAAGAAAACTAAATCTAAAAACGGAAAGAAGCTAAACAAACTAAAGCAAACAGAAGTTATTCACTTAGTTAACTAACGACTAATAAACACAAAGCTGACCATTAATCTTACATTTAATATTTTAATATAGTCATCCCCCCTAGCATCTTCTGTTATTGATTACATTGCTAGAACCCTTAAATAGGAATTTTAGTTTCTCTTTTAATTCATAAGTGGAAACAACATGAAATTTAAGGAGAATAGAATGTGTATAACATGTGTACATCATGACACATTGATAACTGGCTGCTTGAATTAAGGAGGGCTTGGCTATTTATCTAGTGGCTAGCCTATACAAGGTAGATGATCAATTATATTATAATGGTGTTTTCTTATTATTCTAGGTCACCGTGATCTTTTGATGGCTGAAGTTTAACTGGGGATTTCACGTGACAATGCTATTCTGCATCATGGAAGCCTTATCTGCTACTGTAAAGCAAAATAGCTAGTCTTTTCCAGATAGTCGATTTTATCAGACCTTGATCTGATACAGTTCAGGAAATTTTTATTTGTAGTACGATCTTCAGACGAGGAAGCTCTATAATTTGCAATAAATTTTTATTCTACAAACAATGTCTTCAAAGTTGGTTAAAAAAATATAAGCAATTCTGTTTTTGTATGGCAATCCCAAATTTTAAGGCTCATTTTTCTTCTACATTCTTGTGGGAGCCATTGCAGCTTATTGCCCTTCAGAAGGATCTGCAAAACAAGATGGGTATGATGGTGTCTATACCTGTTACCAAGGAGGGGAAGAGACTGGAGGCTGTCCTTGGTCAACGTATAGAGAAGGTAATGAAAGCTCATACAGATGCTATGTTGGCAAGATTTCAGGAGGAGAATGCAAAGCGTGAGAAAGCAGAACGCGAGCATGTGCAACAGATGACATCACTATCAAATGCAATCAATAAAGACCTTCCTGCCATATTTGAGCGTGTTTTGAAAAAGGAGTTTAGCTCACTAGGCCCTAATGTGGCACGCATGGTTACTCCAAGTCTGGAGAAAGCAATTTCGACTGCAATTAATGATGCATTCCAGGTTTTTCTCTTGCTATTTGCTACACTAGGTTTTTCTCTTGCTATGTGATACACTATGTTACTAACTTGGATAGGAGCATGAAGATTTTCAATAAACTGTATTTCCTTCTGCTTCTTGAGCTGTTTCTTATTCAATACGTTTTACTATGATACTGTATACCCCTGTTTTGCTTTTCTTCAAGTTCTTTATAAACACAAATTTAGCCGTACTTCTTTTAGTGATGTCTGTTTTGAGAAATATTCCAAACAAAAAAATCTGCAGAAAGGAATTAGTGACAAAGCATTGACTCAGTTGGAGAAGTCAGTTGGAACAAAGCTAGACTCTCTCGTGACAAGGCAAATTCAGTCACAATTTCAGTCATCTGGAAAGCAGGCTCTTCAGGTCAGTCATAACTTGGGTGTATCACGTTTTTTATTTTTGCCAGAATCAATAATTTTTTTATGATGTTATAAACACAAATTTGAGACTGTAAATGCTTTGGTATAAAATTGTGAGCAAACTTATATAGTGTTTTTTATTTCCTGTGGAGTCTAATATTGTGCTTGCAGGAAGCATTGCGAACAAGCTTTGAGAGTTCAATTATTCCTGCCTTTGAGCGATCCTCCAGGGCAATGTTTGAGCAAGTAGATGCTGCATTTCAAAAAGGAATGGCAGAGCACACAGCTGCTGTTCAGCAGCAATTTGCAGCTTCCCATTCAGGGCTTGCATCTACACTTCAGGTAAGGATGTAAAGTAGTTTTCTTTTCATTTGTGGGGGCTTCATTATCTTACTACAACCGTTTTTAGAATTTTTTTGAGAGAGTAGCGTACCAAATTATTATTTGCTTTCACACTGTCTATTTATTTATTTTCTGTGGCTGTTTAAGTAAGTGTTTGACCCCATTTTGAACCAAATTATATTTGGTATTTATGCTTGCTGGTTTGTGTTTATTATCGTTGTCTTATTGTGGTTGTATGTTGGATATTGGCACACACCTTTCTATACATGCCTATCCATCTATATCTATCCATGTTCAATACAAAATAATTGAATATAAAATTCTTTTTCTTACTCTGTTTTTAATATTTATTTATATCAATCCATTTATGTGCATAATCAACTCCCTTTATTTGTTTGTATGGACGATTATTAAAAAAAGGAAAGTTAAAAAAATACAGAAAATTTCAAATATCCATATGTTAACAGTAATAAGGCATCCATCATATACATTATAGAACCTTAATCTATAATATTGGAGTTGAATTAAGATTTCACATGGGAGTTGACAAACAAATTAACAAAATTTAATTTCTTTTATTGTCAATTTGCATATATATTATATAAAAATTGCAACAAAATGCCCAAAGGCTGCAACAAAATTACAAGAACATAGAAAATATAAAGCTTTCCCTAATCAATATATCCTAACCCTGCATCAAAATTGGAGTTTGAGTTTGAGTCATAGCCACTACGAGGACTTGCTTCATTCAATGGAATCCTAAGCAATCCCTCCTATCCCTCCTCATCAACTTGTGTGGTATTGTTAAGATCAACATCCCAACGTGCGATATGAGTTTGATGATACTTAGGAGTCTGTTGATCTTCAAACTGCAAGGCACTATGTACGACCACCAACATTTTTGATCACCGAGAGATAAGCCTATTCCTCTTGATTGATTGGATGAAGCTATATGTAGATCAATTCCTCTCTACATCAAAGGAGTTGACAACTTGTGAAAGGAGATGGGTGGCAAGTATCCTTAGTTCTAGTGCATCCTTTCCATGCTTTGCCCATCATCCAATGGGGTTGGTTTGAGCTAATGTAGCTGTATCCATCCACTCGTTTGGTTTGTTGAATTCTGGACCACAAAGATTGACAAAGGCTAGCCACTGTGTTCTAAGTAAAATAGATTTCTCATCACTATACAACATTCGAAGGGCCTTTGTGAGTCTTATTTCCCCTCTTCATCATTAGACGGAGGCACTCTCCCAAGCCTTGCTGCATACCATTTGGGTTTTATGGCATAGGCTGCTATATGAAATAGGGTGTTCATAGTGCTCCGCCACTCACATCACAATGGGCTTAATATGCTCCTCATAAAACCCAAAGTAGGGCCCTTGCTATCAATAATTTGCTTCATTTGCCCAAGCATGTTGTCAAATGTCCCATAAATCTCTCCAAGGCTAGGAGAGTTTGTATCAACATATCTTATGACTCACACAATAGGTGAGATGAAGGCACAAACATATATGCAAAAATGAAAATATTTTACAAGTTGAAAACTTAGAAACAATAAACTCAAAAACATAGTTCTGCGGATTTTCTTGATAAGGGGATGGGCTATGGGGACCAAGGGCCTAAGTTTGGGGACGACAAGGGGACGGTGGCAACACAAATACATAAAGTACTCGAAAAATTAGTAATGAAAAGATGGATAAGGAATAAGTATAAGAATCTTAGAATTACAAATGAGTTTTTTTGGACATACTAAGTAATCTTTTAAACTGGTAAACTACTAAATAGTAAAGTTGTAAACACATTGCAATTTTTCTAGTAAACATTAGAATTTTGAAGTGAACATTGACAATGAGAATGCCAAATTCAAAATTTATATTATAGCAAAATTTCATTATGATGATTACAATGACAAATGTTCAAAATGGCAAAATGGCCGAAGTGATGCCTCTAATCATCTACAAGTTCCTCATCACTAGAACTATTGGACTCCACATGCTCAAGCTCCTCCAAACCAATACCAACCAACCCTCCTAGTGTAGCATCATTATTGACCCATGTTGGCACTTTTGGCTCTACATCCCATCGTGATGTTGGACTCTCCTTGTACGTAAGTGTATTGTGGTGATGGAGACACAAGCCACTATGTATAACCACAAGCTTCTTTGCCCTCCTAGAGATAAGCCGGTTCTTCTTAATGGAGTGGATGAAGCTATAAGTAGACCAATTCTTCTCAACAATAAGAGAACTAGAAACTTGGGAAAGCAAACAAATGGCTAGAGAGGGAGTCAAAGAAGTAGGTCCATGCATAGTCCGCCACAACATTGGGTCTTCATGTGCCATAGTCTCCTTATCTATCTTGGCCTCCTCAAAATCACCCCTAGGACTGGCAAATTTTGTCAACTCAGTACGAATGATGCTGGTATTTGATGAATCATACATCTCTTGGATAAACTTCATGAACCTTGCCTTCACCTTAGCATCCTATATGGGTGTAATTCTACCAGGCCTTTGCATGTATCACTTCGAGTTCAGTGTGTAGGCAGCCATGTGCTAGGGAGTGTTGAACTACTCCCATCCTTGATGAATGATTGGCTGAATGTATTCATTGTAGAATTGCAAAGTGGAGTCTTTTTGTCGTAGAGCATCCTTCATTTGGTGAAGCATAGAATCAATGCACTCATACACCTCTCCAAGGCTAGGTGCATTGGCATTCCCATATCTAATCACTTTGAAGAATGGACTGATAATGGAGACAACATATTTTGCATTGCTCAAAAAACACCGCTTTTCACCACATCCTTCACCCTCTTCCCCTGCTCTAGAGGTCTTGGACTTAGGCCACTGATTCCATTCTGCTGTCATAACCATTAGTTGCAATTCCTCTTGCAACTCAAGCATTTTCTCCAAGAGAATGAAATATGATGCATATCTAGTCTCTATAGGTTTTAAGAATTCTTTCTTAGAGAAGTTTTGAAGAATGCATGTGGAGTGTGGTGGTTGCAAATAAATATCCACACATCTCTAGAATCATTAACAATTGTTTTGATCCAACCAAATTTTCCCATGTCCTTGAGTGCATTATTCATGGGATGCACATAACAAGGAGTGCACCAAATATGTCTATAAGCTGCTTCAATTAATTTCCTTGCAGCTTCGCACATTTGGGCCGCATTTGTCACTACTTGGACCACATTTTGTGGCCCAACCTTCTCTATAGCATTTTTAAGGATTTGAAATTGAAAATCGACATCCTTGTGATGCCTTGAACAATCAACAACCCTGAGAAAATAAGGGCCCTCTGTACATGTAAACATGATATTAATAGATGAGTGGATGATGCCTCATGTCCACCCACCTATTCTTGACTATGTTGCATCCACTTGTGACCTAGGATTCTTTCATTTTCTCCGTTCAAATATTAATCTTGGAATAGTTTTTATTTAAGATTGTGGTCCTCAATTTAGTCTCCTTTGGTGGCACATATGACGGTCCTGCCCTTGCTATCTTTGCCATTGCCTTCTTATAGTAAGGAGAGTGAGCCAAATGGAATGGAATGCCATTGGCAAATAAGAATTTGCCAATGGCATCATTTGCCTCATCCTTCAATTGCACATTGAATAAGTCTGTTGGTGGATTTAGAGCATCACTTTTCAACTTGTGTTTCCCCTTAGCCTTTGTTGCCCTTGAACTAGAAGAAACTAGAATATGTGCAAGTGTAAAGTTGTAAAATTAGAACCTTATCTTTGATGACCCCTTGACCTTATCTATGTAGGTGCATTTTCTTCATGACCACCCCATAATTTATTTATCTGTGCATTTTCTTCATTACCACCCCATAACTTACTTATCTCAGCCCTATAGTTGAGTTTTTACTAGGAACCCGAAACCCATCTTCAATTGTTCTTACTCAGTTAGGCTATTGAGCTAGTAGAAGCTAATTAGTTGACTTCCATGAGCATATCCACTAGAGGGAAGCATATTCAATGGGACAAAATTAAGGGGAGTGAAATCTCATACTCCCTAAGCTAGCCGAAACCTACATGAGATGGGTGCTCTGGTGGGGATATTTGACTACTATGCCAGATTTTATATGTAACATGATTCCCTCCACCTAAAACTAACAACTAGGATTTTGCTGCAACTCAGGCTGGAGAAGGCACTCGACTACTGCAGGGGAGGGCTAACCAAAGCCTGATTGAAATATTAGTCGAGCTGGTAGGTGGGTCATTAGCTGGGGGGGTGAGAGGTGATAGTCGACATTATTGTTGGAAGAGGCCATGCTGATATTTCCCCCCACCTCGATCTCAAAATTGATCAAAAGTTATTATTGCGGATATGACTATCAAACCAACTCACATATACTGATTTAGCAACTAAAGTGAGCGTGATCTAGTTCTTTCACCAACACAACTATAGATAGATAAAGTCACATCCCTTCGTGTGGTTCCTGCTCAACTACAGTTGTTTCATCAGTATTCGAGCTACTAGTAGTAGATCTAGAAGCATAGAGAGATGCAAAGTCCAAATTCTATGGATCCATAGGCAACATGAGCTTCATATGCATACTTGGGTTACTTGGTTAATGTATTCTCCAACATTAGCAACAACATTCACATTTTGAACTATATATTTTCTCGTAGTGCACATAGATTTTTTTTTGTTTTGTACAGATTCAAATTGAAGTTTTTCTTTCACTTTCTCAACTAAATAAGAACTTTAGTTGTGTTTCAAACTTGTTTCTTTCTTAAAGAAACTATAGGGCTTGCTAAATTCTATATGTAACATGTTACTATGGCACGACACAATCTAAATGTTCTTCTTCCAACACAATATTTTTTGTTTTTTAAACTTCTCTCAATTAAGTTTCAGGGGTGGGTGGGAGGCCCCTACTATTCTAAGGGGTAGTTTTGTTTTCAAACAAACTTATTTGTGAAGCGTAAGAATAGTAGCATGAAGACAATAAGTTGGAGAATGAAGATTTACATAATTGGCTAGATCATATGTAACATGCTTAAAAAACAATGACTCATCATCACTTCATTCAATGAGTGTTTGAGTTTTGATCGAAGCCAACGTTGGATTGCCCTACTATCTATAGGTCTTAAAATGCTCTTTATTCATAAGCGTTGAGTGGGAATGGTTTGAGCGGTGTATCATTGTATCTATTCTCTTGTATTGGTTGTTTCTGTTCATTGCTGTGAAAGAAATAATCGTTCAATAGAATTTGATGTATTTGAATGCATGTCCGTATCTTTAATCCATCACAAACTATAGAAGGATGGGCCCCCCTTTGTATAGGATAGCAGGGGTTGTTTCAAATTGTTTGAAGGAGCCTATAGATAGTAGGGGCGATAAGGATTTTAATTGGAACAATGGACAGGGATTCAGCCTAGTGTCTTAGAGTGTTTGGTTTACCACTTCGATGAGTCACTTGAGGTTTGATCCATTCTATCTTCAAACCAGCCTTAGGAGGTGAATTGATCATAGTAAGCATAGGTCATTGGTCTAGAATTGTATGTTAGCCCCTACCTCAATGGGTTTAGTAGCTAATGCTATTCCATATAATGAGTATGGGTATTAACCCTACTTCAAAATTCTCTTGGTCTATCTCCCTAGTGTGTGCACTATGATCATGGGAAAAGACTTGTCTTAGGGTGAGGTAGGGACCCTCGAAGGAGGAGGGAGTTGAACCATTAACCTCGACCCTGAGCAAATCTTCCAATCAAACCAATAATGAAGGAAGCCCAATCACACTTCATCCAATATTTTGACATTGTCTCCCTTCACTAATGGACCTAGTTCAAGTTGTGGAATTATACACATATCTTTCTTTGAGAAAGCTCCCATTATTGATCGAGCTCTTGAAGTGATAGGAAAGTTGGGAAAAGAGTGACAAGTTGATCTTCCATTAGTTGAGAAGTTTATATTTTGGAAGGTCGAGGACATCTTGGATCAATAATTGAATGAGTAATATAACATATTGAGGTGGGGACAAATTTAA
This sequence comes from Sequoia sempervirens, assembly GCA_007258455.2. Lineage (NCBI taxonomy): Eukaryota > Viridiplantae > Streptophyta > Pinopsida > Cupressales > Cupressaceae > Sequoia > Sequoia sempervirens. The sequence continues at coordinate 162,606,015 of VDFB02000015.1, read as the reverse complement.
TTCAATTGGGGGTGATATAGAAACTTTCAAAGCTACTATGGAACTAGAATGTGGTTTGATTTGTGAGAATCTCATTTCTTATATGGCCAATATCCAAGACATTCAACATAAGACCGTTGGACAACTTAAGAAATTGCTTTGGAAAAACCATATGCCCTTACCTATATAGCTCGCCCTCTTGATGGAACTAGAGATATATACGAAACATAAATGTTATTATTTTTATGGTACTTTGCATCCTTTTGGAGGAAAGAAAAGATAGACAATGGAAGTGAGATTTTGTTGATTTGTGGGCTGTGAAGAGAGTATTGATTTTCTTGGTTGGTAGGGGATCTATAGTTCCTATTTTGTTTGTGAATTTTAAGCTCCCCCCATTTAAGGCCTATTATGGACAACCTTGAGGTCCTAACTTCTATAGAGATAGGTCAAACACTATTTGATATACATTAAGTGTTTTAGGATATGGAAACGACCTTTGAACCAAAGTTTTATAGCTTAATCAACCAAGGTGGGAGGGGATTAGTTGGAGGTGAGCAAGGTTTTTTGAAATGTTTTCACCTTGCACCTCTAGCTTGAACCCATGGTGATTGCACTTGACAAAAGTAATTGTAGAAAGATGCCATGTAGCTTAGTTATGGCCCGCTTGGGTGCTCTCAATAGTTCCTTCATACTCGAGTGAGCAATAGTCATTGTAGATAGCAAGCCCAACCTTGATTGATTGAACTTGTTGGCTGAACCGTAGATAATTATATGCTAATAGACCATATTTCAATGTTGTTTGGAGCCCTTTTATAACTATAGTAGTGGGGTGGGGGCTTAGATAGCTTAATGCATTATTTGCTTTGTTGAGATCAACCATCCTAGATTCTTCGTTGATGGGTTCAATTATCCGCAGTCTTGTAAATTGCTTGAGTACTTATGGTATGTATCAAGACGAGACATGTTACGTATAGAATATGCCACTATAAGATTGAGCCATTTTCATAATTTTTGGGCTAGGTATATTATATAGAATGAGAATGAAAAGAATATAATCAAATACCTAGGTCAAAAGGATAAGCGAGGCAACAGGAGAACTCTGAGGGATTATAGTAGGCGTATTATGTAGAGAATCTTCAAAAGTTGGATTCACATGAAACCAAGAAGGCAAACCCTTACTTTCTCTCGCTTTGCCCATTCATTGCAGCTATAGTTGGTTGCGGGGGTGAAGCATCAATGCCAATAGCTAGTCTTCAAGCCAAGACATGGAATGTTGCTATCTAACCTCGACATTGAGCAAACAAACAACTAACCAAACAATGGACAAATGGACAAACAGACAAACCCTTACTCTCTCTCTTGGATGGAATGATGCTTCACTCTAAGGAGATAGGTAGGTCGCCTCCCATCCAACCAAGGGCTGCTACCTACCCTTCCCATTCAAAGAATGAACAAACAAGCTAACTAGTAGGGAGCCATCTACAGATGGGAGTGATAGGGGAAACCTACCTAGATGGGAGGGTAACCCTTTAACCCAACTATCCACTCTACCTCAAAATCCATTGCCTAAACACAGTCAAACAAGGACAAATACTCACACCAATAGGGGCAACCTTGCCCATAGGGCATGGGGATACCCTTCCCAATAAATCACCACCTGAGGTATCCCTCATTATCACTTCATTCAATGAGTTTTGACCAATCAACCCCACTACTTAGTTGATAGAATTGTTACTTTGGTGAGGCCAAGGGTGAGGGGGAATTAGAGTTGAACAAAGTGAAGTTGAGGTTTTCAAATTTCATTTCATGAAGTTCAATGAGGAAAAACTTAAGAGAAATTTATTTTTCACCGTCTTGCTCTCATTATCACGAAGTTATAATGAGTAAAGAGAAACCTCATTTCACTTTGTTCAATGAGTATCCTCACCCAAGATTTCTCTTGGGTACCCTTGCATTTTGAACCTCGAGTGAGTTTAGCCCTATGATAAATTTGTTTCTCAATGTCCAACTTACACCCTTGATAAATCTTGGGCGAGGATTTCCTCATGATATGGGTGTTAGAGGAGGGGCTACTTTGATATCTAGGTGCCTTTAACGTACTTGGCTTCAAACTATTTCACTACTTCAAGTATCAATCACCAACCAAAATAAGTCAATCGATCTCGCTCATTCAAAATAATGACCTACTTGCTTCCTTTGAGAACTAGCTCATGGGAATTGGAAGGGCCAGATTGCTCTAATTGCTTGTTCATGGAGGTGAATACATATAATGATAATTTTATAAAATAATGAATTTATTAATTAAAGGTTATCACTTATTTGAATGAAGTGAAGGTGAGGCATTGCTATTATACACATAGTACGAATACTCTTGTTGTTGGCAGGTTGTCCAAGACTTTCATAAATTCATGAATAGAAACCCATGAATTAGATACATTTATTAATTAGGTTTGGCTGGTATTGAATTTGGGTTGGTTTGAGCAACTAATCTCGATTAAGGGTTGTTTCTCACCCTTGCCTTTTATTGTTTAGTCATTAGTTGGGTGGGTGATAAATTGATCCCTCCATGGAGGAGTGGATATGATCACTTGACCGTGGAGGGAAGAAGCAAATTGAATACTTGTTCATGGGTTGGCGAATGATCCACCTTTTGATCTTTCCTTTCCACCCCAACTATTGCCTCCCACCCATCGCTAAAATTCTCTCCCACTCGAGATAGTTGACAACAATCTCTTGCCTGATGACCTACCATTTGTATTCAACTCCCCACTAGATGCTCTATTTTGTACTTTACCCAACAGTTCAAGAATAGATTGATCCACCGCCTAGATCTATATATCAAGAAAGACACTTGAATGAGCACCCCTTCCATGTGGAGTTCGATACACATATCTAGATCCAGAACTAGTAGTGAGTATGGTTGTTTGGGAAGGAACTTTGATTTGATTGTTATGGTGAGGAAGAAGTCTCCTTTGCTCTACCTTGGGGAACTACTTCGGAAACCTCAATGGCATCAACTTGCATCAAATCTATTCCTGGTCTTGGGCTATGATTATCCATTCCTCTGGGCTCTATGGGCTAGAAAATGGTGCGTTAACCTATCTATCTCCAGATAACTTCTCTATTTCGCTAATGGCTGCTCTATCTAGTTGGTCGGGAATGCTTATATAGGTTTAGACTGGGAATTGGTTGCAAATCCATGGGCAGGGGTAGCATTTCATCTCGTTCTGAGTTTCTACACATCCCCTATTTTTTCAGGAACAAATTCACCCTTGTTTGAATGGATTGGGATGGATACCCATGGCCAATCAGGATTGAGCAAACCAGTGGCTTAACCCCATTGACCCAACATTAATTGATCCCGAATTAGTGAATGACCTAGCAGATCCACAGGGATGGTAAGAGTTAGACTGAATGGGCATAGACAATAGCTTGGTGAGAGGCATTAGAGACATAGGTCTTGCGAGCAGCAATTGACTTAGTAGTTCTAGTTTGTTCATATGGGAGAAGCGCGGACACACCATCAACATGGAGGTGGTATGATGGTGATAGTCATGCCCGAGAATGAACGAGGGGGGAGGCACATTACCGCTTGGATATGTGTCATGGTTTTCCACACCATGGTGAGGGGCGAAGTAACTCGACTGAAGGGAGAGGGATGTGTGGCCAGTCCTTACATCAAAAGAACCAATTCAAATGAGATAAGGTTAGAATCTACTATTAGTCTCAGAGGTGTTGGAGCTGAAGCAGGTAGATGGACATTAAATTGCATGCAATACATATAGACATACCTCTCCATAGGATAGATGGAGGGACAAACCATAGGCAGCGGGCGAGGACTCGGTTCCACTTTAAGTAGTGCTCTTAATAGCAACTTGCCAGTTTGTTAATCTTGAGGGAAGTGGCGTTATTGAATGATCGCTGGTCCCGATTGAGGTGCTAGGCACATCCAAGGATATCTTCCTTAAGCTGGGTACCAAGATATTTTACATTCAACATGGTAAAATATAAGATTACCAAAATTTGGAGACATCTCTTTTCTTGCAGCTATCTCTGGAAAAATATTACGGGCTGATGTAGTCTTAATTTTTTCTTTTTTAATCCTTGTGTAGTTGGGTGCAAGTTTTCTTAAGAAAGAAAAATTTAAATAATTCAACCTCTTTTACCATAAAAAATGGAAGCATTCTCTTCACAACATCCATTTTACTGTGCATGTTTTTATTGTGCAATTCCTCAAGTCCCAAGGCTGACTGCAGGTGGTAAACACATTTCTTCCCCTCTTCTTTTGTGTGTGCATGAAGGCATTTTGGCCTGACATCAAGATGATGCAAGATTTGCAGCTCTAGAGAAAAATCTTAGGAAAGGGATCTCATTCACTGGAAAATTGAGTTAAATTAAAGAGCTTGTAAAAACATCGGGAGAGCTAGGAGTGGTTGTTGATCATTAACTATGAAATTGCCCTTACAAACATGCTCCTTTCCATTCAGTTGGAAGATTATCTTCCATGGCATGTTTTCATATTTCTGCCTGATTTCTTTCAGGAACTTTGCACTTGCAAAATACTATTTAGGTTGGAGTACACAGGACCTTGATCATATGTGGATTTTTAGTTTTTTTTCGAACAGTTATTAGAATTTTCAATTTCCTCGTATGTGACATTTTGTCTGGGGAATTATTTAGCTTGTCTTCATTGTTACAGGCAACTTTAGTTTGTCCTAATATTTGTATAGATGTTTAGCATATTAATTATTTGAATATAGCAAACTCTATTATTGTAGGGCAACAGAAATTGCTTTTGTGCACCAACTGTTTTTAATGTGACTGACATTATTTACTACCCGAGTGCCTAAAATTCTGCTGTTTTTTTCTAATGATTTGATACACTGGTTAAATGAAACGGAAATATTATAAACTAAAACCAGTAGCTAAGTTTTGTGCACACCATTTTCGATCCAAATTATTTCGCTCTAGTCTTTATAAATGAGATATATAACTTACCCATAATTCCAGGATACCGTGGCCTCTGCATCATCTCTTGCTCAAGCACTCAAAGGTGATTTGGCTGATGGACAACGCAAACTTTTAGCACTAGCGGAGGGAGCAGGAACAAGTTCAACACGTTTGCCCACATTCAACACCAAACAGGGAAATGGCGGCCTTATTGGTTTGCCTGATAAGGTACTTGGTTTGTTACTACAAATAGTCTGTGACTTGCAAAGAGATAATGGCATTTGAACATATTTGCTTTATAGATTTGTGTGCTATGATATGGTTAATTCATATTACTTAATGAGTACAATAAATTTTCAGGCCATATCACTTAAACATTTAGAGGAAACTCTTGATCCGACAAAAGAACTTTCCAGATTGGTTGGTGAATGCAAATTCGAGGAGGCATTTCATAAAGCTCTTCAAATGAGTGATGTTTCAATTGTTTCATGGTTGTGTTCTCAGGTATGCATTCGAGTGTTACACATCCATTATGCATGGTTAGGATACTAAATATGTCAACTGTCATTAATTTGGTTCTCAACTGTGCACAAGCCTCACTGATATCAATTTTTGAAACAGGTTGATCCACATTCTCTATTGTCAACAATTCCTCTTCCCTTGAGCCAAGGAGTGCTTTTAGCTCTAGTTCAGCAACTTGGCTGTGATCTTTCAAAGGATATGGCTAGAAAGCTGATTTGGATCAGAGAGGCTGCCCTTGCCCTCAATCCAAATGATCATTTACTTGCACCACATATGCGGCCAATTCTTGAACAACTATATCAAAATTTGCATAGACAAATGATCGTCACTAGTCCAGGAGAGACGAGTTCTCTTCGTTTACTTCTACACGTGGTTAATTCTATCTTGACGGCATGCAAATAACTTATTGAATCCCATGTATTATGACCATCCAGAGACGGAAGGTTGAAATAACAAATTCTGAGCATCATGTACAGTAGGCAGGATAGGAAATTTAGATGTGTTGGGGTGTATCTTTAAATATGTTTGGGTGTATCTATCATACATTTGTATCCATTCCACTGACTTTACCTGAAATTGCTAAAACATGATTTGCATGAAAATTACTAGTAATACAGCCAGCAGGCTTCCATTCGTCTGGAGTTTCTGTTTAAAATGGTAACCTCCAATGCAACCAGTCATTGTTCAAAATATTAGGCTAATGCTCTAGTCTGCCAAGTGGGCAGCTTCATTTGTTTTAGTATGTAATCACCTTTTCAATGAGGAAGGTATCGTAGGCCTCTGTTGTAGCTTTGAAAGTGTAATTTTGGTGTCCTGCACACTTATTCTTTCTTGTCATGGCACTGCTTTTGACAACACATGGCAAAACAGAGGTTGGCTCTATTATGGTATCCAAAATTCGAAGAAGATTCCTTTAGGTGAAATAATTTGAACTAAACATGAGGAATTACTGAGAACAAAAAATTCAGCGTGCATTCTGCTCTCTGTTTGCATTTAGCTGGGAAGGCAATTCTCCTTTACCTAAAATTCATTTTCACTGTCTTTAGCCTTACTCTTTATGGTGTCTTTTTATTGTGTATTCATTCTTTTTCAGAACCGGTGGGTTCTGCATATACAATAAATATGAAATATTAGAATAAACAGGTGTGTTCTTCACACACAGTGAATATGAAATATTAGAATGACTTTTCCTTTTCATGTCTGTCTAAAGAACTCAACGACATGTAGGTTCTTTATTGCTCCCTATCTACTCTAGGTAAGTTAGGGATGTCTGCAGAGAATTTAAATTTTTGACAAAAAGAGTTTTATGTGACCAGCGTTTGAGAAAAAAACAACTAGCTTAAATGCTATAAAAAAAAAGAAGTATATTAAATAAATTATTCAAAAATACTGTCTAATAAATGAAAATATATCTTCATCTTGTACTCAGTCAAGCATTTATAAGCGACACACCATCAACAAATATACAAATAATGTTTTGTTAAGACAAGATTGTGACAGATGAGATGATCCTGCATTGACACTGGAATCCTTTAAAATACAGTTGGACATATACTTCTAAGATGCCACTAGATTAGGGAAGTGACCACATCGCAATAATTCACGTCTGCATTTTCCAAGAGTTTTAAGTTTACTTGAGGGCTTCTGGGGAAATTAGTTGTTCGCAATCTGATGGTGTCACTTGAATTATGAACTTTGTGGTGTATAAAATGTATTATCCAATATACTGATTGATGTGTTTTATTAATCACCCCTAAGTTTGCATTCCAAAGACTTTCAAATCCTAAGTCGTTTCATGTGGATTTCAATTCATCTCAATGTTTATGACATTTCAATATATCTTTAATTCATCTCAATATTGAAGGCATTGCGATATATCTATAAACATATTTCTGTTCATTTATACAGACTTTTATTACTACGATTGTTTTGTACTTAAAATTTTTGTTTCTCGAAATGTGTTATGGTGTTTACTTGAATTTATGAATGTATTTTGTCTGGAACACTAAACGTTGAACAATTATGGGTAAAAGAACAAAAATTAGGGTCAGGGTTATAAAGATAGTTAATACTACATTGATGACACAAAGATTTGAAAGAGTTGAGTATAAACTCCAGGTTTGGAGATGCTCAAATGTTATGAGCAGAAGGTAAATCCATGAAAGAAGATTTATTTTGCTTGGAAACCCAGGATCGAGTCCACTTGTCAATTTTAACATGTCGTTTTACACTGTGCTTCCTAATCCTTATGATATGCAGTTATATGCTTGCTTAAAAAATATACAACCAAAAGTCATAATTAATTAGTTAACTCTTAAAAAATAGTAAGATCTACAAGCTAATGTTAATGAATTCAAAGAGGTGGATAGGTATGCAGAGTAACCTTAATTCTGTCTAATTAATGCTAACTCTACTTTCAAATGACGTGGATGATTGTGGAAATAGTCAATTTATATAATTATTTTTATTAAAAATAATAAAATTAAGAATCATTAAATAACCTACATTTAAACATTGCAAGTTTAGAAATGGCCTATAAAAAACAGAAAATGGTATTAAAATGTTTCTAGAAAATGATTCGACTGAAAACTCCAAAGTAATATACATTATAAACTTCTAGTCAATTTTTAAAAACACAACGATGCTTATGTGTAGGCACGCAAGAGCTCAAGACATGATGCATGTAGACAAGGTTTAGGTTCCCTGATTACATGAAATACGAGCCAATAGAACAATTATATAACAACATGACAAAGAAAATTCATATAACCTTATTACCACCAATTAGTGTAAGAGTTTTGGATCTTAAACGTATAATGGAGAGAGAAACTGATATCAAGACATTCAAAGATCAATAAAGGGGAATAACAATGAGCAATCAAAGACATTAGATTTTCACAGTAGCAACAAACTTAACAATGAGCAAACCAATTGTAGTAGTGTTTTGATGAAATTGAAGAAAACCCTAACAAATCAAATAATTGAAAAACGTTCATAAGAATTTTGAGCATAGAATTATAATTAATTACGATCACAAATTAAAGGTAAAGCAAAATAGTTAGATGAAGTAGAAAATATGTGCATGATATTGAAACACAATATGGTTTATGTAGAATGCAAACTTAATTTATAAAAAAAATGTAGGGTCTTATTTACAAAATGTTTTAATATTGTAATTTGAAATATGGAGAATTAAAACGAATGACACAATTACAATAAAAAAATAGTTAGATTCTATCATGGTCATTGAAATTCTTTAAGTTATGGTATAATCTACACTCAAAATCTATATGATATGAATTAATAAACAAAAAATTAATGGTGGTGTTAGTAATTTGATGGTATCATATAGTAAGAATAATAGATTTTCAATCAATGAAACAATGAGTGTCATATATCTAATGGTAAAGAATGAGAGAATCTTATTGTTTTAAGGAAAAAAAATCTATTTTCAAATATTAAGGACCATTTTATTTCTTGCAAATTGTTTTCTTTTCAATTCTAGTATGAGAGTGATATGAATATGGATATATTATCATGTTATGTTTTTTTGCTATTTGTTATGTTTGAATAGTGAAAGAACTATTTTGTAAGTTATTTTCTTTCTATTTATTATAGTTTTTGTATTTGAGCTTGAGCTATTTGCAAAGTTTGTTTGAAGAATTAAATTTGGTTTATTGGAACAATCTTGTTTAGAATTGTTATTCAAAGTAAAATCAATAATTCATTTGAAAGTTTCACGAGTTTATAGTTGAACTAGACTAAATGCAATTTTAGGTATAAACTATTTAGTTAATACTCTTACAAGATTTATTTGCTCCATCAATAATTGAATATATATATATATTACCTTATTTTAGACATTTTAGAGAGGTAATCTATATTGGTCAACAAAATGGAAGGGTCTCTACTCCTTAATGCTTCACTAGACATTTAGTGTGGTAAATAAATGTGGTGCTAAAAGGAGGGACACTTTTAAACTAACAATCTATTTGTAGAGAAATCCAACAATGATGTCAAGATAATTCAACAAGATTTTATTATTGTACTAACAAATGACATGTAGGAAAATAATCTCTAAATACTATTATAAAAGATAACATTTTTTTTAGACTACATTAATCGGTTGGGTATCCGTCCCTCTATAAACTGCAATGCGCTTGGTAAACTTTTTTCACGTGATCGGTGGCGCTGACATGACACGCCCTTTGATACCACGAGTTTGGGGGGAGACTAGACCTCGTGACCTCTTGCCTACAAGCTAATAATCTATATTGGTCAACAAAATGGAAGGGTATCTACTCCTTAATGCTTCACTAGACATTTAGTGTGGTAAATAAATGTGGTGCTAAATGGAGGGACACTTTTAAACTAACAATCTATTTGTAGAGAAATCCAACAAGGATGTCAAGATAATTCAACAAGATTTTATTATTGTACTAACAAATGACATGTAGGAAAATAATCTCTAAATACTATTATAAAAGATAACATTTTTTTTAAGACTACATTAATCGATTGGATATCCGTCCCTCTATAAACTGCAATGCGCTTGGTAAACTTTTTTCACGTGATCAGTGGTGTTGGCATGACACGCCCTTTGGTACCACAAGTTTGGGGGGAAACTAGACCTTGTGACCTCTTGCCTGCAAGCTAATAATCTATATTGGTCAACAAAATGGAAGGGTCTCTACTCCTTAATGCTTCACTAGACATTTAGTGTGGTAAATAAATGTGGTGCTAAAAGGAGGGACACTTTTAAACTAACAATCTATTTGTAGAGAAATCCAACAATGATGTCAAGATAATTCAACAAGATTTTATTATTGTACTAACAAATGACATGTAGGAAAATAATCTCTAAATCCTATTATAAAAGATAACATTTTTTTTTAGACTACATTAATCGGTTGGGTATCCGTCCCTCTATAAACTGCAATGCGCTTGGTAAAATTTTTTCACGTGATCGGTGGTGCTGGCATGACACGCCCTTCGGTACCACGAGTTTGGGGGGAGACTAGACCTCGTGACCTCTTGCCTGCAACATGATGCTTTAGCCAATCGAGCTAGGCCTCCGTCCCAGATGACATAACATTTTGTCAAGAGGAAATTTGGGTTACATCACCGAAGCCACAAGGCTCAAAAGAAAGTATAATGATTTATTTTATTAATAATATCTAGATAAATAAGAACACATAGCAAGATAAAGCACTAACATTTTGTCATTACAAGCAAAATTATTGAAGAAGAGGTCTAAACATACTATATTTCATTCCACATTCTCAATAATTGAGGAAGAAAGAATTATGTTGATATTGGAAGAATTTTTTACAGTCATTAAAATCTAGTGTCAAATTAAAGTTACGAGAATAGCTGCCATGAAGGGAACAATCCTTGAGGCAATTTAGTTCTCTTGAAGAAAACGTAAAATTTGGAACAAGACAAGAAAATATTGAAAAAGCTATTGAATCACATTTTTCAAATGTATCACAATCTCTACAAATACCATAATTTCTTCACTACCATTTGTGTCCAAAGCTAACAAATATAACCTTTTGATAATGTAGGACAATTTCATTATCAACATTGTAGATCATATGTCATGATCCCTCATTAGATCTTTTTTTTCCGGATTTAAACTATGTAGGATAATTTTAATATCAATATTTGTGATCATACGTCATGGTCCCTCATTAGATTATGATGAGGGATCATGCCATGATCTACAATGTTGATAGTAAAGTTATCCTACACAATTTAAATTCATGAAAATTATCAAAAAATAAATGTATTTTGTGGAAACATCCAATTTCAAATATAACTTTGGTGCTATATATTTATCATTACACCTTGTTGACTCACCATTTTACCTAATTAAAAAACCAAAGCCATAAAAAAAATCAAAATCAAATCTAATAAAACAAACTCCCCTTAGCATTTGACCTTCGTATTGAGATACCCAATATTTTTTTCATAAGTGATCTTCCAAAACATCTTTAAAGCTAAAATGTTTTATTTACAAATTAGAGGGAGTCTACCTCCATTTTGTCAATAAAGAAGAAATCAAAAGATCATATAATAATCACACACAAAGTTTGTGGTGGTAATTATTCACAATGTACAACTTCTCATAAGTTACTTATAGGTTGATGATATTAGCCCATGATTTTTTAAGACATAAAATCATGTGAGTAAATTTCATTAGTACCCAATCTTTATTGGAAAAGGAATGAGGGAAGCCATGGCTTTCAACTAATGGTCATAGATCAACCTTTTATGCAATAAGGTTTGGATTTTGTTGGTGCTTTTAATCCAAATTCAAATTAGGGAGATAAATTTTCTTCTAACATATTATTGTACACAATGGGAAGAAACTATTTTTAATAAAATACTCAACTTTGTATGTTATAATTGATCTTCTTGAGGATACTATTATAACTCAATTTGAAACTTCCGTGATTCTTATATAAGATAATTTTCCAACATTTAGTTCAAAAGATTTCACAAAATATGTTCGTAATAAAGGAATATTTTTGAAATATTCATTGAATAACTACCTTGAAGGGCATTGATTTTTAAGATCTAAATCAATAGTTTGAATGTAAAGAGATAATACACAAGAATCTTATATGAAATTATTTGTTTAAATATTGTAGAGAATAACATGTATAGATCTTTTAAGTGCTAAGTTTAATTAGTCTAAATTTTATTTTATGTAATAATAAAGTGTGACATGGTTAATTCATTGAGTATCCACATCTTTAGTTAAACTAATGTCACTTTCAGTTTACATCTTATCATGTTCATATGCCAATCTAGATGCTAAGGTTATGTAACATTATCTTAGTGACTCCTTTGGAGATAACTCTCAACCACATTTAGTTACAAGAGTTAGCTCTCTATCACCTTTAGTTAGGATCTCATTTATCTTTGACCTATAAAATACATGCTTGTGATCCATTTTTTTATTAAATCTTTGGGGTCTATTTTGGGGCCCCTAGATAGAGAGCAAGAAAATACAAAGTAAATAAATTCAACAAGTCTATGAAAATAACCCGCAACATGGACAAATAGGTAGAAATACATTGGCCAATTTAGGTTGGTCCTTTTTTCATGAGATCTAAGAACCATATAGCCCATATAACTTTTTTTAGAAATGTAATCCATTTTTTTACTGTAGTGAAATAAAAAAATCTTGCATAAATTATCTATAGTATTAAATGCAATAAAAAAATAATAAGCAAATTACCATACATATAAAAGAGATAGGACAATGATGTAAACTTGATCAAATATGAAACAAGAAGAAAATAACGATAATAAATCCATACATTGGAAGAGATGGAAAATAATGATATATTTACTTTTTAATTTGGATCTAGAATGAAAAGGGTGAGATGATTGTGTTTTAAGAATTCTAAAACTCTACAAATACAGTCTAGTCCTTTGGACATAGTTGACCCTCATGTCTACAGTTTCAACCCAAACAATGTAGTTCTTATCTTTACGTATATGATTGATCCTATTTTTTCCAAATCTTCTATACTTGCACACAAGTTTCTCACGCCTATAACCTACACTAAAAAATGGCGGTTTTGAAGAACACTAGTGGAACTTGCTATACAAGGCATGAGAGCTAACTTTCTCTCCTACTTTACTCAATCCCTATTAATCAATTTAATAATTTTCATAAAATTGAAAGACAATAGGCAAGAAACGTAACTACATGACTATGATGATGCTAAGACTTGATATTTGATGCAATAAAATGAAATGCAATGAATGACAAAGTGACTTAGTTCAAAAATCAAGAATTTACTATTCATTGATGCGGTAGATACACATGAATCAATGATAATTATAAGTTTGTCCCTTGTAAGACATATAGATGATTGTATTGTCCTATGAATGGTTAGATACTGGATTCCTTCTCTCCTATAAATGACCTAGAGGTGATATCCTTTTATACTTGTCCTAGGAACACAATTTGAAATATTTAGCATGGAAAATGATTAATTATGACTAGTTGGAGGTGGGTTGGCTTGTGATTGAGATAATTTTTTTTTTTTTGTAAAGCGAGTCAAAATTGCATGTTGAATGTTGACCTAGGTCAAGATTGCACTTGCTATTTTGAACTTAGAAAAAGAAACTATAATATGATATTAGGAAACAATTTGTCAAGATAAAATATTATTTTTGATGGTCTATCTAAATCTAAAAGTAATGGAATTGCTAAATCAATCAAAATCATGTGCTAAAACAAAATACCTAGAACACCCATACAAAGAGATAAAAAAGAAGTATTCATTTATGAATCAAAATTGTTAGAAGTTTTTTCACTCTTACAAGTATGAGTCAAAATTTTTAGAAGATTTTTATATATCTTAAAATTGTGACAACCATTTGACACTATTACACCACCCTTCTACATGTAGTATAGTCGCTCCAAGTGTGCTCTTTATCACATGCCTTTATGAACCATTGGGCTATTTATTTATTAAAGATCCCCCCAAGCCACTTTACTTGTGTTTGATTGCCACATGATTTTTTTCCTTAATATTTATCTTTTTGCAAGATTAACAAGTGGTCACATCGGTAACTAAGAGCTTAGCTAGGGCTCTATAATTCTTCATTCACCTTTGTGCATTTTTAGATATGAGTCAATATTTTGGCTATAAATCAATCACATGGAAGGTGTTCTAGAATTATTTAATAATTAGAAATATGAATTTAGAATGGTTTGTAGTAATGTATTATTTTAAAATGTTTTAGTTACTCTATACTTTTAAAATATCACACAACATTTATATTGGTCTTATTTTTGTAACTTTTAATTTCATTCTTTTTATTATGAACTTGGAAAGGCTCAAGTGTCGAGTCAAAAAAATGAGCCAAAAGATAGTGCTAAGGGGGGCCAATTAGACTAAGATTAAAAAAAATGACTTATATCAAGATTGAAAGCACTATATTGTTAACTATGAAAATCCTTAAAAACCTACCCATCAAAATAACACATTAATCTATGACCTAGGGGATGGGGAAAATTACCCCCTTATTAAAATTATGATCACATTGTGTATATATGTTACCTGGAGTAGGAATATTAGCCACCTCATCCAAATCTTCATCTACATAGTAGTTCTAGAGAGCTAAAACAAATTTGACATAGCCTCTCGAATGACAACACAAAGTACCATCTATGTCCTTGGAAAGCTCCCAAATCGTCATAATCCATTATTGTAGCTTCAAATTTTTAATTTATCTCTCAACAAATACCATATTAATTCAATCACATCTCCTCCCCCAAAACCCTACATTCTCAAGGCTTCTTTCTGCTAACCCCAACTAGCTCTTTCTCCTTAATATTTCAAAAGAACTTCTTTCTCCCACACTTTTTACCACTGCCACAAGCCATCTAAAGTTGGGAAAATTCCCACCACCATAATAAAGCACACCTTCACATAGTCATAATGAAAAATACAAGCCACATCACCAACTTGGTGTAGGCATAAAAGCATAACCAACAATGAATGCCTGTCTTGTCACCATCCTAGCCTCCAAATGAATTAATGACATCGTTGGACCTCCAACCCATTATCAAGTCAAGGGCCGTAATTTTTTTCACCTTAGAGGAGTGTTGAGTTAATAATTTTTGAAACAACTTATTTATTTTGATAATTATGTATAATTTATACACTTGTTTTCAAAGATTCATAAAGCTCTAACTTTGGGGTAGTAAGATTAAAAATATTAAATTAGAAGTTAAAGAGTGGTACAATTATATAAGGAAA
The DNA here is from genome assembly GCA_007258455.2 of Sequoia sempervirens. NCBI lineage: Eukaryota > Viridiplantae > Streptophyta > Pinopsida > Cupressales > Cupressaceae > Sequoia > Sequoia sempervirens. The sequence goes on along the minus strand of VDFB02000015.1, from coordinate 162,590,773 downwards.
CTATACATGTACTATATTTAATTAGAATTAAATTAAATTATACTCAAGTTGTTAATTTATAGAAAAATATGTTAGTTGAGAAAAATAACTGAACACAATTTAAATAAATAAAATTGACAAAGTAGATTTATATTTCTAGTGGCATACTATATAAAATAGGTAAACTTTATAAGAGAGATGTATGCCTTCTACGTTAACTATATGTTTAGAATTCAAATATTATACATTTTTGCATAAAATAAATTTAAAACATATTTTTTTTAGTAAATTAACTTTGTTGATAAGAACCAAAAAGTCACATACTTGTCCCCCTCTACTCTTTTGAAGTTGAAATGAATAAACAAACAAGGACAAAATTAGTAGGAAACTATACAAATTTGTTGGAACTATTTAATTTTGGTACACTTACTTGTAGTGTCATAGCTACTAACACATTAATTGAGATTTGAGGATAATACATGTGTTAGAAAGCTTAGGTCACAAAATAATCAATGGAGGATGAAGTATAGTTAATTTCACATCGCCAAGTTTCACTTTGAAGGGGATAAACAATATAAAATACAAAAATGCCAAGAAAAAAACTTAACAATTTTGAACTAAAAGACCACTTAGATGACCTAATATGCTTTTATGGATCAATAATAATCCTTAAGAAGTAATAGCCCCATTGCTTATAGTTTTTGCACTAGATAATATAAATTTTGATGATTATGATTCTTGAACTACTTGTCCTAATGTGGAAATCACCTTGCCATAATCATCTCATATAGTGGATTTGTCATAATTTGATCTTCTTGATCACTATATTAATGAACTAGTCTAAAGATTTTATTTTCATCCTTCGTAGCTATTCACTATTATATGTGAATAACAAGAAAAGTATAATCAAAATAATCTTGTCTTGGACATTAGATATAACTTGCCTACAAGTAAATAATCAACATTTAGTTTATTATTTTAATTTAACCCCTAAAATAACAAATAACATGTTAACTGTTTAAGCTTTACCAAATAATATGTCAAGTTAAGCTTGAATATATTATCACCCACATTCTTGGTAATAGCGTATAAATCATAGGACAAATTATTGAGTTTATTATTTACATTTTGAAACATTTTTTTTAATATACAATTATATATTTTCTCCCATATAAATAGTATTGATGATCATATATTTTTTTGATTGGTAAAGGCAGGTATAACCTGCATGATTATATTTATTCAACAGAAGAGTATTACAACTATGAAAATACCCAAAAAACATCTTTAGCAACAAACAAAAAACTTTAACCTCCCTCATAACCCAACAAACCTCCCAACCTCATCAACCTACAGCTGTAGAAGCTTAGCAAAACAAAACAAAGACTGTAAACATTACAAAAAATTACTAGCAACCTATTTGATAGTTTTCCTTTTGTCATGAGAGTGTAGAATCATTTTGAAATATGCCTCTCTCTTCTTCTTCTTTTTCCTCTAGATCTTATGCCAAATCTCCTCCAGATCCCCTTCCCATGAAGGTTCACCCATATCCTCAACTAAAATGCTTTTCTCCTCTGATGAACCTACGCTCATACATTCCACTCTTTCTCCTATCTCACCCTTTGGAACGCTGCCCTGCTCTTTCCCAGCCACTATACTCCCCCCTACCCCTTCAAACTTCGATGGAGGATCTTTAGAAACTGTTGGGGTTGGTCCCTTCATCGTTTCAGGTTCTTTCCCTGCTGTAGACCCAACCAACCCATCTTTTTCCACTGAATAGTGATGTGTAGACACCTCTTTCCACCATGTTGCCTGAGAGACCCTCTTATGTCGGGGACAATGTTCAACAATGTGAAACAACATTGACATCGAAACGACACACCTTCATATAATTGCTTCCACTCCCAACCATAAAATTTCAAGAGAGCAACCTTAAGGAGATTTTTTGTAAAGCATTGATGATCATATTGCTTTCTCATAAAGTTTTTAATAAATATGTAAAATTTTCTTAATATATATTACAATTATATCCGATTCCTTTTATAAGTGCAATGATGCCTTTTCTTATATTATTCAAGTGACCCTTAATGTACTCTTGAAATTAAACGACTTACCAAAAAATCAATCAAATCTTACCAAATACAAGGCGTATAACATTTTAAAAATAAGACAAAATCATTAAAAAAAAAAAATCCAAAAAAATCTTCGTGAAATCTTAATCATGTACAAATTTTCATTCCAAAAGTGAAAAGTTTTTATTTATTTATTTAATTAATTTTTAATTTTTCGCAAGAGGATATACTTTCTCGCCGCTTAAAAACGAAGTGGCCATATAATATTCATTGAAAATAGTGACTAGATTTTTCGAGGTTATCACATTGCCACCCGTCGTTGACATATAATCATTGTATATACCACCGCCTATAGTCACTCGAGGTGCAAAGCTGAACAGACGACCTTCGTCTCTTGCCATATGTTCATTGTATATATACCTTATCAGTGAGATAAACATCTGTCCAACGTAATCCCATATCGACAGTTATCCAATACAACGCTGTAGCCATGCTGGCGTCTTCTCGTCTGACTTTTTTTTCCTGCTCCTCGATCAGACATAAACTGCGTTTGCAGAGTTCACTAAACCCTAGTTCTTTAAACCCTAAATTTTGTATTAGACCATCCTTCTTTGTCCCAAAATTCAGCATTAATCTTCAGTCTGAGGACCATTTCCCTTTAATGGAGGTACATTTTATTACTTACAAACATTTTTTTCATCATAATTTAGTTTCAACAAGAAGCAGATAGGTTGCAATTTTAAATTGTCATTGCTTTGCATTGCACTTCTTCATGATTCTTGATTGTTTAAATCTGTATTTTTTAATTTTTTTAGGATACATTTTTCCCTTTAATGGAGGTACATTTTATTACTTACAAACAGTTTTTTCAACATAATTTAGTTTCAACAAGAAGCAGGTAGGTTGCAATTTTAAATTTTTCTGGCTTTGCGTTGAACTTCTTCATGATTCTTGATTGTTTAAATCTGTATTTTTTGAAATTTTTTAGGATACATTTCAGAGATTTTGCATTTTGATAGAATTTGTGCTTTTAAGGAAAATAATCTTGGATGTGGTTGTGATTTTGCCATTGTTATGGAAAAAATAAAAAATCTTGGTTGAGTTGGAGATGTTGCGAGTGATATTAAAAGAAAGGGCGAAAAGAATGGGCGGGGTAGCCTTTCCCACATGTTTCAGGCTTAAATGTATTCCATAATTATTACAACACAATCTCCCCTAGGTTCCGCTGGACTTACAGGCCATCCTATTGATGAGAGGGAGATTTAAATTTGGGTTATGCTCTTGCATATCTCCCATTAATATTGCATTACAACTCCGTGGGTGCATTTAATATCTTTATTTGTGGATGTTTTATATGTAATTCTAATGGTCTTTTGGTTAAGTCTTTCAAGGTTTAATCTTAAGGATTTAAATATGATCAGCTTTCCTTTAATTTCAAAAATTCCGAACATTAAGACAATTTTCGATGTTTTTGCATGGCCAAACATTTCTTGGGAGTAAGCAGTACCATATTCTTCGGATTTCAATTTGGTTGCAGTGAAATCGACTAAAATTTATTATGCCACAGCCTTGGCACGTCCACAAGGTTTATGGGTGGTGAGAGGGAGTTGAACTTGGGTTTCGTCTCTCAAGTGCTCCTTTTTGCCATCACAGCATAGCATCATGGACATAAATTTATGTATATAAAAAAATGCTCCTTTTCCAATCACAGCAGGAGCATAACATTATCTTATATGCCGGATTGGTTGCAGGAATTTGTTCAGTTTTACACTTAACATGTATTTCACTAATTTGAAGTTCGCTTTTTGGTAGAAAAGACCATTGATTTACAGCTCAAGCTCGTTCCAATTGACTAAAAATTTATGGGAATATTAGGAGACGAGTATACGGTCCTTAATATGGTTTAATTGACGTTACTTGTAGGTGCACTAATGGCAACCCATGGATACATGTATTGCCATAAGTCTGGACTCCTACCATGAGGCCTATGTTGCTATTCTAAGGTGTCCAACGGCACAAGGGAATAGAGTTTGGGCTTACAGTGTGAATGTTTAATTTCTCATGATGATCTATAATTAGGATAGATAATCTATCAATAATTTAGAAACACGAATCTTATCATATAAGCTTGCTCTCTTGTCTTCTCTTTGAGTATGAAGAAAAGTGTAATTTTTTTTGCTTCAGCTGTGCTTGACTCCAATGTATCCAGATTACCTCAGAACTATCAGCAACGCATGTAGTCTCCTGTATGATTGCCATTCTTCATTCTTGGTTTTGTATGATTGATTTAGAGTGCATTTCCAAGTTGCATCTTAGCTAATTTGACTTATGATGAGAATAATGACTTACTGAGCTGGTTCTTACAAACTTTAGTATCCAGTCTGGATAACCTCACCACTTATCCTAAGCTCTTTACATGGAAAACGTTATAAATTTCTTTACTATGAATGTTTGAGTGAAAAATCTAATGGATTTGCACGTATTTTCATAACTTTTTTTTCAACTTTTCCTCTATTCTGAAAGTTCTAGTGGCCTTGCAATTCGAAGTATATGTTTGATCAACTTGGCATAATTTTAAGAGGGTTGAACATATGAGGAAATTTGATCTTTGTTTTTCTATGGAAATTCTAGATAATTTTCATTAAAATGACTTATACCCACAACCTATAGATTCAAAACTAGAAAAATTTCGAGCTCTTGCAATATATCCTAATACATCAATATGTAAATTCATCAAAACTTGATGATGTCAGAATATTCAAAAGTTAGGAGAAATAGATGCTGAATAAGCTTTAGACAAAGGTCATATGGTTGTATCAAGACTAGAAGATAGACAAGTAACTTCATAGTCTATAGGAAAGGAGCTAAAGGCTGTCCAAGAGGCTAAAGAAAGGAATGTTTAGAGTTTTGATTAAGATAGACAAATTATTTCATAGTCTATAGGAAAGTAGCAAAAGGTGGTCCAAGAGGCTAAAGGAGGAAATGTTATTAGAGTTTTGATGATGTTTAGTATGAGCAACAATTGGAGCACTTCTGATGTAGTCATGTTTAGGGGTCCCAATGAATGGATGCCTTGGATCATGCGGCCTTTAGAGTTTGAGAACATCACATTAAATTACAGAATTAACAGTATATCCGGAAAATACACAAATAGGCACAAAACTTTGTTTCTCATTATAATCTTCTTATGTTACCATGTTGGCATTCTAATTTTTTAGTGCAACACAAAAAGAAACATGTGTGTATTAGAACTGCTCTTCAAATTAGAAGGGGAAGCTCCCTGTAAATAAAACTAGCCTAATTTACACAATATGTACTTGCTATTTACAATGTGTACAAAATTTTCTAGGGTGTTTCATGCTCACGCTAAATAAAACTAAGTGAATCTTTTTGGGATTACCTAGGGAAAAAAAATTGAGATGCTCTTCAACTCAAGGCCAAAGATTTTTATATTTTTTGATTAAAAGAAAACTCTACAACTACATGTTTACACTATTTAGCTAAATACAAAACCTTAAATTTTTAGTACACATGATGATTGAATAATCTTTACATACAAAGAAATGAATGCTTCGGTAAATTGAATTATGAGATTGACATGAAGCCTTAATCTTCAACTTTAAGTAAATCCTCAATACAAAGCTTGCAACTTGCTAAAAGAAAATTTATCTCTCTTAGCACATAGAACAAATAATAAATAACAATTTAAAAGCAAGATAGACATAATAAATAGCAATTTAAAAGCAAGATAGACATAATAAATTTAATCGAAAAAGCATTGAGTTTTGGATTAACAAAAATGAATACTTGGTGAACAGCAATATTAGCAACGAGTAAGCATGAACATTCATATTAGGAATCTAAGTGCAAATGACACTTATTTATAATGCTTAGAAAGCTATGCATGAGAAAATAATAGAAAATTAATTACAACTTCTACTCTAGAAATAATGCAAATTTTATTATAAAATCCTATTCACTAAAACTAAATCTAAACCACGCAAACGCTAGTTAGAGTAACGATAAAATATTACCACTTAAAGCTCACCTCTCTCAAATGGCAAGGGATCTAAAGATAGATGATCTAACAATACCCAACTTTGGGCTAAGAATAGAGAACTCTAAAATTAGAGAAAAGCATGGGCTATGAATAGCCTTGGTTAAAAATAACAAAACTTAGAATGTGCTCTTTCCTCTAGAAAAGGTGACGGCTAAAAATGATGCTAGCTAAAAATAGGAAAGCTAGATGGGCAACTTTTAATGATTTTGATGAAGCTTTTTCTCTATCCTAATTATGGTGAATACTTTGAAACTAGTATTCTTGATGATATGCCAAACATTCGAACTTGAATCTTTTACAGTGGTAACTTCTTGCTTTTTGCTTTAAATATGACCTCCTTATTGCATGAACTTGTCTTAGGGTTTTAAGATGAGGTGGAGAAAATGGGTGGAATAGGTGGCAAAGTCGCAAGGAATTTGCACCAAGAGTCTTGTCATTGCAAAGCTAGCTGGAAAATGCTCCTGGAAGATTATAATGTTGAGTAGAAATTTGCTTGGCATTTGCTATTGAAAAGTATGCTTGGAATAACTTTTGGATGGTAGAGTGCCTTTCACATGTTGATGCTCTTCACTTATATGTTTGCTAAGTTTTTAAGTGCTTTGGCGGAGTTTACTTATAGGTGGCAATGCCACCTAGAAAGTGTGCCAAGATCTTTGGTCTTAAACTCCCTTTACATGAATGGTGTGCTTTTATAAGGTTTTTGCCCTGATTATTTTTGTTGCTGTCACGTTTTTTGATTTCTACTATTCACAATTTTTTGTTTTCTGCTGCTGCAAAATTTGCTTTCTATTGCTCATGATTTTGTTTTTGAATAAAACTCATTTGAATCATAGTTTGTGCCAAATTGATCATAGAGACAATGTGCTAAATTGTTGGCCATAAATTTCTTGCTCTAAACATGGTCTATTAGATTGCTGTTTTTAAATTTTTATTACATTTATACATATTGTAGGGTTGTAGGTTTGTTGTTCTTTTGTTTAGTTTTTCAAGTCAACATGCTCTAGGGTTACATTTTCATCTTAAGTTTTTTTTTTCTTATAACAATCTTTTCAAAATGGCTGCTAGTTCAAGTCCAGTGGGCCTAGAAGCAAATGAACAATTCAAATATGCCCAAGTATCATATCTATGGAGATATGTTATGATGATTGATCAAATTTTAGGAAGTGGGGCTTTTCTTTGGTATTGTGGTCACTGCCAAATTGTGTAAGAGTTCGTATAGTTGAGTCTGTGCTATGATTGGCCATGGAGTTAGAGTTAGTCAAGGGCTAGACAAGAAGGGTTTGCCAAAGGAGTAAGTTACGATATATGTTAGAGAACAAGAAGTTGATAGTGTGAGTGAGAGAGCAAACTTAAGTAATCATCCTTAGTGAAGAAAGGATGATAGAAGCCACCTACAAGGGCTACTTCTCTAGTGGCTGCCTCACGTCCTTTTTTGGAGACATTGTTTTTCCAATAAGACTATCCCTCTCTTTCTTCCCTCAAAAGAGGCCCATTAGATAAGGCATTTCATAACGAGGCAAGGGACAATGTAGATGAACACATTATGCATTATGTTTACATTGATGATGTTCCTTTCAACCTAGTGAGATTGCCATATTGATGGGAAATGGTGACAACAATTATTCAAACACTCTCAAGTTACACAAGGCCAAGGTATAAGAAGGTGCATACCACCTTATTGGGATTTTTTTTAAAAGACAATCACTAAAATCAATTAGAGATTCATGGTTGAAACATAAGTGTTCATCGTTTTTGATGGATGGAAAGATTATAAAATATGGCCTTTAATAAATGTCATTGAAGTGCGCCCCTTAAAGGGGCAATGTTTTGGAAGGTGGTTAATTGTGGAGAAAATGAAGGATGCGAATTACATTTCTAAAATCCGCATTGAGCTCATATAGATAGTGGGTGTTAAAAATGTTGTCAAAGTCATAAAAAACAATGCAAAAAAGTTGAGGAAAGGTACAAGCATGTTTTTAGGACAACATGTATTGTCCACTCTCAACTTGGTGACCTAAAAGATTGAGATTCTAATAGAGTGGGTGAAATTATACATTGAGGGTGAGGAAATTTAGATATTTGTGAAAAACCATCATGTGTCACAAGGCATCTTTAGGGTTTTTCCAATTTGGAGTTGTTAGAGGGTAAGTTTATGAAATTTTAAGTTTAAAACTACCTTAAATTTATAAATTATATATTTAGTTTTTAAAGCTTTAATTTGTTAATTTTTGCACTACATTAGGTTGTTGAAACTCAATTCACATCACACAATTATTTTTAGATGACTTGAGGAGGTGCAAGAGGCATTGGGCACCATGGTCATTAGTAATTGGTATAGTGTGTGGAGGTAGTCAAATTCATAAAGGGCCCAAAAGGTCAAATCATTGATCTTGGATGATGATTGGTGGGTTCATGTGGATTGCATCTTGAGTTTCATCAAGCCCATCACAAGTATGATCAAAGTTGTTGATGCAAATTGGTCATGTTTGGGAGAAATATATGATGGCATGGACCTCATGATAGAAATACTTAAGGCCACAATAGTAGATAAGGACAATGACCTAAGAGAAGCATGTTTCCTAAGGGTAAATTTCTTATTGTTGATGGTTGGAACAAAACAACCACACCTTTGCATGTGTATGTGGTTGCATTGTCTTTGAAGTATAATAGCATGGAGATCAAGGTTGTAGGATACACAATCCCCCCTCCATTGGCGTGCGTACTGACATACTGGATACAAATATAGGTATGACATGGCCTGTATATGGCTTGGACATTGTGCCCGCTCGTACCCGGAATTAGGTTAATTTTAGAGCTATGCTAGATACATTTGGATTCGGCATTCTGAAAATTTGTGTTGTTTCTAGGTAAAAGCGTGTGAAATCCATCACCAAACAAGTTCCTTTTGCCCTTGTTTTAATCTTTTGCTTTCCATCACGTATATGGGGGGATATTGTCTCGGTATCAATGGTGAGTAGAGGAGGATGATAGATTTTATGAGTGAACAAGAGCAATGGAAATGAAAATGACCTAGGTGATGAGAACAAAGGGGACGGAAGGAAGCTAGAACAATCTATTCCAAACTTCATCCATGGGTCCCGATCCACACAAGTGATGAATCATTTCATTCGGTTGTGTGCGACTCCAATTGGTCATTTGTGTTCTTTAAGTCAAATATAGGAAGAATGGTCATACTTAATGGTACCTCTATGAGTAAGGTTATATGTACCTCCAACCTTCTGCAATCAAAATTCTATCACAAGTAAGCATTTAATTTTTTTTAACATTCTCAGTATTCTTTAATATTTTTAAATTGTGTTGACTTTGTCTCCAATTTCAATATGTTGCAATTGGCTACATCATGTGTGGAAGCCTCGTCATCATCTAAAGTGACTCTAGGAAGCACTAAAACAAATGCATCCAAATTGGCACACTCAAGGGTTATATCCCAATTCTTCATCATCCCTTATGTGTAGTCAACTTCCTTATGTGATAGGATGTGGAAGTTGGGATTGACTAGACCAAATCTTCCCATTTTTTGTATCCAATCTGTTGCACTTAATTGATTGGACAAAGTAGTATGTACTCCAATTCCATTTGGACATTGTAGTGGCTTGTGGTTCAAATGAAGTTGAACCAAGTGATGACTTAGATCAACATGCCTTTTGCTAGAGGAGCAAGATGAAGATTTTTGATTGTAATTACTATTTCGTAATGATTTGACATATATGATATAACATTGAATCATCAATTATCTGTATCACTATTAGCGTATAAAGTATCAAATCTGTTTTCAATTTTGCTATATTTTTTTTACAAATTATGGTTATTTTAATATATATAATCAAATCTGCACTCGAGGAAAAAATTGGTGTACCATTGTACCCATACTGATCTCATACTTGAATCGGCAACTTAATAGTCTCCAGAATTGAATGATTACAAAGATCCACAATGAGATATTAACACACACATATCACAACAACTACAATCTTCTCTCAGGTTGGACTTTGCATTCTTGCATTGGTTGGCAATTGCTCATCAATGACATTGATATAGGAATATTAGGGAACAACAAACAAGTAAGGAAGTTGAAAGGTTCACAAGCTCGCGACACTTCATCTTTCGTTAACATATCAATTCTTCTTCTATTCAACACATGGATGACACTTCATCTTTCCCTACACTAGTGTATGTGTGTCAAATTGCGCAAGATGTTGCTTACCAAGGAAATGCGTTGTTGTGCAAATTGCCCCAATGTCTAGAGTTCACACAAGATTCGTATTATAAGCAAGACTTCTATTTGCACAACACTCATCAAGTGTGCAAGCTCTAGCATCTAGGCAAGGATCTTCATTGGCACAAGGATTCAAGCCCTAAATTACAATTACACTACACTATTGTAAATGTGCAAGGTTCTATGCAAGCCTCTTATTCCTCTAATCTATTTTTGGCTGATGTGGATGCTCCTACATCATAAAACTTGAGCAAACCAAATGAACCTCGTGCTCCTACTCATGCATATTTCCTTTGGTTTTCTCTTGATTTTTCATGCTTAGCAAGTTCAGATGCTCTCAACCATGTATTATCTTCAACCCCATGACCCTTCCATTTGATCAGACATTCCTTGTACTCATTTTTGTGCATTTTCTTGATTCTAGTATCTATCACTTGTGCAATCTCCTCTCACACTTCTCAAGCAACAAAAATTGGCCGAGAGACTAAAAATTGATACTTCGATAAATTTCAATTTTGACTATTTGGGTGTAATTTTACCCCCGGGTTACACACATCTTTGCCAAACGACTAGCATGTCAGATCAGCAATACCTAAGTTCAATTGTTTCTTTATCAAGATGGAGGTACAAGAGATGGATAAGGTCCTTTCCAGCTTGCTTTAAAGGTGACAACTGATGCCAAGTTAATTATTTTTCTTTTTAGAGAAAGAGTTACCCTTCATCTTCTGCCATTGACATCCTTCTCATCATTTAGAATTGTTGTATTATTCACCAAATGGATCCATGAGGGGTTCAACTCCTTTATTTGGGAATGAAAAGAAGTAATGTGCCTACCACAAGCACACGGACATTCCACTGATAAATGCTGTACTGTCAAATCAAAGAAGGTGGAGACCCTTTTCGTTGAGCAAACTCCACAATATAAGATATAGAGATTCAACTAACCAATACCAACACTTTTAATCCTTAGCTAATTCTTGTTGTCAATGAAATTTTTGTTAACAATAGCAAATCTTTATTAACTCAATTGACAAATCAAGAATAGATTGGTAGAGCTTATCCTTGACAGTGGCAGCTAGAAGAACTTGTTTTCTCAGAAGTTAACAGATGATCTTCACTTGCCAATTACAGTGCATTATGCCCATCCCACCTGGGGTGGGTCAAGGAAGGATTTGACATTTGTGTTTTGCAAACGTTCTTTCACATTTGCCACCATTTCAGTATATAGTTTATTATGATGTCACTACTCTTGATTACTGCAGTCTGATACCTGGAACACCTTATTGGCATGACCGGATGGTTGTCTTTGATGACTTCCACAAGGCTTATTAGTTGCACAAGGATGGTAAAGTGTATAAAGTCACTTGTTATGCTAAATCATTTTCTCTCCATTATGTCAACACTGAAACAGCTCAATCTGCATAATTTTTTAACTCTTTATATCATATGAGAAACCAAGGCAGATGGTATTGACAAGCTTCCTCCTGAAGCAATCAAATCTCTTATTGATGGATATTGTGATGTTTCTGACAAGGCTAAAAGATTCCTCCTACAATTCAACATTTTATATACTCTGTGTTACTTTCTTAGTTGCCTAGTTGACTACCTTACTGCACTACACCCATTGAAGTGCTGAGACAGAGTACCAAATCAAGTAGATGGCTGAAAAAGACAAGGTCCAACCTTGCACTTCTCCTTATAGATCTCTTAGACGTGTTGTGCAAAGGACCCTAATAAGGGTCACATGTTGTCATGCTTTCAACAAAATCACTCTAAAGCTTGCTACTCACTTCCCAAGATTGATGATTGTTTGGCCTAGCTTCTGGTTGGCAAGTATTTGACTTTTGGATATTTGAGAGTAGCCAGTCATACCCTTTGACCTTGTCAATGCTTGACACATTTGTGTGCATCATAAATCATATTTTCTGACCATATCTTGGCAGGTTTTTTGTTGTCTATCTACATAACATCCTTGTCTATAATAAGTCATGGGATGAGCACTCAGTTGTTGTGTAGACGGTTCTAGATCTTTGGTTGCATCATCTCCAAGCCAAGATGAAGAAATTCTTTAGTCAAATCTCATTAAGTACTTGGGATTTTTTAGTATTGATGTTTGATTAGAGAGTAAATGTTGATCCAGATACTTCATGACATCTTAGTCTACAATAAGTCATGGGATGAGCACTCAGTTGTTGTGTAGACAGCTTTAGATCTTTGGTTGCATTATCTCCAAGCCAAGATGAAGAAATTCTTTAGTCAAATCTCATTAAGTTTTTTATTATTGATCATTGATCGTGGAGTAAATGTTGATCCAGATGATTTAGAGGTCCCGTGGGAGATGCTCACTTTTAGTTTTGTGGAGATGACTTTCTCCTTATTATGTACTTGGTGTAACACTCGGAAAATTAAGAGTAATTTCCAAAGCCTTTTAACACATCATTAAGGGAAATTAAAAGTATTCTAAATTTATTCAAACCATTATAAATAAGTTTCCGAAAAGTCAACATTTCTCATAATTCTTCCAAATGAAATAAAGAGAATTTGAATTGCATTTCATAAAATAATATCATCATTGCAAATGGAACAAAGCATAAGTATTTCAATGATTTTCTCATATACATATATTCCTCTTCACTTGGAGGAATCAATCCTTCTAATAGAACATCTTTTCTACGTTAAGATATAAAACTTTAACTTCTTAAAATCAATGATACGTTAAATACTTTCAAATATACTTCCATTTCAAGTTTCAACAAGAATTTCAAAATGTATATACATAAATACGGGCTTCACAAGCCAAGTCTGAAAGATACATAAGTACATCAATAGCAAATAATCTTGGATCCACCAACCGCCGTGACACCTTGGTCTTCTTGCGAGCTGGGGCCAAGAATGTGATTCAGGCGCCTTTTCCGCCCAACCACGAAGTCCATGACTTCCCCGGGTCCCTTCCTAACTCGAAGGAATCCCCGGCCCTGCATAAAGGAGCCTAGCAACCCGAAACGGTAAAACAGGAGGGCACTCTCAGTGCGTGCCTGATGCCTATATGCATTTCTAACATGAAATAAACACATTTCTTGCAACAGGAGGTGGCAGAGACTCAAATAAATTTCTAGGCTTTTAAAATAAACAATCCATCTATTTCAATGGTACAGTGCTTGGCCAAGCAAAATAATAATAAATGGTAAAATTAGAAGAGGTAATACTACCGTCTCTGTTCGCCCACCTTCGGCACCCTGTCCCGGAAGTTACCATAGTGCAGTTAAATAATACTTAACAGAAACTTAATACATTTTCAAAACAGGCTTTCATCTTTTAATCAATTAAAAGAAGTGAATTTTGAGTACATTCCTTATATTTCAGTTGTAAGATGCCATTTATCCTTTGGTAAGTGTTCCCTTTTTAATTTGGATAAAGAATATATATATATATGTATATATATCTTGATAATTTTCAGTGCACTATTTGATGGTAAGAACAGTGTTTTCAGGTTTCCATATGCATTTCCATGACTGACAGTTTTGATTCCCTATTTCATTACAGGGTACAGAGTAAAATAATATACTGATACAATACAATTTTTGTTCAAAATTCTGAGGTTTGGAAGACAATCTTTCATTCACATTTCATGTTGTATTCTTTTTAACATATTCAAGGTACTTTCCAGTCTATATGGTGTCTCAAACACTTCTGTTATTGTTTTCAGGTTTTAGCAATTCAAAGAACATAATTCATACTACTTTCTGTTACATGGCTTTTCAAGATTTTTCTGTCCTTGCTTCAGACTCAAGATATTTATAAAACAGAATTCATATTACTTTCTGTTATATGGCTTTTCAAGATTTTTCTGTCCTTGCTTCAGACTCAAGATATTTATATAACATAATTCATATTACTTTCTGTTATATGGATTTTCAAGATTTTTCTGTCTTTGCTTCAGATTCAAGATATTTATAAAACAGAATTCATATTACTTTCTGTTATATGGCTTTTCAAGATTTTTCTGTCTTTGCTTCAGATTCAAGATATTTATAAAACAGAATTCATACTACTTTTCTGGGAAAAAGAGTTTTCTGTTTCAATTTGTATTTGGCATACAATGCATGGGTATCTATTTATATATATATATATATATATATATATATATATATATATATGTATGTATGTATGTGCAGTCATTTTGTATATGCATACATATATATATATATATATATATGTGTGTAGAAATTCATGTTCAGCTGTATAAAATTCGAAGTAAGAAATTCTGGTTTTCAAATTTGTGAATTTACTGGCCGTGCATAATTAACAGGGTATTTTACATGGTTTCCTTATTGGCATTGAGCGACCAAAAGGGCTCAGGAAAAGCCCTTGCCCCTCCCATGGGGAGGGGGCGGGCTGTGAGGGCTCGTGCCCTCCACAGGCCGCGGCCTGTGGAGGGCGCGAGCCTCCACAGTCCACGACCTTCCCATGGGGAGGGCAAGGGGGAAATAAATTCCCAAAGCAATTTCAAACTCAGAAAAAAAAGAAAGACATTCGCCCAGTATAAACAGCATTCGGATTTGTCTCAAAACAGATATGCAGACATTATATATAAAATTGCAAATACACTTGAGATTTCTTCATTAAAATGCAGACTTGCAACAGGGCGAAAACCCTAATGGAGAAAAAGGAATGTGTTCTATAATTTCAACACAGAACAGAAAGCTGTTACCCAGTTTTCAAAACAAAATTGGAAAATTGTATTCTAAACAGAGAACAAAGTATTTCTTTGCTGCAGTTTTGATATTAAAATTCAAAAGAAGGCATAGCAAAAGAACCTGGGACAGTTGTCTTCCAGTGCAGATGCTCAGCAATACTTCTCACTCTGTTTTCCAGCTCTCCGGATGATGATGATGTTAATCAAAATCCTATGTTCTTTCTTAAAAAGCCCTCTTCCTCCTTTCGAGGATCATGCATAAAATTCTCAGATGACAGCAGTTTACAAGGATTGCCACATACCCAGCAAATTGTTGGTTTTGAGACAGAATTTTCCAGAGCCCAATGCTTTCTCGGGCTGTTCATTCTTAATTCTTTTGGAAGAAAATTAACCATATATCCCTAAACAGATTTATTTACATCCCTTTTATGCAATTATTAAATAAATTCATTTATGCAAAACAGATTTATTTTATGTTTATTCTTTTATTTAATTTGTTTTAATTTTTAAATACATTTCTTTTAATCAAAATATAGATTTAACCCTTTTTGCTCAAATTTATAATGAGAAATAAGGAAATAGAATAAGCCATATAATTTCATGATCTAATTTAACCATATTTCAAATTCGCTATGCTAATCATTTCACACCATCACATTGTAAAACGAACATGATCTAATGCAGCTACATGATGTAAGTGGTGTGTGCATAACCGAGAGTTTTCTCCTCTTCTACCCTGTTGAGAAGCTAACCTCCTTTTCCTCAATCACACTCTTGGCCTTCGATCTCCTTGGCCTTCGATCACCTGCCATTCAGATGCACTCAGGCATGCAAAACAAAAGAGTATTAGTAACCATTGTAGGAACAATAATTAACTCAACATTTATATGAATGCATTTATAATTCTTGAAAGAAACAATTATATTAAAGCATTGCTCTTAACACATATCATACTTCGTATATTAAATCTCATAAGATCATGATTAAACATTATCTAAATAAGTCATGGTCAAACTAAGTCAAATGGTCAAAATAAATCACGATCAAAATAAGTCAATGGTCATAATAAGTCATGATCAAAATAGGTCAATGGTCAAAATAAGTCAATGTATGAGACGTGACACTTGGGAAATGTTTGTTGTTTCATCAATTTGATTTGTTAGTTTGGATAAGGTCTCATGGAAGACATTGTCCTACCATGAGCAAACGAAGTATGAAAATCACACCATTTTTTGTTGCCTTGCAAATTTAAATAATCTTTCCCTTTAGGAGGGCTTCTTCTATCAAAATTTTTACTACCACTATTAACATTGTTTTGATAAAGAGACTTACTTGAACCTCTCTTCCCTCTAGCAGATGTCTTGACTTTCATTGTGGCATTACTATCTTTATTGGTGCTGAGATGTGGCATATGAGAAATCTTTGCACATGTAGAAGCCTGTCTCTTTTGCTGCAGCTTTCCTTAGAACTTAATAGCATAAAATATGTCAAGGAGAATCTATGTTGAAAAATCCATCTCTTCTTGTATTGAGGAATAAAGTCCACTTTGATTCTTCAAAACAATAAGTTGGTGAAATTCTTTTGTATATGAATCGGCAGACTGCTCATTTCTCTGTTTGAGCTGCTGCCATTTCTAATTTTCTTGCGCATTTGCTTTATATGCTTTGAAGGGTAATATTCTCCCTTGACTGCCTGCACAAGATTCTCCCATGTATAGGGTCCTTTTGTTCTGCTTTATGTTTTTCAAGGTCTTCCCACTGGCAACATACTGGTGCATCCAGCTTATTTGTGGTCATTGTTATGTTATCCTAATTGGTGAGGTGATTCATTGCAAATATGCTTCTAATTGTTGGATCTAGTTGTCCACAACTGTGGCATTTATGCTTATTGTTACAATAGGGGATTTCAAATCTCATTTGCACTTTTAATGGGATGACTCTCTCAGCAAGGGATCTCAAATTTTCTCCCTTTTGAGGGACTGAACCTTAATAGAGTCTTTCCAAATTGATCTTTCATTTTTCCCTCTGCTGTTTGAGTCGAGTGGCTCTTGGACAATTTGCTCCAGTGGAGGGCTTTTGTTCTCATATTCTTTTTTCTCCATGATTGATTTCCTTCTCTTAACCGGTAGATAGTCTGAAATTGAACTTGGGTCAAGCTTTTGGCCTTCATACCATGATCTGGTATGAAGTGGCATAAAAGGTATACTGTGTGTAGCTGTAGTTTACAGCTACAAAATCCCATGAATCAAGCATAGTTGTGAATGCAATGTCTGTACTCTGATACCAATGATCCAGATCTCCAATTCAATTGGGTGGTCAGCACTCCCCATGATGACTGGAACTGTTGTATGCCCTACAAAACAAGAAATAAAGAAATGGATTATATGCATAGAAAAAAGGGCATTGTGATTGATAAATCAAGCTGTAAAGACAATGATTGGAGAAAAACAATCAAGACTAAAATCGAGAGACAGAGAGATCCCCTCATTTTCCTTCTTCCCATTCATAACCTATTACATTAAAAAAACTAGTCGGGTTCTGTTGCAAATGTTAGGGCCTGTGTGTAAACTTGTACACATTTTTGAAATCAACATGGTTTAATGCAGATCATAGGGATTTCAGGGTTTTCATGGGGTACAAGGACTTCTTGGTAAGTATGTCCCCATGTATTGGCAGAATAAATATAAAAATGCCTCGTGAGCTTCACTACATCAGTCCATATACATTACAGACCTCACAACCCAAGAAGATGCCTTCCCGACCTTAGTTTGGCTGCTTACCCTGACAATTCAAGAAAAACCCAAAAACCAACAGTATCATCCAGAAAAGTACATCAGCAATAAGATCAACAGATCTTCCAGCATTTATTACTGTCAATGCTTGGTTTTATTAGTCAACGTTATCTAATTTATGGTCAAAACATTTACAGTGCTCAGAATTGTACCATAAAGCTTATTCAAATTTAACAAAACAGTCAAAATGTACCTACAGTGTGGATTTTAGATTCAAAGCTTCTGCTACCATATGTACACCTGTCATTCTTTTTTGTTGGTAAACACAAATTGATTCTAGCCCATCATTCTTTTAAATTTTTGTTGGTAAACACATTGATTGTAGCATATCATTCTTTCAAAATTTTCTTGGTAAACACAATTTGATTCTAGCCTCGGTTTTAAGTTATTGTTTATATGTCACTGCATCTGCATTGATGATTAATTCATTAGTCTTTTGTTGTATGTGGCAATAGCGATTTTGGAGTGCAACCCCACGTGGGAATAGCTCACTCATAGATTATTTGCAGCAACATGGAGTTATCAAATCCACTAAAGTAGCAGATGTCATGAAGAAGATTGATAGAGGATTGTTTGTGCCTAAAGGAAACCTACCATATTCAGATACACCCATGCCAATTGGTTATAATGCCACAATATCTGCACCACACATGCATGCCACGTGTTTGGAACTGTTGGAGGAACATTTACAGCCAGGAATGCGTGCATTGGATGTTGGATCAGGTAACTTCTGTTCTAAGACTAAACCTGAATCATTACCAATGTTACCAAATAGTCTTATACTGTAAGGAAGCTTAATGTTCTTTGTAAGAACTCTTCTTGCCCTAGATTTTGTGTCTTGTTTTTTTTGGGTTTATGTTTGCAATTTCTTTGTGTTCTCACAAGGGTTTTTCTGTTTTTTTGGTATCTTTGCATATATTGAAATGAATGCAATGCATAAATAAATACAAATAACAGTGAACAAGAAATAGCAGCACTCTGAATACTTGACTTTTATTGAATGTTTGCAAAGAGGATTGATTTACAAGCATACCCGGAAAAGATAGGTAGATAACATTGCTGCCAGAAGAATTACAGTAAAAAAACACCTCCTTAGATAATTCGATTCTTTACCAATATGCTGCCTTTTTCTTCAAACTTGGTACGGCTGTAGTCTAGGACCCTAGGTGCCCCTGTGATTTTATCAGATTTTTTTATGCCTTTTGTAACCCAAATTGCCCCTCTTGAAGAGGTGCGCCTCTTGCTGCTGCAAAGCTTGAGAAAACACCAGCCACCCTCCTAGAAATTGATGCTGACAAATCTTGAAACCAATCTGATGTTTACTGCTTGTCAATACTACAAAACTACTGAAAGATATCTTGCAGAAACCCGCTGAAATAATCTCAATCTGCTCAATTAGAACCTCTGTGTGAAGCTCTCTCAAATACCAAATTCACTGGATATTTCACCACCTCAAAGGGCTGCAATAATGGAGAGTGAACGTTCTCCAATGGTTAACTGATTCAAAAACCCTTGGCTTCCTCTCTCAGACAAAAAACTCATCAAAACCAATGCTCAATCGAATGAATGGCAAAGACTCCAAAGTGAAATATATAAACCCTCTTGAGAAGGTCGAATTTCTCAAAAAGGCACATTTAATATCATTAAATGTTATTTTCTTGCATCCTTTTAATATTTCATTAAATACTTTGGAGTTGGCGCCCAATATTTAATTAACTCCACTAGCCCCTTATGACGCCTAGACCCTCAATTATTAAGTTTAAGTTATAATTTAATAATATATCCTTTTAAATTAATTAATGTTTATTTGAGCCAAATAAACATTAATAACTCCATAAATACTTACATCTTTGAATGCCATCTGAACTGGGTGCTAAGCTGAGGTAACTGCATACGACCATATGCCTAACTAAAAATATTAGGGGTCCCCCTCTATGTAACTCTGACTTACTATAAATAGTAAGTAATGAATATGTAGCCCTGTGAACGCCAAACGAAAGCCAAAACTGAATGCCACTGAATAGTGGAGATGATACAAACCTCAGGAGACCCTCTAACCATCCTCATTAGCCTACGAGGGTCAGA
Organism: Sequoia sempervirens; assembly: GCA_007258455.2. Taxonomy (NCBI): domain Eukaryota; kingdom Viridiplantae; phylum Streptophyta; class Pinopsida; order Cupressales; family Cupressaceae; genus Sequoia; species Sequoia sempervirens. The sequence continues at coordinate 162,570,853 of VDFB02000015.1, read as the reverse complement.
ATTATAGGCTAAACCATCCGCAAACATGAGCATGCTAAAAAGGGGACATTACATTCTTAAAAACTATTTAAGCTGAAGTCAGAAATATTGAAAGCATGTTATGGACAAAAGCAGCATACAAGCAAGAAGTAAACTCAATCATGAACAGAACAGTCCCATGTTTAATCTTTTCTGTGCATTATGATTGTGTGTTTTCTGTTCTTCCAAACATGTTAGTTTAGCATTCTGACATGCACAGAAGGATGAAATTCCCTTGCTTGCCATTGTAATATGAGATGCTGCAAAAGTCTGTTACTGCATGACTGTCAAGAATCTTCAGATCTTCATGTGGGACAACACAGTCATTGTGATCCAAGGAGTAGGTTGAAAGTGGATATCTCTAGAGATGATCCTGTCTGCAAGGGTCAAATATGCATTGTGGTTAAGTCATTTCTTGTGATGATGCTCAGGTCTTGTATAATTGAATGGGCCTGAAACTGAGTCTGATTGATAAACATTTCATTGCCTTTAGATCCCAAAAAGGTTTATATGCAAAATCAATTCTATTTGTTTGTGATGTAGGAGCATCCCTAGAAAAGTATCTTGATCTAGAATTTTGTGACTGAGTTAGATGTCCTCAAATTAGAATAGTGTTCACAGGGATGTGTCCATGGAGTCTGGGTGACATCCTTAACATCTTGGGTACTTGGGAAACCATTTGGTGCATAACAATGGAAAGACCAACTCTTGAAGGGGAAAAAATGCTAAAATCCACAAAAATGTTAAAAGGAGGAGGATTGCCATTGGAAATTCAGTACATTGTATTACTTCTTAAATTTCAGCTTCTTTTAGTTTCTTCAGGGTTTTTTTGATAGCCATTCCCCTTCTGTCCTCAAAAATTGGGAAATTTTTAGCCATCCCCAGCATCTCCATGTCCCTGCGTCCCCCCATCCTAGAATCTTGGAGAAACATTTGCTTAGAAGAGTTCTAACTTCTTCCCAAGATGAGAAAACAAGCTCGAGGCAAACTTGATTCGTTGGAGCTTATCCACATCTTGTGACTTTAGCTTGATGGAGAGCGATTGAATTTATCTGTCCTCCTGAATTGAGTGTTGAGAGTCGAGACACTCGTTGAAGATGAATCCAATATGCCAAAAGCTCTTTTGGGTAGTCTCTTTGAGAACCACCTGAGTGGCAATGGATGGCTGGTGTGTTGAGGCAAGAAGTTAGGCATGAGACTACTCCCAGCTAGGTTGCTTGCTTATCCATATGATCTGTGGTAATGAAAATGCATTGTGGCTATGTGAGGACTATTTGTGTATTGATTCCTTGAATTATGACTCCAGATTGTGAATTGAAGAATCCAACTTATTCCCATGAATTATGCCATCAAAATGGGGAATGAAGCTGGAAGTAGGATGTTTAATTAGTTGTTAGAACATGCCTGGTCATCTGCTTCATGAGCTTGAGTGGAAAGTGGATGAAATGGAGGCCAATTCCCTTGCCCCCACTCCGTCCCACCATCCTCTTCAACCCATCCTCCCCTGAAAATTAGTTGGGTTTAATTTTATACCATCCTGTTTAACTAGGGTATCCCATGCTAACCATCAAGTGTATTATATCTGTAAATTGCAACTATGGGTTGAAGCTTTTAAATGCAAATATGTTTTAAGTAGGTGTTGAATTTTTCATTCATGTCTTAACCTTCTAACTTTTATCAAACATACAGGGACTGGCTACTTGACTGCATGTTTTGCACTAATGGTTGGTCCAGAGGGTCATGCTGTTGGTGTAGAACATATCCCTGAATTGGTGACAGACTCAAGAGACAATGTGAAGAAAAGTGAAGCAGCTTCACTACTTGAAGATGGAAGCTTGTCTTTGAATCTTGGAGGTATGGAACTGTTGATCTTTGTTTTTGTTGTTTTACTTTTGCAGGGGTGGAAAGCTATTGTGAGTTCCCACAACTCATTTAGTAATTTTCAAGGTATGTTATCTTATACATAAACATTTTTTCCCATTTCTTACAATCAATTCGACTTGATTCTTGTTGTTGCAGATGGTCGTCAAGGCTGGCGAGATTTGGCCCCTTATAATGCCATTCATGTTGGTGCTGCTGCCATAGAAGTTCCACAACCACTTATTGAACAGTTAAAACCAGGAGGCCGCATGGTTATTCCTGTTGGTAGATTCTTTCAAGACTTGCAAGTCATTGACAAGCAGCTTGATGGATCTTTAAAAGTTCACATCGAATCATCTGTTCGTTATGTTCCTTTGACTGATCGTCAAGAGCAGCTACAAGGTTTTTGACTGTGCCTCGTTGCTACCTCCTGCAGTATGATGAAGTAGTGAGTGGGATAAAAATGGAAGTTTTTGTAAACATATGTCTATTTAGTAAAACTACAAGATGTCATTATTCATGCACTTCCACTTGGATTCCTCTACTGTAAATAAAAGTAAAAAGAGTGTATTTACTGGAGACTATGTTTGTAGTGTGCCTACACTATTTGTGCAGCTGTGAGTTGTCATGTGTAAGCATTGTGCAATTCTGTATGATTCTCAATGTATAGACGACAACAAAATGTAAATTTTCCATAATTTGATGCTCGAAATTGTGTCCGTACATCATTATCAGGTGGTGCCCAATGCATATTTAAGTATACGATATGCCATTATCTGTTTCTAATTGTAAAATGCTGCAAAAGGTGCTTGTAAATTTTTTCTGATATATGATGTCATCTATTTACTAGAATAATGAATTTCCATTTCAGAAGCTTTTTACCAAAGCTACTTGTGTTATGGAGTATCTTTTTTGTTCTGCGTCAACACAAAAACTTTAGTCTGACCGTTCATTATAGAACAATAAAAAAGTTGTTTAGATTGGATCCGTCATCTCTTAGGATTGACCATCTGCTTGATAAATTGTGCAGGAACTCAATCGAGGTGTATATGTGATGATTTTTGAATTGGCTACTGCTCAGGCAGCCACCGATTTTTGCAGACATACCATCTATCAAGGGCACAGAGTCTCTTGATCATTATGGTTTGGTCCATCTTTGCTATTGACGTTCTTCCTATTTGGAAGATTCTGCCGTAGTGTGCATGCAACTATATAGATACAGTAAGACTTTTGTGTGGATGCTGTTGGGGGCACAGGTTAAGTAGCTTGAGAGGAAGCCAGCAGGCAACATATTATACGAAAGCAAAAAACCTTTGACCTCCTGGATGGATTGTATAAGAACATAACGAATTGGATTGCTAAGATTTAGCGAGAAGTGGGAGTGTGGTACGATGCAACGATTATCTAAGTTTCCTGTACCGAGGAACAGGGGATACGTTTTCAGGATAGCAAAAGATTTCACAAATCTGGGAACGGTGTAGAAACGCCAAGTCTTGTATATATTTGTAGCTTTTAATTATATAATTGAAGTGATTTAACTGCAATACGTTATTAACGTTCTGTACTCTTAAAATTCAAAGAATAATGAACATTCAACATTGACCGTTAGGAAATAAAAAATTCAAATTTAGAAGTTTGTGCAATATAAATCTCATAGGTACTAAGCTGTATGTAACTTCACAAAATGTAAACTAGCGCTTGCACCTCAACGAGGTGCAATGGTTACGCCCATAGCAGGATATACTCCGGCAATATATTGAAGGGCAGGGGCAAAAATCACAAGAAAATGTAAATTGCTTTTCTTAAGACTAACTATTTATAGCAAAAGTCAATTGATGATGGGGTGCGAGAAGATTTGAATATGAACAAATGGAACTTTATTTAAATCGGTATGCTATGTTTAATGGTTTCACAACATAATTTTTTTGTACAATGAAAGAAGACCTTTTATTGAAAAGGTCGATTAGATTAAGTACAGTTGTTGCTGATTAATGATATACCTTGTGACTGAATGTAACATAATGAAAAATTGCATGTTGCGGGAAAATATTTTTTATAATACAATAACTATTTTATGACACATGAAAATTACTAACTCAAGAGATTGCTTATGTATAATACAATTGTTGGTGGTTGACGATGAGGTTCTATGATATATGCCATTTGTCTTCAAGACCGATAGAACAAAAGCAATGGAATGGTTAGCAAAAATTCCAACAATTTTTTTTTTGGCCTTGTCAATTAGGCAAATACCAATTATTTAATTTATAACCCCACAATGAGGAGGCGCTAAATCACACATGATTAGCATCAAGGAATAGTCATCTCCCCTTGTTAAATATTAATAAACCTTCAGTTACAATTAGTTAGGTTATGTTAATAACAATTGGTACCTACTTAAATGCGTACATGGTCAAGTCTTTAAGTTTGACCTTGCCTTTAATTAGCTTACCTCACATTATTTAAATAGCTTACTTAGTAGTCTCAAAATTTGAGGAGGTATGATACACCATTGACCCTTGATCCTTTTCGATGTAATAATATTAATGTGCCATTATTTTCCCTTAATATTAATATTAATATGACTTTCACTTCTATTAACGGTAACACTAGTAGTAATGTGGCTCTGAATATTAATATCAATGCTTTACTTACTAATATCAATAATAATATTAATTCTTAATATTGACACTAATATTACATTTAGTATCCCTAAAATAATTATGCATATTTCATTGTATTATTAATATTATCTCCATATTCATTTTATTTTCAAAATTATTTATATACATATATGATAATATGCAATTGTTGGAATGAGAAGCCAAGAAGGGACATGCAACAGTTCCAAGATACTAAGAATCAACATCAAGCCCGAGCCTAAGGAAAGCGTTCTTCATGTGGGTTGTAATCACATGATTGAATAATGAGATTGTAGTGAAAGTGTGAATCTTGGAATATAAGTTTGTCTATAGTAGACATTAAAGTCTTTGGAATTTTAAGCAACACATGTACCATGACTACTAAACTATTCCATAGACAAATTATAACATTTAAATGCTCTATTACTGAAAGTAGGAAGATATCTCTGTTTGGGAAGACATATAGCCATAGTTCCTTTGATTCCCTTAAAATTTTGAGTGTAGATTCTGATGTTCTTAGTGGAAATAAGAATGCGTAAGAAATGTCAGTACCCCTACAAATCACTACAAAGGTGTTATGATGGTGGTAATATAGGATATATGAAGATATCTCTATTTATTCGAAGACATTAAACAAACTTCAAAAGGATTGAGGGAAGTATTTAGAAACAAATCATTATGAAATATTTTTAAACCTTGGATGTAAATACTAATAGGACTAGATAATTGACAATATTTGTGCCTTCCAAAATAATAATGTGTTATTGATGAAGCATTGCAAAACTAATATAGAATCTTCTTCCTTTCGCTTCTCTGTCACATCAGTTATACTTTGGGCTCTTTTACACCTTGGAATTTCTCAGAGTTAGAAGCAAAACAACTATCTCACAAAAATGCCTAAATTTCATGTGAAGTTGTTAATAAATAGATTTCAAAAATGTCAAAATCACAAAAAAAAATTCAAATAAAAAATCTAACTATTTTCTTTTAAATGTAAGATTCACCCAAGATTTACCATACTAAAGAAAATAAATAATTAAACTAAAATATAAACACTACCAATTCTATTGATGTAAAACTAGCTTAGTTATCTTATTCAATAATATATCTAAATAATGCCGAGAGATATCTTAATGAAGCATATGGATTTTTGAAATTATTTATATTAGTAATATGCATTTTTATTTTATGTATGCATTATTGTTTGTATTTTATTATTTAAATTATTTACTTAGAAGTTGTGATAGCGAAATTTATATTAAGTTAAATTTATGTTTTTTTTGTATGAAATGAAAATAAATATAATTTAATTTGGAACAATAAATAAATTTATTATAATGTTTTATATATTAATTTATTTAACTTATAGTAATTGAATATATATATATATATATATATATATATATATATAGAGGTAATTATATTCAAATAAAGAAGAATGCATTGAGTACTGTACAAGTGGTGGATTTCTGTAGAAAAGTTGGCATATGAGATCTAAGCATTCTTTATTACCTCTGTAATAATTGCAATTTGGTTGTTAAACATGACTTTGGAAACAACTATTAAAGTTTTCAAGAACCTTTGATTAGGTGTGGATTGTCAAATTGCAACCAAGTATATCTCCAAGATTGTTGCAAGAATAATTGTAGTGAAAGGTACAAGCCATTCCCACTCTTTCAAAAATGAAAAATGTTGTGGAAATTATTGGTGGTGCTAAGTGAGGGTTCTATAACTGCATTTTTGCACTATAACAAGGTGCAAGATGTTAGATGTCTATTGGTAAGAAGGAATCAAGTTTTATTTTGAGTTTCTCAAAAAAATGTTGTTTCTGAGTATTTGAGCTAGACCATGCTTTTCATTTGAGAAAATTATATTATATTGTATGTGTTAACATGACTTTAATGTATTTTTTAGAAAGCCTATAAAGCTCTGAATTAAAAACCAGAGGAGGTGGACGAATGTGAATCACAAAAGGGGAGGAATACGAGAAAGGAAGCTGCTCAACCACCGAAAGGCTTACAATCGAACCAACTTGAATGAAATGGGGGGAGCATATCTTCATGTTTTTAACTTGTACCTTTACCCTTCTATAGATGGTCTTAGCATCTGGATTAATTCTAATAGTTGGGTTATGCATTGGCTTGTAATTTATATATTTGCAAACTTATATTTGTCCAAGTGTTTTTTGTGCAACATATGGCCATTGAATACCAAGGACATTTTGCATCTCATTAGGCCATCTCCTTGTCATGATTCTTATTTTGTGATGATTTGTATTGTGTCGTTTTAATATACAGTGAGAACCACAAGTACCAAAAGAGTACTGGGCTCCTAATATGGAAAGTTGTGATTCCAAGAAATTGCTCAAGCTTGCAAGAAATTGCTCAAGTCTTCAAGGTAATTGTTAGGGTTTTAATGTTCTTTTAAGGGTTTGAATTAATTCCATATTTAATTTTGTAGAAGGATTAGATTACGAAGCACACATGCAAGTCTTGATGCCCAATAAAGATTATGTACCTCTTTTCATTTACTTGTAGGCATATTTTTAAATAACTTACCTGAATTTGATAGAACTTCAAGTAAAGTGTTCATGGGGTTGGGGTTAATCCTAATGTTAAGTTATTGTGGCTATATGGTCGGCAATAAATCCTTGTCATTGTATTTATTTGATTTGTGACTCTAACCAATCACACCTACCATTAGAAAACAAAGTTGGAAATGTCATATCAAGTAATCCTGATGTTATATATTCATTTATTAGAGATCCACCAATTTTTGGCCAACCAATAAATGATGTTGGATTTGTATTTGGGTTGTTAACCCATGCATGAATCAAATCCATTTTTGTTTGTTCATTAAGTGTTTGAGAAACCATTAATGTACTGTGATCAATGATATCACCTTCATTAGTATCCATCACTTGTCCAAGGAATCTCATAGTTTCATTTGTATCCACATCTAATTGAATATGCACTGTTTGTAACTGATCAAAAATATTTTCATCATAGTTTGAAATAAAATTGTTAAAAACATTTGGATCAAATGCGATGTCAGAATAAAATTTGTTGTGGATGGTTTTTTCTTCGAACTATTATGATTGTTAAATTTGTAATACAATGGGGTAATTTTTTTGCTATGTGTTAAATATGTTGTGGAAAGCTTATAGAGTGTCCTCTATATTTATACTGACCACCTCTTACATGTTTATATTTCCTTCCCCTATATTTTCTATTTGTGAATGTTGTATACTTAATTGTAATTTTTTTTAACATATCTTATTCTATTTGCTTCATTCCTTTTTTTCCTTTGTTCATCCCTTTTTGCATTAGCCATTGTTGTTTTCTATATTCTCTAATACTATTTTTTATATAGTTTCCTTTGTTCCAATTGTTTCTTTGGACGTCCCATATCTTAAAAAAAAAGATCTTGTAAATTAATGAGTATAAAAAATCTTATTACTTAAAAAAAAAGAAGAGAGAGGATAAATTAGCTATTAATTTATAAATTTATATTTTGTTATTTATATTAATTTTTTAGCATAAATATTGTGATGTATTATTCATTATAGTATTATTATAATTAAATTGAAATTTTATATAATTCAAAATAAATTTAATATAATGTTATATTTTAGTACTATATTTAATAGTATATTGTATTTGTAATATTATATTATATTATATTATATTTAATTATATTAATTTTTTAGCATAGTTATTGAGAATTATCATTTTAATTATAGTATATTATTACAATTAAATTAAAATTTTATACAATTTAAAGTAAACTTAATATAATGTTATATTGTAGTACTATATGTATGTTGGCGTTTAAATTAGCACCTCTGGAGTGCTGATTGTAAACGTTCAGCTATTTCAAATGTTTTGCAACACTTCTTCGTTATTTAAAGAGGAGAAGTCCCTCTCTGCTAGGAGCAATGCGTAGGGAAGGGAAATGTTTAACTAAGTTCCTATCTTTTTATGCTTCAGCGGCAGGACACAAGGGTGCATAAACACAATGCGCCGTAGCTAAGCTTTTCTCTGGTTTCTGCAGATCTTAACTACGACTAACTAGCTTCTATCTATCCAATACCTTCAAGATGAACAGAGCATGAGGGTAAAGGAGCGGGAATGGGATGGTTGGATCACTTGAATTCACCGTCTCCAGAGGATATGACCGAGGCTCTGAACTCTCGGGTATACACCGGGATAAGGTTGGTACAAGCAAACACTCTGCACGGTAAACTAGATCCGAGATCTGCCAAGGAGGAGGGACTCCTATCCGAGGTATGAGCTTAAGAAATAGTTTACTAGAAACAACAAAATCACGATGCCTTGGCCAACGAGCTTGCTAAGGAGGAGGGACTCCTATCCGAAGTATAGCTTGGAAGTCAATACATTAAACAACATCAAACGACAACTGTCAATAACAAATATCCAAGGAGGAGGGACTCCTATCCGAGGAGGGAAATGAGACAAAAAGCTATTAAACACAGGACGTAGACATAACTCAAATAAGATGATAAAAAATGCAAGCGCCTTCTGATATTCTTCTTCAATGCTTTATCAACGAACTACAAAAGTTGGGAAAGCAAAGGCACGAAATCATGCACAATTACAATCATCCAACGAACTCTCATCCAAGAGTGAACAAATATTCGCTTTCAAAGTGTTGGCAACAATGGCGCAGCAATTTTGCATAGCAAGTAAAGGTTAAACAAATAATGAGCCCAAGGCTCTTATTTATAGAACTCAAAGGAGTGGGCAACCCCAAAATCTCCTTGAGTTAACAATGAGTTCTTGCCAATCAATTAGCAAGATTTATTCCTAAATAGGGGGAACAAGCAGTTAACTGGAAAGCTACTTCAGTTAACTGAAAGTCAACAAAGAGTCAACTGGAAACTACTTCAGTTGACTGAAAGCAAACTAAAGGTGAACTTAAATGTAAAGTCTCCCTCCAAAATAGACATCCACATTTAGTGGAGATCTAAGATCCACAAATCGTGGAAGTCAATTAGACATCCTTAATTAGTGGGATCTGACAATGCATGATTTAAGGAAAGTGGAGTTAAACTTGGAAAGAAGCATCAAGTTAACTCCAACTACATTTAATAGCATCTCGAGTTGACTTGGAAAGAAGCGTCAAGTCAACTCAAGTCTCATGAATGCCACTTGGAGGGTGTATGGCGTCCTTCTCTGGTGCATTTATAGCTCGCCATTAATCAACAGTGTCTCAATCCATTGATTGACCTCGTCAGCTTATGGGGAGTTAATGCTCTGTAGGATGATGACGTGGCGTCGGAGCATGACCTCGCCCGTTGTGAGCTGATTTCCGAAGTCAATGCATTGAGATGCTGCCTCTTCTAACTTGGTCGATAAAGCTGCTACCTTAGCCAGCTTACAACCCTGTGGATTGTCAAGAAAGGTGCTGCGGATGACATCCCTGAACTGGTTTTGTACAGTCACCAACTCGACGTATTCTCCTCCATCACGCTGATATTCCATGCAAGGGAAAGATATTACCAACATTCTTGTGAAGTTGATAATAGTGGCAACCACCCTTCTGTAATCAATCAACTCTACTGAATGAGCGTCGTAGGATTTCACCTTGTACGCCAATTGTTCCATCCAAGCAAAAAGATGTTGCTTGTTTTCCTCAGAGTATACTGATTGATATGCTAATTGCAAATCTGCAATTGTACTTTCGTCTTCAAGCCTCTTTTCTGCAATCCTTTGTTCCGACTGCTGGATCTCCACACGAAGTTCATGTGCTCTATCCCGTAACTGGTATAGGTTCGCCAGTACGCATCTACCCTTGAGAACAAACTCTTCCACCTGATTTCTCAAGTGTTTGCTGAATGTTAACAATTGCCGATGATTTTGTTCGGCGGGGAGATCTAGTAGTCCTGCTGGTAAGGCTGAGACGTTCGGTGTGCCATGTATCAAGTTGGTGATGTAAGACCTCAGTTTCTGATTTTCAGCCTTTAAGGCTGCCTTTTCTTTACCGTCCTTGTCCATTCTTTCTTGTGCGCTCACCGAAGCTATTCCGAGAAGGTCCGCCTCCACCTGTCATGTAGTCTTCCCGAGGTTAAGTTGAGACAAAGTGTAGTCCTCTACTTGAACCTCGTGTATGCTTTTCTCTACTGGTGGAGCGGCAGTCTCTATGATGATCTCACATTCTGCATTCCTTTCTATGTGAACTTGCTTCTTTAACTTCTTCGCCGACGTGTCTTGTGGGACGTGGTCGAATTCGGTAAAGTCAAGCTCATATGAGGGTTTTTCCCTCTTCCTTCCTAGGAAACCTACAAGCCAAATAGAATCTCGGCGAACTTCACTAGGAGGGACATGAGGCCCTTGAACGCTAGATGTGTGAGACTGTGCTGGAGCAAAGTCTCTCGGTGGCGAATCCAAGTCGATGAGGACCTGTGTTCGCTGTGATACTGGTGATGTTGGCGGCTCTGCTTCCATAACAGGCACCGTTTCTGCTGCTGCTTCTACTGTTGCTACCTCTTCCATTGGCTCAGCCAATGGTTCTTCAACAACTACTGCTGCTGGTTCTCCTGTGATAACTTCGGCTGAATCAGGGGTAGCAGTCTCTACTCTTTGTTCCGGGGCAGCAATACCCGTGATTATTTTAGGACTATGTGTGGCTTTCTCCACTGGTGTCCTCTGTGTTCTAGGTTTTGACATCCTCATCCCTTGGGGAGGATTGCACCATTGCTTCTGTCTAGGTTTCCTTCTTGAAGTGGAAGGTGGTGTAGACTGAACCTGTGGCGCTCTGTTCTGTGAGGTATCACCTTCCTTGATTTCTTGCTGTCGAGATAGAGTTGGCTATTTCTAACCACTCTACTCGTTCTTTCTTCTATAGATGTATCCTCTTTGGCATACCAATCCACTCTCGGGAGCGGTTGGGAGTCAACTGAATCTGCGAAGAATGTGGGGAGAATGACTTCCCCTTCATCATCTGACAGGCCCTCAATGTCTGCTGACATGAAATCAGCAATCTGTGGGAGTCTGAATCTGCTGTAGTTCCTTCTTCGCACTTCATACTCGTCTTTACAATTCACCCAATAATCTTCCATAGAAGACTTATGTGACGAGTGTTGCTCAAGGTGTGCTGCATAGAGTCCTCTGGGATCATAGGATCTTCTATCAATGAGATATTTGAGGTTAAACCTCCTTGTTTCTTGACCCATCATCTTTGCATCTGCCGCGGATTCACATCTATATAGTCCCATTTCAATGGGAAAGTTAACAGCTGTCTTCCTCTTCAAGCGCAAGTGGACATGAACCTCAGACAACTGTCTCAGGAACTCCATGAAAACTACCCTATCTGAAGGGTGTCTTGGTAGCATGGCGGGGTGGCCAATGTAGCCATACACGCGTATGTAGGAGAATGTAGGAAATTGGATGAACCAATCTGCCCAATCCGCCATTGCCTCTCTGGCTGTCTGTGAAATACGCACGTGCATCTCATGGTTAAGCTCACGAACTATGTGCATGGTGAAGTGATCACTTGTCTTCTTGAAGTGTCTTTCCGCTTGAGTAAACTCAAGACGTGTGAAATACTCGTGAACCTTCTGCACACCTAAGGTTCCCACATTGTTCAATAACCTAAAATCGCCTTGGAAGGCTATTAGGTATACTAGGTAAGAGCACATGTGGAACCTATGAGCTTCCAGATACCCAGTGATTTGTCGGTGGAGTGTGTCACTGATCAAAGTGGCCCAGTCATAGTATTCCCTCCTGCCAATGATTTTAGCGATGACATAGTACATCCATGGCTAGAATTGACGACCATCTTCTTCTCCAGTGACTCTATTGAGTAGAGTGATTAACACTGCGTACTCGTCTTTACATTCTCCTCGCCCCAACAACTTAGGCAAGCTTGCCTTTGTCACTTTCAGCCATTTTTCGGCCATAATCCTTTGACATTTGTCCTTGGCTTTCTCAAAATCTTTCTCACATTCCGTCAATGATATGACTTTGCTGTTAGGATGTGAGGGAATATCAAAACATCTTTCGATATCCCGAGGCTTTAAACTGCAAACAATTCTTCCATCTGCTGCTCTGATTTCTCTGGTGGTAGGGTTGTAATGCTTGATACAAGCGATTACGAGCTCTACGCTTTGTAGTGTGATGGGAATTGATGCGGCTTGCAGCAATCCGGATTCTTCGATATTCTGCAATGTTATTTGATTCATGCCTTCTAACTGCTCCAAATCGACCACTGGATTTACTTGGTGTAGATTTGTGTCAACTGTTTTCAGGTAATCATGGAGTAAGACCGTCTTGGTCTCGTATTGCACCTGGGAGTACTGCATCCTGAAAAACTTGAAGATTGACTGTAAGCTTGACCTAGTTCAGATGATTTTCGGAAACCCTTAAAAATAGCGCCCTGCCGAGAAGTATTTTTCCGGAAAAAATCTGGCACATGGGTTTTGTTCGTGCTTCAATGCTGAACAACCCAGTTCCTCAGAATTTGGATTCTGAAACTTTTTCGAAAAACCCCCAAAAATAGGGGCAGCAAGTTTGCTGATTTTGTAAAATTTGTTGAGATGGGTTTCTCTGGAAAATGATGCTGAATCTACCCAGTTGATCTGATCTGATGTAGCCTGTTGCTTTTTCTGTCAGATGCAAGAAAACCTAAGACAAGAAGAGAGGAAAAAGACAGAAGGTGGATTCGAAGTTTTATCCGATCTTCAAGAAAAAATCTGTCTCTGGTCCAATCTTCAAAAATAGCAACCCTTTTCTGCTTCAGATCTGCAATAAAAATAAAGAACGGACGAAAACCTCTTTCAGATCTTCAATGGCGTCCTTTGAGAGCTTTGTGGCTGTTTTTGTCTTTCAACCTGCAATGAAATAATGAAATGGACGCCTTCACCTTGAATATATATGTTTGGGCTTCAGATCCACAAATTTGGGGACCTAACACAAGCTCAAAAGGTGATTTGAGTTTGATCTGAAGTTTAAAAGGTGATTTCCACCAATCGTGGAGCGTTTTAGCCAACTTTAACTCAAAAAGCTTGACTTTAGTCAACAAATGACCTTTGACTTCTTTTGGGCGTCCCTTCTAGTCTTTTGCAAATTTTCAAAGTATTTTTCTCCTGAAAACCCTCTGTTGGATCCTGAATCTGGCGTTGTCTGTTGATCTTGAGACGTCACGGACACATTCACTGCGGAGCTGAATCCATACTGGAAAGAAGTGCCTGGGAGACTAAATGATAAAAAGCTGAGTTAAGGGCTCCAAAAGACTGGGCGCCTTTCCCAAGAAAGGGCGCTTTTGCCAATGCCTTAGTGATTTTTCAGTCTTCGTTCTTCAGCTTATTTGAAATGACCTCTCGTGCCTTGAACTGGATTTCTCGTTGATCGGAGAGTCAGATGTTTTCACATGACGTTTCATCAGGTACTCAGCTCTGTTCTGCTAAGAATGACTGTCTTCGGGAAATCTGGATCTCAAATTAGGGTTCCTTTATCCAAGGGCGCCCCTCCTTGAAAAGGGCGCTTTTGCCTTTTAGCTTGATTATTTTCATCTGACAAGTTGCCTACTTTGATCCAGATTATCCGTTGACTGCTCTGTCAGGTATTGATGCTTGCAGTTGCGTTTCCGAGATTTACTTGAGCTGAGAAGGTCATCAAAGGAAGCCTCTTGTCATTGGTCAGCATCTGGAAGTCCAAAGAAAGGGCGCCTTTCTTTTGAAAAGGCTCTTTTTCCTTAGAACTTCGCCGTTAACTGTGGTTTCCTGACAATTCCTCAACTGCCTCTTTTTGCTTCATCAGCAATTGCTAGTGATCTATTCATCGGATGATATGGATGTTTGTTTCACTGTCGAGCCAGCACTCAAACGTCAAGAATGACTGCTTTGGATGATCATACTGACTGCATTTGACCCTCAAAGATCATGGGCGCCCCTGCTTGAAGAAGGCGCCTTTTCAACATGTGAGCAATCTCCCCTTCGTAACATCTCCAGAGTTAGTCAAATTTTGACCTTTTTCGTTTTCAGGAATCTCCTTCGTCAAACAGCATCTTTTTCGACCTTTTCCGCCATGGTTGTATCGTTGAAGCTTTTGAAGCTTAGCTTTCAGCGCCTGGTACTGGCCAATCTGCCATTAATGGCTGTGGAGCTCCTAACTTCGTTCCTGAAAAAGAGAAATAGACCCACCAGAGTAAAACGTGTCTTTTGATGATTCTGACTTGACCAATGTGATCGTGAAGCCCTTTAAGCCTATCAAAATCATTTTCGATCATTTCTGGGAAGGTCCTATTTTCGGGGGATTTCCCTGAAAATAGGGGAAAAAACCCTAATTTTCAATTTTTCAGAATTTTGTACATGTGTTCCTTGACAGAAACCCACCAAGATTCTATGATTGGTTTGACCTAAAACTGACTCGACATGGCATTTTATCATGATTTAGCTCAATTTATACAGAATGCCAAAAAATTTATTTGGGGTACAACATAGGCTCCTTCTGGTGACCATGTCGGATACCTACGACATAGGAGAACCGAGAATCTCAAGTTTCGTAGACCAGTATATAATCAATTGGGTAACGGAGTCAGGACTTTGGTTCCATACATTCCTAAAAATAGAGTTCACCTTATTTATTGGGTTCGCCAATTTATTCACCTATGACAAAACATCTAAGAAATCACCTAAAACACGACAATACTTCACTGAACGGGGAAAAACATAACAACATGACGTTAAAGCAAGGAAAAGTATTTGCAATATGTACTCACCCCATCCCCGAAGGGACGAAATGCTTCAAGTACTGCCCGCTATAAGGCAGTGGAAAGAGCCTTCCGTCTGAATGTGAGAGAATATAGGAATTCTCTCCTGCAATATTATGAATCAGGAACGGCCCCAGCCAAAGGGAGTCGAATTTTCCGTGCATTCCCTTTGGTTCGTGTCTCTTGTCTCATAACAGGACTTTATCTCCAATCTCAAAGTCCCGTTGCCGAGCCTTCTTGTCAAAGATCTTCTTCACTCGCTCTTGATGCTGAGTGATCTTATCAACTATCTCCACCCTTTCTTCTTGAAGTTTCATCAGGCACAAGATACGTTTCTCAATAGGATCTTTGAATTCCTCATCTTCTATCGTGGATGCCAGCTGCAAAGCGGACAACTCTAGAGTGATGGGTAACGCAGCTTCAGTGCCATATAGGATTATGAAAGGTGAAGTGCCGATAGCTCTCTTGGGCGTGATTCTGTCAGCCCAAAGAGCATCGTACAATTTTGTGTGCCAAGCCCGTTGATTGGAATCAACCATCTTGCGCACTATTGTGACTATGTTCTTATTTGACGATTCGGCTTGTCCATTACCTTGTGGATAGTAATCTGAAGAATGGGACAAGGTGATGCCGTAGTCAAAACAAAATTCTATCAATTCCTCTGACGAGAAGCTTGTAGCGTTGTCAGCCACGATCTTTTTGGGTACTCCGAAGCGTGTAATGATGTTCTCTTTGAGGAAGTTGCACACCACCTCGGAAGTAGCCTGCTTTACAGGAATTGCCTCAACCCACTTAGTAAAATAGTCTGTCGCTGTGAGGACGTAGACATGTCCTTTGCTGGAATGAGGGTTGATAGGTCCCACAAAGTCTATGCCCCATTGCTGGAATGGAGCATCTATCACCACCGGCCTGAGTGGAAGGTTTGACAGCTTAAGTTTACCAACAAATTGTTGGCACAATGTGCATCTGTGCACACAGTCATATGCGTCGCGGAACAAAGTCGGCCAAAAGAATGATGCCCGCAAGATCTTGAATGCGGTAACCCTTGATGAGAAGTGACCCCCGCATGCTTGATTGTGGAATGCCTCCATCAATCGTCTTTGTTGATCTTTGGTGACGCATAGTAGAAACGTTCCATCAAGCCCACGCTTGTAAAGAACATTTCCTCCAAGCACATAGCTTTGTGCTTGTAATTTTAAAGTTCTTCTCTGCTGCTTATCCAAGTGTGTTGGACATTCCCCGTAGGTTAGGTAGTACCATAATTCTGTGTACCACTCTTGAGCAGATTCAACTAGTAAGACCATTGGGAGGTCTTCTTCCATTTCTGTTCCTGGGATTCCATCTTCAGCTTGATGTTTTAAATCACCATCTTCTGCCAAGAGTTGACATAGACCTCTCCCGCGAACGAGCTTGGTAGGCTTGATATCCAAGTCGTATTCTTGGACTCTTGCAATCCGGTTGCCTCTTTTGGTGCCCATTTCTTGTTGAGTGAGGACACTCTTGACCGCGGGGTCTGTAACATACACAGTGGTGTGAGAGTTTAGGATGTAGAATCTGAAATTCTTAACAGCCCTCACCACGGCATATGCATTTTTCTCTATTTGGGAGTACCGAGATTCACTATTCTTGAAGCTGCTGCTCATGAAAGCGAGAGGTGACTCGGACTCTTCATTCAACTTCTGAGTCAGTATGGCGGAGAGAGTATGTTCCGACGCGTAACAATAAAGAATGAATTCTTTATTGAAATCGGGTCGAACCAACACTGGTGCTTTACTGATGGCCTCCTTTATTTTCTCGAATGCCTTCCTTCCTTCATCGGTCCATTTGAAAACAGTTGTTTTCTTCATCATTGCCGAGATGTCTTTGGTCAGCTCCGAGAAGTCAGGTACAAATCTTCGTATAAAATTGACTTTGCCGAAGAAAGAATGTACCCCAGTTTTATTGGTAGGGAGAGCCAGATCCTTGATTGCATCTACCCGATTAGGGTCTATCCTAGTCCCTTCTTTAGAGACGATGTGACCAAGCAATTTGCCTTCTGTCACTGCGAAGATAGACTTCTTCGGATTCAGTGATATGTGATGGGATCTGCATCTCTCAAACACTTTCACTAAGTGTTGAAAATGATCTTTGCCGCTTTTTTGAGAAAGCGGTAAGGTCGTCAAGATAGACGACAATCAATTTGTCCTTTAAGTCGCCAAAAGCCAAGTCCATGGCTCGCTGAAAGGTAGCACCGGCGTTGATGAGGCCGAAGGGAATCCTCTCGTAGGCGAACGTTCCCCATGGAGTGGTGAACGCTGTTTTGAGTTGATCTTCTTCAGCCACTGCAATTTGATTGTACCCCGAAAATCCGTCAAGTAATGACAGCATCTCCGAACCGGTTACTGTTTGCAATGTGTGTTCCATGATGGGTAAAGGATAGTTATCCTTTAGTGAAGACTGGTTCAGGTTCCTGAAGTCTACACAAATTCGGATTTCTCCGCTCTTCTTGCGTACAGGAACGATGTTGGACACCCAGGTGGAATAGTGGATCGGATATATGATCTTAGCATCCACCATCTTTTTCACCTCCGCGTAGATTGTATCTTGGATATGCGGGTTGTAGTGTCTCTGCTTCTGCTTGAAGGGCTTGATGTCAGACTTTAGTGGAATTGTATGGGACAATTCCTTTGGCTTGAATGCTTTCAGGTCTTCATAGGACCATGCAAAGACGTCTCGATATTGCTTGAATAGAGAGATGAAATTGTCGCTTTCTTCCATAGTGCAACATTTGCCTAGGTTGACGAGCCGAGGCTTATCTTCCGTACCAATGTTGACTTGTTGGTAGTCGGCTGACGTCTTGTCATTAGAATTCCTTTGATCCTGAACACGTCTGTCGTGTCTATCAAAGATATCCTCCAAGGATACTAGACCTTTGGGGATATTATTGCCCTTTAATTGGATGACGCCAGATTCCGTGACTTCGGAATTCTCCGCCATATATTCCTTGGAGGGAGAAGCACTACCTTCAAAGAATAGTTCTTGATAATTGTCATCCATGCGGAGAAATTCTTGAATGTCTTTATCATTAGTAAAGACCTGCCAATTGTCGCAGTTGTCGGGGATGGCCGGCCTGTAGATGAGCTCGATAGCAAAGATATTCTGACGAAAGTCAGAATGGGGCATGAAAAGAGCTGCTGATACTGCAAGGGAATCCGCTCTGCTATTCCGCTCACGTGGTATGTACTCGATATTGAATGCTTCGAACCAATCGATCGCATTCCATACCCTTTGTCGGTAAGAAGAAAGACGACTTCTTCTTACTTGATACAGTCCTCTGACCTGTTGAATGATCAGCTCTGCATCACCTTCGACTTGAAGGTATTTTATACCCATATCTCTTGCCTTTTTGAGGCCAAGTATGAGCGCCTCGTATTCTGCGGTATTGTTTGTGTTATCAAGCTGCAAGCGATAAGCAAATGGGTACAGTGTTCCTTCGGGAGAGGAAATGACAACTCCTGCTCCCGATCCTGCTGTTGAGCAACTACCATCGAATTGCATATTCCACATTCTTGAATCTTGATTCAATGTTTGTGTGGCAAGTGCAAGACTTTCATCTTCTTTAGTTACTTCTGCCAGCATGGCATACGTGCCAGGACCCGTGTTTTGATGTAGCACTTGTGCTTGTGGGTCTTGAGATTTCACCACCGTGAATGTTGACTTAGCCTCAGGTTCCAACTTGAAAGTGCCCTTTTTCAATGGGATTGTCGCGTACGACCAATCCAATTGAATCTCGCCTCCGAGATCTTTGCAAAAGCTTCTGCTCAGGAGCATTCCATAACTGATTGGGATGTCAGCTATGAGAATGGTCATCATGATCTTCTTTTCTGGGCAGGATGCCAATCTTACTTGAGCATCCTTCAGCTGACCTACCAACGGCACGGGTTTTGATTCAAGTGAGTAACACTTTTCTTTGGTTTCCGTGCATGATAGCCCTAAAGCTTTCATGATTTGTAAAGGCATGACGTTATCAGATGCCCCTGAATCAATTATACAGTTGCTAAGCTTATATCCTCCCATATACAAAGATATGTAGAAAGGTTTTGGCTTTTCTCCCGCTGGTACGGAAGATGCTAGCAATGTGGGCTGTATGATGATTGGCTTCTGAATCACCTTGAGGATCCGATCCATTTGATCGGGATGATCCTGGAGATACTCCAGCTGTGAAATTTGTACCTTCGTCTTCATCATAGATGTCACTATGTCAAAATTCGTCGAAGACGGTTCTTGAGGAACTGGTGTGACGTACTCATGTGTAGACTTGGGATTAGAAGTAGAAGCTTCTTTTCCCTTTTCATTGGACTGCCGTCTTTCGTCTTCTTCTTTCTGTGCTTTGAAATGCTGAGCACGTGTAAACACAGGTGTTGACAGGTTCTCGTGATTGACAGCAAGATTGTACTGACGGTAGTCTTCTTCTTCTTGATTTACGGGTTCGTTGTGAAAGTATCCCGTTGTGGAGTCGCCATCGAAATTGTCCATTTGAGGTGGAGCAACGTTCGAATTTGAAGGTACTATATTGGAGCTTGGAACTGCATCTCCGGCATATCCCATTATCTGATTCATCCTTTGATTCTCAGGACACGAAGATCTAGTGTGTTCATCTGAATCATGGAAACAACAGAACACGTTGGATTTCTCAGGTTCTGCTTGTCTAGGTGGTCCCGAAAACTTCGGCTTGAAGTTGTTAAATGATTGGAAATTATTTTTCTTCGGCTGATAAGGCTGTTGAGGCTGGTACTGCTGTTGTTGATATGATGGTGGTGTGGGCATTGCTTGCTGCCCTTGGTTGGGTGACTGTCTTTTGAGGATGGTCACCTCGTTTGCTACCTTTTGTAGCAATGGATCTGCTGATGCTTGGACCAACGGTCTGATGGCATCATTCTTCATCTTCCCCGTAGTGATCATGTGATCCTCAAGTTCGATAGCCTTCTCTTGAGCTACCAACAAGTCTTCTTCATGACTGCCTTTTATGAAAAAGGCTATCTCTGAGGGTAGGGCGTTGATGAAGCTGCTCATCAGGATCTCGTCGGATGGATTCATTGTGTGGGAAAGTCGTGTAACAAGGCGGTTAAACCTTGCTACGAACTCCCTCATTGGTTCTGTGGACTCCATCTTTGAGTTAGATAAACGGGCAAACAGTTGATGACTATCTTCTGCAGGTCTGAATCTGGCCAAAAACTTTTCGCTCATGTCTTCCCAGTTTGTGATAATCCATGGTCGCAAATGATTGAACCAGTTAGCTGCATTTGCTTCAAGAGTTTCGACAAAGAGTCGAACGGCGATATCTTCATGTGGCACAGACAGAACGAAACAGGCCACTGTGAATGCTGAGAGATGTTCATCGGGATGTTTAGTCCCGTCGCCATAGAATCTTGGGAAATGCTTCCGTGATCCCTTGGGAAGTTCATGATTGCCTTGTAAGGCCAATGGACCTATGTTATTACCCCATGGAAGTGGGGCAGCACGTCTGGCAACAACTCTTGCATTTCGGCCATTGCCGAAAAGATTGTTGATGTAGTGGCCATTGCCATTGTTGCCATTGCCATTGCCGTTATTACGGCCAATGCCGTTATGAATGTTAACGTTGTCGGCCATTGCTTGAGCAGGAGGTTCTTGCCGAGGTTCTTCTAGAAATTGCTCTCGAACCTCTTGAAAGATCTGCTCTGTGTCGGATGCTTCTCCGACTTCTTCTTGGAAAAGAGGATTGGTCCTCCTTCTTGTATATACTTGGTAAGCCAGGATGCTTACTGCCACGCAGGTGGTGGTAATACTGGTCTTTCGGTTGCTAGATCAGCCTTTCTTTCTTCCTGGTCCAGAGTAATGGCTGCGGCTCTCCACTGAGCTGGTGATGTATTCTTCTCGAAGATGAATATCCGCAAGCTGCTGATAATATCCGATTGCTCTCCTTCAATGTATGTAAGATTTGGTTGGAGAGTTATTTGTTCGTAAGATCGTTGCTCTAATCGGGTGCCCAAGGACTTCAAATAAATACCTCTCGCGGACATGTGCCGCTTAGCTCTTGAAGTTTATGCCCGCTGCCCCGCCGTAAACCGTTGGCATTTAAATTAGCACCTCCTGAGTGCTGATTGTAAACGCCAAATGTTTCGTCGGCAACACTCTTCAAGTATTTAAAGAGGAGAAGTCCCTCTCTGGCTGGGAGCAATGCTTAGGGAAGTGTGTCGTTTAACCAGTCTTATCTTTTATGCTTCAAATGTGGGTGACACAAGGGTGGGCGTTACAATGCGTCAGAAGGTGCTTTTCTCTCGGTTTCTCGCAGATCTTAACTAATTTTAATTAACTTAGTTTGGTATTCATCCACAATACCTTCAAGATGAACAGAGCATGAGGGTAAAGGAGCGGGAATGGGATGGTTGGATCACTTGAATTCACCGTCTTCAGAGGATATGACCGAGGCTCTGAACTCTGGGGTATACACCGGGATAAGGTTGGTACAAGCAAACACTCTACACGGTAAACTAGATCTGAGATCTGCCAAGGAGGAGGGACTCCTATCCGAGGTATGAGCTTAAGAAATAGTTTACTAGAAACAACAAAATCACGATGCCTTGGCCAACGAGCTTGCTAAGGAGGAGGGACTCCTATCCGAAGTATAGCTTGGGAGTCAACACATTAAACAACATCAAACAACAACTGTCAATAACAAATATCCAAGGAGGAGGGACTCCTATCCGAGGAGGGAAATGAGACAACAAGCTATTAAACACAGGACGTAGACATAACTCAAATAAGATGATCAAAATGCAAGCGCCTTCCGATATTCTTCTTCAATGCTTTATCAACGAACTACAAAAGTTGGGAAAGCAAAGGCACGAAATCATGCACAATTACAATCATCCAACGAACTCTCATCCAAGAGTGAACAAATATTCGCTTTCAAAGTGTTGGCAACAATGGCGCAGCAATTTTGCATAGCAAGTAAAGGTTAAACAAATAATGAGCCCAAGGCTCTTATTTATAGAACTCAAAGGAGTTGGCAACCCCAAAATCTCCTTGAGTTAACAATGAGTTCTTGCCAATCAATTAGCAAGATTTATTCCTAAATAGGGGGAACAAGCAGTTAACTGGAAAGCTACTTCAGTTAACTGAAAGTCAACAAAGAGTCAACTGGAAACTACTTCAGTTGACTGAAAGCAAACCAAAGGTGAACTTAAATGTAAAGTCTCCCTCCAAAATAGACATCCACATTTAGTGGAGATCTAAGATCCACAAATCGTGGAAGTCAATTAGACATCCTTAATTAGTGGGATCTGACAATGCATGATTTAAGGAAAGTGGAGTTAAACTTGGAAAGAAGCATCAAGTTAACTCCAACTACATTTAATAGCATCTCGAGCTGACTTGGAAAGAAGCGTCAAGTCAACTCAAGTCTCATGAATGCCACTTGGAGTGTGTATGGCGTCCTTTTCTGGTGCATTTATAACTCGCCATTAATCAACAGTGTCTCAATCCATTGATTGACCTCATCAGCTTCTGGGGAGTTAATGCTCCGTAGGATGATGAGGTGGCGTCGGAGCATGACCTCACCCGTTGTGAGCTGATTTGCGAAGTCAATGCATTGAGATGCTGCCTCTTCTAACTTGGTTGATAAAGCTGCTACCTTAGCCAGCTTACGACCCTCTGGATCGTCAAGAAAGGTGCTGCGGATGACATCCCTGAACTGGTTCTGTACAGTTACCAACTCGACGTATTCTCCTCCCTCACGCTGATATTCCATGCAAGGGAAAGATATTACCAACATTCTTGCAAAGTTGATAATAGTGGCAACCACCCTTCTGTAATCAATCAACTCTACTGAATGAGCGTCATAGGCTTTCACCTTGTACGCCAATTGTTCCTTCCAAGCAAAGAGATGTTGCTTGTTTTCCTCAGAGTATACTGATTGATATGCTAATTGCAAATCTGCAATTGTACTTTCGTCTTCAAGCCTCTTTTCTACAATCCTTTGTTCCGACTGCTGGATCTCCACACGAAGTTCATGTGCTCTATCCCGTAACTGGTATAGGTTTGCCAGTACGCATCTACCCTTGAGAACAAACTCTTCCACCTGATTTCTCAAGTGTTTGCCGAATGTTAACAATTGCCGATGATTTTGTTCGGCGGGGAGATCTAGTAGTCCTGCTGGTAAGGCTGAGACGTTCGGTGTGCCATGTATCAAGTTGGTGATGTAAGACCTCAGTTTCTGATTTTCAGCCTTTAAGGCTGCCTTTTCTTTACCGTCCTTGGCCATCCTTTCTTGTGCGCTCACCGAAGCTATTCCGAGAAGGTCCGCCTCCACCTGTCGTGTAGTCTTCCCGAGGTTAAGTTGAGACAAAGTGTAGTCCTCTACTTGAACCTCGCGTATGCTTTTCTCTACTGGTGGAGCGGCAGTCTCTATGATGATCTCACATTCTGCATTCCTTTCTATGTGAACTTGCTTCTTTAACTTCTTCGCCGACGTGTCTTGTGGGACGTGGTCGAATTCGGTAAAGTCAAGCTCATATGAGGGTTTTTCCCTCTTCCTTCCTAGGAAACCTTCGAGCCAAATAGAATCTCGGCGAACTTCACTAGGAGGGACGTGAGGCCCTTGAACGCTAGATGTGTGAGACTGTGCTGGAGTAATGTCTCTTGGTGGCGAATCCAAGTCGATGAGGACCTGTGTTCGCTGTGATACTGGTGATGTTGGCGGCTCTGCTTCCATAACAGGCACCGTTTCTGCTGCTGCTTCTACTGTTGTTGCTTCCGCCATTGGCTCAGCCACTGGTTCTTCAACAACTACTGCTGCTGGTTCTCCTGTGATAACTTCGGCTGAATCAGGGGTAGCAGTCTCTACTCTTTGTTCTCGGGCAGCAATACCCGTGATTATTTCAGGACTATGTGTGGCTTTCTCCACTGGTGTCCTCTGTGTTCTAGGTTTTGACATCCTCATCCCTTGGGGGGGATTGCACCATTGCTTTTGTCTAGGTTTCCTTCTTGAAGTGGAAGGTGGTGTAGACTGAACCTGTGGCGGCTCTGTTCTGTGAGGTATCACCTTCCTTGATTTCTTGCTGTCGAGATAGAGTTGGCTATTTCTAACCACTCTACTCGTTCTTTCTTCTATAGATGTATCCTCTTTGGCATACCAATCCACTCTCGGGAGCGGTTGGGAGTCAACTGAATCTGCAAAGAATGTGGGGAGAATGACTTCCCCTTCATCATCTGACAGGCCCTCAATGTCTGCTGACATGAAATCAGCAATCTGTGGGACTCTGAATCTGCTGTAGTTCCTTCTTCGCACTTCATACTCGTCTTTACAATTCACCCAATAATCTTCCATAGAAGACTTATGTGACGAGTGTTGCTCGAGGTGTGCTGCATAGAGTCCTCTGGGATCATAGGATCTTCTATCAATGAGATATTTGAGGTTAAACCTCCTTGTTTCTTGACCCATCATCTTTGCATCTGCCGCGGATTCACATCTATATAGTCCCATTTCAATGGGAAAGTTAACAGCTGTCTTCCTCTTCAAGCGCAAGTGGACATGAACCTCAGACAACTGTCTCAGGAACTCCATGAAAACTACCCTATCTGAAGGGTGTCTTGGTAGCATGGCGGGGTGGCCAATGTAGCCATACACGCGTATGTAGGAGAATGTAGGAAATTGGATGAACCAATCTGCCCAATCCGCCATTGCCTCTCTGGCTGTCTGTGAAATACGCACGTGCATCTCATGGTTAAGCTCACGAACTATGTGCATGGTGAAGTGATCACTTGTCTTCTTGAAGTGTCTTTCCCCTTGAGTAAACTCAAGATGTGTGAAATACTCGTGAACCTTCTGCACACCTAAGGTTCCCACATTGTTCAATAACCTAAAATTGCCTTGGAAGGCTATTAGGTATACTAGGTAAGAGCACATGTGGAACCTATGAGCTTCCAGATACCCAGTGATTTGTCGGTGGAGTGTGTCACTGATCAAAGTGGCCCAGTCATAGTATTCCCTCCTGCCAATGATTTTAGCGATGACATAGTACATCCATGGCTGGAATTGATGACCATCTTCTTCTCCAGTGACTCTGTTGAGTAGAGTGATTAACACTGCGTACTCGTCTTTACATTCTCCTCGCCCCAACAACTTAGGCAAGCTTGCCTTTGTCACTTTCAGCCATTTTTCGGCCATAATCCTTTGACATTTGTCCTTAGCCGTCTCAAAAGCTTTCTCACATTCCGTCAATGATATGACTTTGCTGTTAGGATGTGAGGGAATATCAAAACATCTTTCGATATCTTGAGGCTTTAAACTGCAAACAATCCTTCCATCTGCTGCTCTGATTTCTCTAGTGGTAGGGTTGTAATGCTTGATACAAGCGATTACGAGCTCTACGCTTTGTAGTGTGATGGGAATTGATGCGGCCTGCAGCGTTAAATTCCAGTGATTCTTCATATTCTAATGTTATTTGATTCATGCTTTCTAACCGCCCAAATCACCACCGGATTTACTGCGTAGATGAAGCCAATCAAGCTGTGTAATCATGGAGTATATATTGCACTCGGAGTATCGTGATCCTGGAAAATCCAAAGATTGGATCAGTAGTTTGACCTATTCCATGATTCAAAACCCTGTAAATAGCTCAGCCGGTGAAGTATTTTTCCGGAAAAATCGCACATGGGTTTTGTTCGTGCTTCAATGCTGAACGAACCCAGTTCCTCAGAATTTGGATTCTGAAACTTTTTCGGAAAAACCCCCAAAAATAGGGGCAGCAAGTTTGCTGATTTTGTAAAATTTGTTGAGATGGGTTTCTCTGGAAAATGATGCTGAATCTACCCAGTTGATCTGATCTGATTAGCCTGTTGCTTTTTCTGTCAGATGCAAGAAAACCTAAGACAAGAAGAGAGGAAAAAGATAGAAGGTGGATTGGAAGTTTTATCTGATCTTCAAGAAAAAATCTGTCTCTGGTCCAATCTTCAAAAATAGCAACCCTTTCCTGCTTCAGATCTGCAATAAAAATGAAGAACAGACGAAAACCTCTTTCAGATCTTCAATGGCGTCCTTTGAGAGCTTTGTGGCTGTTTTTGTCTTTCAACCTGCAATGAAATAATGAAATGGACGCCTTCACCTTGAATATATATGTTTGGGCTTCAGATCCACAAATTTGGGGACCTAACACAAGCTCAAAAGGTGATTTGAGTTTGATCTGAAGTTTAAAAGGTGATTTCCACCAATCGTGGAGCGTTTTAGCCAACTTTAACTCAAAAAGCTTTTGACTTTAGTCAACAAATGACCTTTGACTTCTTTTAGGCGTCCCTTTTCATCTTTTGCAAGTTTTTTAGTATTTTCTCCTGAAAACCCCCTGTTTGATCCTGAATCTAGCGTTGTCTGTTGACCCTGAGACGTCACGGACACATTCACTGCGGAGCTGGATCCATACTGGAAAGAAGTGCCTGGGAGACTGCATGATAAAAACTGAGTTTAGGGCTCCAAAAGAATAGGCGCCTTTCCCAAGAAAGGGCGCTTTTGCCAATGCCTTAGTGATTTTTCAATCTTCGTTCTTCAGCTTATTTGAAATGACCTCTCGTGGCCTTTGAACCGATTTCGCTGATCTAGAGTCGATGCTACGACGCTTTCATCGTACTCGCCCGCTAAGAATGACTGTCTTCGGGAAATCTGGATCTCAAATTAGGGTTCCTTTATCCAAGGGCTTCCTCCTTGAAAAGGGGCGCTTTTGCCTTTAGTTTGATTATTTTTCATCCTGAAGTTGCCTACGATCCGTGATATCCGCTGGACCGCTTCCTCGGCTGCATTGATGTTTGTAGCTATGCTTTCTCGAGATTTACTTGAAGGTCATCAGCGAAGCCTCGTCATTAATTATCCGGAAGTCCCACGGTAGTATGCCTTTCTTTTGAAAAAGGCTCTTTTTCCTTTAGAACTTCGCCGCTAACCTGCGGTTTCCTCGGCCCTCAACCGCTTCTTTTTGCTTCGTCAGCAGTTGCTAGTGATCTATTCATCGGATGATCTGGATGTTTGTTTCACTGTCGAGCCAGCACTCAAACGTCAAGAATGACTGCTTTGGATGATCATACTGACTGCATTTGACCCTCAAAGATCATGGGCGCCCCTGCTTGAAAAAGGCGCCTTTTCAACATGTGAGCAATCTCCCCTTCGTAACATCTCCAGAGTTAGTCAAATTTTGACCTTTTTCGTTTTCAGGAATCTCCTTCGTCAAACAGCATCTTTTTTGACCTTTTCCGCCATGGTTGTGTCGTTGAAGCTTTTGAAGCTTAGCTTTCAGCACCTGGTACTGGCCAATCTACCATTAATGGTTGTGGAGCTCCTAACTTCATTCCTGAAAAAGAGAAATAGACCCACCAGAGTAAAACGTGTCTTTTGATGATTCTGACTTGACCAATGTGATCGTGAAGCCTTTTAAGCCTATCAAAATCATTTTCGATCATTTCTGGGAAGGTCCTATTTTCGGGGGATTTCCCTGAAAATAGGGGAAAAAGCCCTAATTTTCAATTTTTCAGAATTTTGTACATGTGTTCCTTGACAGAAACCCACCAAGATTCTATGATTGGTTTGACCTAAAACTGACTCGACATGGCATTTTATCATGATTTAGCTCAATTTATACAGAATGCCAAAAAATTTATTTGGGGTACAACAATGTAATATTATATTGTGTTTGTAAGATTTATTAGTTTGTATTAGAATAATTATTAGTATTAATATATTTAGTTTATTTAATGAAAGGTAAGTTTAATATAATGTTATATTGTAGTACTATATTTAACAGTATATTATTTTTTAGAATAGGATATTATATTAGTTTAATTTTTTTAATAGAATTTTGTAATTTATTCATATTTTTTTCTATTTATATTTATATGGTATGTAATATAAAATTCTTTTAAAAATAGTCCTTACATTTATATTTATTTAGTTTTTTAATTCATTTTTTATTCTATTGTATTATTATAGTAATTATAATATTATAGTATATTATAAATTAAATACAATTAAATTAGGTATAAATTTAATACAATGTTATAATGTAATACTATATTTGATAGTCTATTGTTTTTTAGAATATTATAATATATTACTCCAAATTTTGTTAATACAATATTGTATTGTAATTTTTAAATTTATATATATTATTTTATTTTACAAGTACTTTCTTTTGGTTAATCTTGGGTAATTCAATTTTTTTGCCAACCTCTGTCAATAAATACTGAAATTTTCTTGTGAAAAGACTTCTCCTTGGGGGATTATAGCTGAACAAAATAAACCCCAAGCACCCCATAAAAAAGGGATCTGATGATCCATTTGGCCTTTTTAAGGTTAATGAAAAATGACCTTCCTCATACAGTGAGCTAAGCTAAATAATTATTTATTGAAAAACTTATGTAGATGCAAAAGGGTAGAACAACCAATTTTGGGGCATTATAATCATATATTATTCATTCTTCTATGGCTCTGGAGGTTCTTGTATTTTCTGTGAGAGGCTATTGTGTTTCATCTGTAGGATATTCAATTATATTTGGCACCCATTCAGTCCCATTTCAATCTCATCCAAGAGAAAATTACAGTCATAAGACTTATTTTAGGGTGTGATTAAAAATATGGCCAAAGTTTGTTAGAGATGACTGTGCTTATTGAAATTTTGTTGACTTTTGTGCATTTGTCAGCCTATGTGCATCCCATATGGTTGAACAAATTGGATAGGAGGTGATGCATTCAAAGCAGCTTACCATATAGCCTAACACACATTGTCCTTTCAAAGATGTCTTACCTCCTGTACATTTCAACTCATCATAACAAATTCACTCTGTAGGAACAATGCTATATTGAAAATATGGGCATCTGAGACGTGCATGTTGCAACCATAGTTTTCATTCTGTTGTAGTCAACTTGCCTATAAGTTATAGGAAACTCAGGCTAACAACTTACGTCCATAAAGAGAACACGATTTATTTATCAGCAGAGAACCTTGTTCAAGACTTCAACAAAATATAATGTCAAAGCTCATGCATCAAAAACTATTTACTACCAAATAAACCTTATTACATACTTCCTAAGCATATATTTTTATATTATTCATTCAAATAACTGAATCATCATCTGAAAGTATAATTACATCCAGCTTTGAGGCATTTGTTAAACAGTTTGTTGAATTGTTCACAAACATAAATCATGTAAGTTAGGATAATATTGCGAGCATCCATTCCAACTTAATGAAAGGAAATGTTACTTGATATTTGGAGTCCACAGCCGGATGGAAATGGTCTGGTGCTTTAATAAAGAAATCACGATTGGCAACTACTTCATCCAGTATAACCTGAGGCAGAGGAGAAGTAGAGTCTATTCCTTGAGGCATCCATACAGCCATAGCCATAGCCACAGACGACTCCTCTTTCTCTTTTCTCTTTCTTCGACTGCCCCTCCATACCCAACGTGCCTCCAATCAACGAATCCTAGCAGGGATTAGAACTTTATGAAGATGCGTCTCCAACCAGATCGCTCCTCTAGGGATGAAAGGCCACTATTTTTTTTCGCAAACAATCCTGTC
Organism: Sequoia sempervirens; assembly: GCA_007258455.2. Lineage (NCBI taxonomy): Eukaryota > Viridiplantae > Streptophyta > Pinopsida > Cupressales > Cupressaceae > Sequoia > Sequoia sempervirens. The sequence goes on along the minus strand of VDFB02000015.1, from coordinate 162,541,023 downwards.
AGGGTGCCCATACTGTGCTATTAATTCACCTGCAGTCTTCTTCTTTACGGTATTCTCATCATTAATGTTACTTCCGGCCAGAGAAGGAGTCCCAGTATTTAGCCCAGTCATAGGGGACTGTACATCGTACGCTGGTTTCCTTCCCACCAACCGAGCTTTGCACCAGGGTATGCTGATTTCCCACCGGAATAGTCCTCCGGCGTCACAGAGTCAGACGATTCCGGTGGGATTTCCCACCTATAATAGCCTATCATACTAAAATGCTTAAATTAAAAAATAAACATTTAGAAGTATTGAAATAGATTTTAACAAAAGTAAATATTAATAATCAATATTTGACAATCATGCCATTAATTTAAAAATAATTTATATTTGATAATCATAAGGTAATTATACGTTTAATCAATTGATAAAATTACATGCTAGTATCTTTCTTCTTACTATTACCTTTTTGATGATCTAAGAAAGTTTTTTATTTTTTTTATTTTTTATTATTATTTTGTTTTTTTCTCTTTCTTTTTCTCTCTTTTAAAGAAAGAAGTTTATTAATATATTTTTCTAGTTTTTGTATTACAAGTTTAAGTGTATTTTTCAGTTTTTTCAGATTACAAGTTTATTAGTCTATTTTTTAGTTCTTTTAGCTTCCCTCATTTAGAGGGAAACTAAGTCCAATTAATATGATATATCCGACGTAATTGTCCAATTTTAGCGGATGCTTTTGGAAGATATGGAAGGAGAAAAAATTAATCTAAGTCGACTTCCCATATGATCATAAATATTTGAGATAGTCATTATTAGTGATCATGAAAATAAATGTTAAAAAATACTTCATTTGCTTTAATTATATATAAAATAAAATAAATAATTAGAAGAATGCTCTTAACAAATTGAAAAAAACTTTGAATATTTTGGGAATACTTGTAATTCCCAATCATCCACCTAAATTTTTGCTTTGCAATCTATTGTAGTTCCCAATCACCCACCTAAACTAAGAAACATTCATCCCCGATCACCCATCTAAACTAGGAAACATTCTTGGACATTAGATTTTTTAGAGAAGTAGACAATTACTTTGTATCGGTGCATCCTTGATCTTTTAGAATATTCTTGATGGTTTTAGAGGAAGGGACAATCTTGCCTTATGGAACACTAAGTTTTCAAATTGCTTTTTAGAGAATATTAATTTTAAACATGAAAAATGAATGAAATGAAATTTTGTAATGATGTCCATGAGGTCAAATAGTTTATAGGACTTAAGAATTGAACTATTCAACAAGATACAAAAGCTCCACTTAACAGCCCTCAATTTTTATTTAAGGCTTTTCCCTATTTCTTTACTATTCTTGGATCTTTTGATATGAATTTTGATCAAGTAATTTATTGCTTTTGTTACCATCTCCTTTTTCAAACAAAGTTGTTAAAGATTCAACATTTAGAGTATTTGCATGTTCGATCTAGATGCCCTCATATGCCATACACCATGATCTAATGCCATTATGTTTCTATTGATCTTGACATGCAAAACACTAACCTTGTTTTCCCATTCCTTGAGTATTTTTCACCTCCTTGTTTTGCACCTAAGGTCATCTGAGCTAGTTCTTAGCATTTTAGATTTTTATTTTATTTCAGCTCTTATATAGTGCTTTTTCTCATGGTCACATGTGGGATTGAATTGTTTGATATAATATTCTCTTTTCAAATTGAGTTGTTTTGTCCACATGATTGCTTTTACTTTCTCTTGCATGTACCTTTTGATTTCCACACTCTTGCATGTTAATTCCTCATTTAGTCATCCACTTTGTATTTTAATTCATTCATGTGTTTTTCCTTCTATTTAAATTTTGCTTTGCTGCTCAACCAGTTGTAGAATGGATTTAATAGAGAATATCTCATTGGCATATGGAAAAGGGTGGCTAAAGTTCTAGTGAGATATGTCATGCTAGATGGTCTGTATAAAAGGTTCCTCATTTAGTCATCCACTTCGTATTTTAATTCATTCATGTGTTTTTCCTTCTATTTAAATTTTGCTTTGCTGCTCAACTAGTTGTAGAATGGATTTAACAAAGAAGATCTCACTGGCGTATGGAAAAGGGTGGCTAAAATTCTAGTGAGATATGTCACGCTAGATGGTTTGTATAAAAGGTTTCATTCCTACGTCTTCTCTATGCTCAACCATTTTAGGTAAAATATTAAAAATGAAAATTTCTTTTTGGTTCTATTCTTCCTTAAAAGATTTTGTTCAAAAAGTCTCACTGAATGAAAAGGATTCCATTGCACCAAGGGTTAATTTATTGTCTCTATTACTTCTTTCAATATTGTTGAACACCTAAGGAAGGCTACTGTCAGCATGTCTATATTAGATGCTTTGCACATCCCAGGTTAGAAAAGTTTGTTGCAAGATGCTTTAGCTGAGTTGTCTATTTCTGTTGATACTAATCAAGGAGTTGCTAAAGTCGTGCTTGCAAATGATTTGGAGGTTAAAAATAAACAAAAGAATAAAGAGATAAAGCCTCCCCCGTTTTATTTAAGTCTGATTATTGGTGATAGGATTGTTCATAATTGTATGATTGATTCTAGTGCTAGTAGTTCAGTCATGCCTAAGAGTTTAGCCGATAAGCTAGGTCTTGTTTATGAGTCTAACCCTTAGAAGGGCATAGTTCAGTTAGATGGGTCTACTGTTAAAACTGTTGGTATAATCAAGAACGTAGCACTTACCTTGCATGCATCCCAAACTTTTCTATTCATAAGGATATACATGTTATCGATTTACCACCACACTTTACCATTTGCCTCTCGAGGGATTTTACAGCCAAGGTGGGTGGGTTTTTCTCTTCTGATTGGTCTCATCTATTTTTTAGAACAAGTTATGGTAAAAAAGTGACTATAAAGTCTGAGCCTCTAGCCAAAGACCATATCGAACTATATTCCCCGAATCCTATAAACGCTAACCTCTACGCCACCCTTGCACTGGAGGAGCAAACCATGACTTCAGACTGCAACACCCCTATAGAAAATATGAATATAGATGAATGGGCAGCCGAAGATCACGAGCTTGATCCTTTCAGCACACATATGAGATAGGATTAGGAGTCTATATGATTCGTGAACCTGATTTCGATATGCCTAATCTTTGCAAAGAGGATGAACAATCTGCAGAAATAAAAGATGAGCTTTGGAAACTTTACTTCGATGGTTCAAGAAGCAGTATAGGTGTCGGAGCTGGAGCTATGCTGATTTCACCAGAGGGTGATAAATACTTTTCAGCTTAAGGATTTCTGATTGGTTAGTTAGGAATAACATTTATTTGAACACGTCTTCTAATTATTATCCGCAGGGCAATGGTCAAGCGAAATCTACAAATAAGAATCCGATCCGGATAATCAAGAAGACAGTTGAGGACAATCAACGAACATGGCATGAAAAGCTAAAGTTAGCTCTTTGCGCTGACAGGGTGACTCCTAAAAGGGCCACTGGTTGTTCTCCTTATGTACTTACTTATGGAAAAGAAGCTAAGTTACCTGTTTCTATTGAATTGCCAACTTTAAGTTATGCTAAAGAGTTGGAATTGCTGAATGATTAGCCTCTTGAAGTGAGATTTGCACAACTGATAGAGCTTGAGGAAACTAGAAGGGAAGCATTAAGACAACTTGAGATACATCAAGCTTACATGAAGAGCTCTTTTGATAAAAGGGAAAGACCATGAGATTTCATCACTGGTGATCTGGTTTTCAAGTGGAATGAATATAAGAGTAGACCTAGACGACATTCCAAATTTGATGCAATTTGGGATGGGCCTTATGTGATCACAGAGTGCAAGGAGCACAACGCTTTCCAACTTTCTAAGTTGACTGGAGAGGTGCTGTCTATCCCAGTTAATGGGATCCACCTCAAGAATTTCCTCTGAGATAAGTTCTATCTTGTAAATAAGTAGAGTAGTTGTTGCAAATAAGTGCGTTACACATTTCATTTCAGTAGTTTTCTTTTCCCTTAGCGCTGCTGCGCATGTTCTGTTGGCCATCAGGGCCTGCTAGTTTGCTTTCTAGATTGTTTCGTTTGTTTTGCTGCTGTTTGGAGTGTTGCTGTTCAAAGTTATGAGTTTCATGAAGGGGAAGATTTGACTCCGTGCCCAATGGATTTTTAAAGGAAACTGATCTAATGCTTAGTTGGCAAGCATTCAAAGGAAATTGCCAAAATGTTACCAATTTTTCGCTACAACTCAATTGGTAGAGTTAATTGAATATTGTTATATTTAAAAGTGAAAATACAGTTATTTCTGCATGTGCTTAAGTGTTGTTGCACTATATTTGTCATTCATCAAGTAACGGTTATGCTTGAAATAACTGAGTTTCAAAAGTATTGCTCAAATAATTTTACAAATCAAATGGAGTACAAAATTGAATATACAAATGATTAAGCAACATAGTGCTTTCATTTATTTCATGAAGTTATTCACATTACATGTTTTCATTTGATTGCAAGAATACAAATGATGGTCCAACTTTGCATTTTAATGCTTTTCTTTCAAAATGGAAATGAAAGAACGAAATTAAATATCCACACAAGTCGTGGTTTTAGCCAGTTCCATTCATGACAAGAAAGGAAATATACAACTGAAAGTGAAAAGCAGATAACATGGGACATATCCGTCATTGCTTGAGTTGGTCTTTGGTTGATGCCTCGTAGCTTGCTCCTTTTTGTTTCTGCTCCTGAATGTACCTGAAAAAGATTGAGAAGGGCGTCAATTAAGAGCTCAGGATATGAACTATACTCCATGCCATACTAACAGAGATATATTTCAATCCTTGCAATGCATAGAACCAACTAAAGGAAGGAACAAGAGCATGAAGTGAAAAGGGAAACATCATCATCACATATTGTTTTTATGCTAACATCGTTTGTTTCCTTGTACAGGTATAGGAAAAGTCATACAGCTAATTATCTTTTGAAGACCAAGCATGTGGAGAAAAATGGGCTCCCACAAGGGTAGAGCTCAACATGCTACCCCTTTGGTATTACAGATGGGGCTGAGTGAAGGAATGCAATCATCATGTTCATCTGAACTATACAACTAAAGGAGTAAAGCAGAATTCATTCATCAAAGCCATTAAGCCAACTATTCACTCATAACAATCAAGTAATATGCTTTTATGAAAGCTACAGGTGGACAGTAGGCTTAAATGAGCCCAATCAATTCAACTGAAATGCATCATTTTCATAATTGCAAATCTAAAATATTACTATGCAGTTTGCATTTTGCTGCCATGAGTGTTGTTTATGCATCTTGTTTCATGAGAAGTACAATAGTGTCATAATGGTGATAGTGAATAGGCATACATAATGCCTCAACAAAGAGCACTGTTTAATAGAGGAAGCATGTGAAAGTTCCAATTTTTTCTTTTGTGAAAAGAGCAAGTGCATAATATAGTTTTTTACATAATAGAGCATAAAAATGCATGAAGAGTGCCAGGTTGAAGAGCATAAAAATGTAAGGACAATCAAGCATGAAGAGAGCTTCAAATTTTCAAGCATCAGGTAATCCATTGTGTTATGTGTCCAAATGCAACTGTAGCATTAATTGGAGTAAACAAATCAAGTAATATATCATTAACCAACATGTATTCCACATGGAGTTTGTGCATTAGTGTGTCTGAAATGAAAGAAATTCAAAGTACTTTGTTTTAAGGGTTGTTTTCATCATTTAGCTATGCTTTCAAAGTATGCTTTCGAAGAGTATTTTGCATAAGGTCAAAGCAAACAGATATGAGCAGATTTGACAAGAATTTGAATATGTAAAGACATTTCCAAAATGGACAAGGATTTACAGAACATAGAGAAAGTTTAAAAGATGTAAGCTAGAGCAACATAAGGAGGAATGAAAGTCACAATAGTGCATGATAGAGAGCAGACAGACAATCTGTAACTTCAAAATAATTTCTGTGTGCAGGATGGTGTCTTTTAAGAGAAATGTGCTCCATTTACTAAAGCTTTTCATTAATGCATGAACAATATAGGAATCCATCTGGAGTTATCATATATTTCAAGTCTCTGCAAGTAAAAGCTATAGGAAGTGTGAAGAATCAATATACAGATGTGAAGCTACAACCCACGAGGACTTAAGTCTAGGATTAATGCACATAAATTAGGAGTTTTGTCCTCTTGAAAAATGGGTTATCCATGTTTGGTTATCAACTTACAACCAAAGGTGGTATTCATTTCAAATTAGTTATAACCCATGAGTACGATGCTATTACAGAATGCCATTTACCCATGAAGGGTTTTTAACAGAGATCAAAATGTAAGCGAAATGCCATGGTGGATTAAGTTCAAATGTTGAATGTGTAACAAAATATATAGATTCCTCATTATTTCCAGCATACCCATGTGAGGATTTGAGTTAAAATGCAGAATTCTTTCATTTTCCAGAATACCTACATTGGGGTTTTGAAATTAAAATGAAGGTAGTACAATTTTCTGGAATACCCACATGGGGTTTTCTATAGAGAAGCAAGATAAACGTTTTCTTTCATTTTCAAGGATAACCATATGGGGTTTTGTTCCAGAAGTGCAGAATATACAATGAAATCTCTTGGGTTGAGCCTAGAAAATTACAAAAAACCCATTTTTGTGCATGAGTGGCCGCGTCCAAGGGAAGATTTATAACTTCAGATTTTCATTTTTGAAGTAGAAAGCCTCTTAAGTACGCATGCTACAACTAGAATCTACAGAGAAGCAAGTGGAGCCATACAAATTTTTGAGTAAATGTATTGAAAGAATTCAAGCATGGGGCGACCTGTATATGGCCTTGAATTTATAGATGAAAATGACATTTTTACAGGAGTATATGAAGCTTTTTAAAGCTTTTGTTTTGCAGAAAGATTGCTAAGAAAGGAATAATGGAATGATGAAGCTTACCATGCGCGCCTGATGAAAAGCAAACAAGTCACGACCAAGCTCTTAAGAGCTCTCAAACATAAAGCTCAAACTCTCTCATGGCGGCTAGAGGGATATCAAAAAACACAGAGAATAGAACACATAAAATTAGACCATGAGAAGTATGCTCATGCCGCGGCCTTAAGGCCAAAAAGATGTCTGAAAAAATGAAGCAGAGAGCCTCAAAATCCCACAAAAAGCTTTGGAATGGGCTTACCTTTAAAATTTTGGAGGAATCGAAGAGAAAGAAATCTCGATTAGAGGCTTAGATGGAGGTTTCAAAATGAAACCCTAGCATACATGGTGGCGCCATTTTTCCCGGGCAAAGCCCAAACTCTTCAAAATGCAAAAGTGCGAAATGATAGGAGTTAGGGTTTCTTCATTAGTTTTGTTCATGCTTGCCCTAATTCCAATTTAGGGTCTATTTTGCATTTTAAACAAGCTTAAGTCAAATGCCCTATTGTTTTAAATCTTCATGTATTGATATTTACCTAAGTCCTTAGGCATGTTTGATCGAACATTTCATGGGTCTAGGCTTAGGTTGGGTATGTTTTATTTTCCTGAGTATTAAATACCTTGGGGTATTTATTCTATATTCATGCCTTAGTAAATTGGAGAGTGATTAAAATGCCTTAGTTTTTTATTGATTTTGAGAGAATCAATTGAAATTGTAGATGAGACTTGACTTAGGCTTTATTTTAAAGAAATCAATTAGGATATTGATGGATATTTCCTTATATTTTATGATTTTTAAGAAAATCAAGCATTGTAATTGGAGAAATAAGGTAGTGATTTTTTGCGAAAGATTTCAAAATCTTTAGTTGCAAAAAATAGGTCAAATTGAGATAAAATAAAATCTGCAGATCTTGTAAAGCAAGGATAAAGCAATATTTTATGAATTGTTTTTTTCCTTTGCTATTTTAAGCAAATTGATATTGTTTTTCTTCCATTGGTCGGATTTGAACTTCTTGATGGAGAGATAAGGTGTTTTTTTCGCTTTAAAAGCAGATTTGGTCTATTTTGAGAAGCTTTTCAGTATGTACATGCAAAAAGTGTGTTTTTTTCGCTTTTGTGCAAACTTCTTGGGTAGTTTTTGATACCTTTCCTGGAGCTTTTTCCTTGAGCTCGGATTAGGGTTTTGGTGATATATCTTGAAGAAAAATTAGTGTTTTATCAATTCAGATGCTAGTTTCTTGCTCATACACATTTTTGAGCTTGTAAAACCTTTTTGTACTCAGTTTCAGACTTTGGCATACTCGTTAAGATGAATAAAGCAAAACTCCTATTCCTCAATTTTGTGCCTTCTGCAGTTTTAGTTTGATGTTATATTGTGATTTCTGTTTGTAGAATCCTTATTATGTCCTAGAAGTGCAATTTTAGTGCAGAAAGTTCAAAGATAAAGGTTGCATGTTGTATTTAAATCCGAATCTTCATGCAAATTATTTATGTGATTAGTGTTCATGAGGAATTGTGAAATATTGTTGTTTTCTGAAAGTTGTTTGTGGGAAAAAAACCAAAGTCATCATTAAGATATTATCAAGTCCTGAAAATCATTTTAAGTCATAGATTTTCATTTTAGTTATCCTTCTAACTCTTTCCTTCAAAAATCTCTTAGAATAGGATCCATCATTCGGAGAACCAACTCACTCTGGAGATTCTCTTTTCATGTAGATCACCCACATCTGAAAAGAGTTTCCATGTTCCAACAGATAGTCTGATTTTGCAAATCTAACAAAGGGTGCATATTTGATTTTCAACAATTTGTATTTATTTTAAAGCATGTCTAGGGATTTCCATCCCCCTTGTTCTTACCATTAACTTAACGTCATCTACATATAGTAGTAACTTTACCACATATGTGGTTAGTTGAATAATCCCATCACTTAACTTGCCTATCCACTCCTCTATTTTTTCTATGTATATCCTAAACAAAGTGGGGGACAATAGACACCCTATTTGACTTCGATGTCACTCGATAAACATTATGATAAACCACCCTTTGTTTTGATTTTGGCTTGAACTTGATCATAAAGCTTGTGGAGTACTACATTTTTTTTTGGTATTCCAATTCTTCCCTTCGGCCCCAAAATTTGCTTCTAAGAACCATGTTAAAATTCTTTTCTAAAATTGGCAAAAAGAAAACCTTTTACCCTTGTTTAATCCAATTTTTTTTAATCAAATATTTGAGTGATGTAGCGGTCAATTGTAGAATGCTTTGGCTTGAAACTCACTTGTCCTTTTTCCCTCACCCTCCTTTTCTACCCAAAGGCTAATTCTACCCTCCACTACTTCCAAAGAGTTATTCGAAAAGGGGGTTAATCATTAGAGTAAATTTTTTTGGCAAGTTGTTGGTATCCTTGCTTTTGAGGAGAGGGATGACGATGCTAGCCCAATTTATCATGAAACCATACTAAATGAACTTGTTAAATATCTTTTTGATGTGCAGTGCTAGGGCTTCCAAGACCCATTTTAAGAATTCAACCTCTAACCCATCTATGTCTAGAGCTTTGCCCATTCCCAAATTTTTAATTCCTTCCTATATATCCTTTGTGGAGAAGAGTTTGGCCTTAGTGATAATTATCAAGGGGGTCTTTATTTTGGTCTCTTTCATACAACATTTTTACATAATCTAGTCATTGGAAGTTTGTGATATTATTCTTAGCATTTGTTCTAGTATGATGCAATTCCCTCCAAAAACCTGTTGGAATATTCTTCCTTAGAGAAATTAACTCCTTCATCCTTACTTTTTAGATCTTACTAATATCACATTTTTTACTTGCTTTTTCCCTTCTCAAGATTTTCTCCATTGTTTTTGTTGTCTTGCACTCTTCATTATACCACAAATTTGTCATAAAATTATTTTGATACCGTTTTTGGCCCTAGTTATTTTTCATGCTATGAGATCTTTGTGGATTATTTCCATTAGGTTATCACTATTTATTGTTCTTTTATTTTTGTTGGAGAAGCTAATTTATTTTATTTTTTGTAGCTATTTTTCAAGCGTTTCTTTAAAAATATCTTGATTCTCATAGGTTATAAGGATTTTTCCTTGATAATGTACTTTTTTACTTAGATGGAGACTAGTCCTTTGTTAGTCTTCTTTTTTCTTATGAATCTTTATGTATTCAAGGTTATGATCATATTTTATTTCTATAAGGTAATTTCATATCTCAACCTCCATTAACCTTGACATATCAATGTGAACAAATGTCATAGTCCGCTATGCTTTTCCCATTTTAAGTTTTGACATATGATGTTTCTAGAGCTTGACCATGCCCTTATGTTGTTATATATGATTGAATCATGAAGGCTGAATATACCCAACAATTCAACTCCATATTGTGAAACACCTTTTTCTTTTAATCCAAGAAACCTTTCCTACTTTTTATTATCTTCTTCTTCTAACTATAGTGGTTTGATATTCAACCCCTCTTCCCTATTGAGGTGTAGAGATTCATTATTTTTTGTTCTTGCATTAAAGTCCCTTATTAAAATTACCTCACATATGGCACAATACTTTGTTATGTCCTATTTTAATGCTTCATATGGATCTTCCCTATCTAGATGCATTTTCTTGTATGCTTTAGAGAATAAGAGGCAAAGTAACATGTAAAATAATTTATATATTTCTTATATGCTATCCTCATCCATATGTATTGGTTATTTGGGTTCTTTTCCACTTTTATGATTCCTTTCCATGCTTCCATTACCAAGACTAGCACTCTCCTATGTCCCTTGCCACTTTATGTTCTCATTCCCAATTGAGACTTGTTTGTAACCTTCAAACTTTGGCACTTTGTACCCCGCACGCTCATGCATTTCAACAAGGAAAATGATGTTCTTTCTCTCTACTATAGGTTCTAAACTAGGACCCCTCCTCCAAGGGTAGCCCCTATAATTCTAGCTTATAATTTTAAGATGATCCTAGGGGGGCCCATCTTCCTATTTAGTATGAGTTGTGTTGTCATTAAATTAGGATTTCTCCCTATATAACCACACCTCGCTTCCCACATTTCTTGCTACTACATATTTCTCCCATTCCTTCCTCCTTTCTTGTAATTATGTTGGGGTTAGATCCTCATCTATATAAAACTGTGTGCCCTAGAGGAAATTTTTATTTCTGAGTATTTTATTCTTATCTTTGATGTTCTTGAAGGTTAACATTATATCCCTATTCCTTTTTTCCCTTTCCATTCTTCCAATTCTATTTTCTTGGAGGATGTGTCCTACCCATTAGAATTTATCTAATAAGAAGTCTCTTACTACCATGCTATTATTTTCTCCTTCCCAATAATCTTTCATCTATTTAATTATTATATTTTCCACTCTATCATTTTAATATTTTCCTCCCATATTTGTAACATAATTTGTTACATCATGAGCTCTCTTTATGTTTCTTTTGGCTCTTTTACTACTTGTGCCATGACTTGGCCTCTTCTAATTTCTCCATTAATTTAGTTTCTTTGAACTCCATGTTTTCTATTGCTCATTGAAACTCTTAGAGATGCAAAATATCTCTTTCTTCACCTACTTGGGCTATGCTTCTACCCTTAGCTTGGATTAATTCATGCTTTAGTGCCAAATATTGTTGCCCTATTTCAATGGTGTTTTGCAATTTGTTTATTTTATTTTGAACTAACTCATTTTCTTGTGCTAGCTTTTGTTTGGATTCTACGATCCTTGAAACTTGATATCTTTCATCTTCTCTTTCACCTATAGGTTATTCAATTTTCCCTTTAGTTCCATTAACTCTTTGACATACAAATTTGAAGACCATATTAGAGGTATTGATATGGGATTGTATATATTTTGGTTGTCTTGATTCTCAACCTCCACCTCTATGTTGGTTTCAAAGTGTTTCTTTTCCTCATACTGTTTTGATTCTACTCCTTTCCGAAACATTGATTCTAGGTGGCTTTCTTGTTTGACTACTAGTGATTTTAATTGTTCTTGCTTTGTGTTCACATCTAGTGTTGTTTGAGTAATATAGGTTAATTTTCGTAGAAACCCTAATTTTTTTTCTTCCTATCCATTTTAACTTCTTTGTTATCTTGACATGCTTGTATTACAAGATCCTCTTCTATTGTTTGGAATTCACATAGTATAGGTTTTCTCCTTAGTCAACTATATTGGCTTGAGTGTGTCCTTGCTTTTGTGAGTGAAGTAGTGGGGATTCTAGGCCCCCTACTATGATATATGAATAACTAAACATGTTCTCCAAAGTGTATGATATACCATATAGAATTCACATGTTTTCTTAGCGAGTCATTTGGCTCTCCCTTATGTCCACCTCACCCTCATGGATTTATTGTTCCTCCATTAAGGCAGTAGTTGCAACTCTCTATTTTTTTGAAATTTTATTGTTATGTCTCTTTTCTATGTAATAGTGCTCTCTTCCATGAATCCTAAGGTCTCAGTCTACTAGTTTACCAATGCAAGGTGATGTAGGAGCATCTAGGTTTGTGAGAAATATTGCATAAAAAATAAATTTAGATTTAGTTTATGTTCAAAATATTTCATTTAGTTTTTGTTACAACTTGGGAGCATTTTCAAATTCAGACGGGTTAAATTTTCCTATTTTTAAAAGCATCGATAAATTAGGTAGGTTTCATAACTTGGTTGACATCCAAAGAGGTTCTCACAACCTCTTCATCTCTTGGCAAGGTTCTTGAAACTTCATTGGCTCCCAACAATATTTATACAACCCTCTAAAAATTCTTGCGTCAAAGTTTCTTTTGGGTTCAAGGACTTGTTTAACTTTTTTTTGAAGAAAACTTTATTGAAGGTGGCGTCTAACTTCTATCAAGGTTTTGAAACCATTCTCATCCTCCAAGAGGTGGGTTTGTTACATGGAAATAAAAAAAATTACCCTATGGTTGTATTTTAGCTAATGGTTTACTAAATAATATTAGAATTTATAATAATCAAATAAAAAATCCTCAAATCTAAAAATTCTTCAAATGCTAACCTTTGACCATTCAAGGCCTCATTTCTGAATAAGCATAAGACTAATATCTGGTAGAGAATTCAATGTAGTTCAAACATAAATGCTCAATATAAGAAAGTATAAAAATGTCCAAAAGTAAAGAAATAGAAGATATAACTTCAATGCTACAAGATGGTTTGTATGGGAGTTTGCTTGATAATCTATCTTTTTGCCAAAAAATGTATTAGGTAGTTCACTTGTATCATTGAATAGAAGGGTTCAATTTTAGAACTCATTTTGTGGTAATATATTGAAACCCTTTAAAAGTTTTTGATTAATAATTTATTAAAATTATTAATCCCCATTTCAATGTGCTATTGAATAGTTCATAAGTACAAATATTTATAGTTTATTAGATAATGGTTCATGGTTATAAATCAAGTTTAGTTTATTTAAAAAATGAGAAAAAATAAAATTTATCTTTTGGCATAACGTAAATATAAGAAATATTTGAATTATCTTTTTGAGGTGGCTACACTTCTTGAGGATGTTGTTGGAAGGAGGATATAAGTGTACTAACCACCCTTGGTAACTACTAGTTTTTTTTAGTATCGATATACCTTAGATATACTCTTTATCAATCAAGCAACTTCTTCTATTAGTGTAGGTTTTTTATTTTCCTTATGTTAGGGGTATTTATTTTTTCCTACACATATTATTCAAGCTTGCTTAGGTTTATTAGGAGTGGTTAATATGAGGACACGTGGAAAAATACATTGGCTACATGTGTCACTCTCTCCCCACACATGGGTAGTTGAGTTACACATCCTCTTTTGGCTTGTTGTGCCACCTCTCATAACCACTATTCTGTTTTTACCTGAGTAGTTTATGGGGTAGTTGGTTTCTCACCCTCTTCTGGCTTTATGTGCCACCTCTCTTTCATCTTCGCTTGAGGAGGTTATGCCACATTTTTTGTCATTTACCAAATAGGTGATAACCTCCCACCTTTTATGGGTAGTAGGAGTTAATGCACCTCTTGGATGTATTTTCCCTTATCTTCTATATATTGAGCACTCTTCTCTCACCTTCACTAGTTCGACTAGTTTGGTGATTGTTCGATGACAGTCACGAGAGTATTCTCAAAATTCTCTTGCTTTGTCTCCATTGTTCTATCATTTCATATTTTCTCTTCATTCTGCTATTTTGATCTTTGATCATTTGCTGATTGGAGTTGCATGTGATCTACGACCAACATCGGATCCTAGCTCAATTCTCGCTTCTCGAAGAATTTAACATGGTATCAGAGCCTGTTTGTTTAGTTTAGTTCACTTTTATTATTTGATTTCTTAGAGAGATTTGAGACTAATCAAAAACTAGGATTTTCCTCTAACGTGAACAATTTAAAGGAAAAATAAGCATTTGTATGATCTAGGTTGCATATTTGGTTCTTGTGAGATATGGGTGATTATAGCTTTCTGGTAATCCTAGAGGTGTTTTCAGCATTTCCATAGTGTCCAGAAGGCCTGATAAAGTCAATATTGGCTTTCGTTTCACCGAACTCAGAGATTGGAGGAGCTAGTTGCAAAATAGGGGTTTCAATGTGGTTCCTGGAGGTAGCCGTCAAATTAGAGCACTTTCAGCCAAACGAACCTCGCCATCGCGCTTAGAAGGCCCAAGAACCTAATGATCGACTACCCATTCCTCAAAATCGAAGAAAGTCACTTATGAGGCAATTTTTTTTTACACTCCAAGCCGTATGACCCATGTAGCGCCATACTGTACAATTTTTTTTCAAAAAAGTTATATTTTATTTCGGCTGAATTTTTTTGAAAATTTTAAATTCTGCCAATATAAATCTCATTGTAAAAGCTTTTTATTAAAAATCAAAAAGAAAAAAAAAGGGGCGAATTTTTGTATTTTTTGTGGGCAGTACTAGGTACTACACAAAAGGTATTGACATAGTACCCCACCAATACCGGTTGCCATGTGGTGGGTGTCCAGTGGCCACAACGGGCTGACTTGGTGTAGACCGACAGGAAGTCAGAAACTTCATATCCGGCTGACACTTATTCAAACCAACCAGTATTCAACAAATTTGGTGTCCTTAATATTCCAACAGTCACTTTTCAATAGCTGGTGACCAAAAAATTCTTTCGAAAATGTTCAAGATTTTGGTCATCCGCTGAATATTCTACTGAAAGATTCTCCCTTCTGCCGGCATCCAAAATATTTTGGGAGAATATTCTTTCATAGAGCATGTTCTATGGAGCAGAGTATATTCTCTCTTGATGGACCGTAGGCTATCAAATCTAATCGACTGACTAGCTGACATTAGCCTGCGTCAAAGCCACGTCAGCAGGGTCTTAAGAATTTGTTCACCCCCTCTCATTTTCATTTTCATTTTTATAGCTAATTTTCAAACGTTAATATCTTAGTCATTCGAGCTCCTTTTTTAGTGCATTTTTTTTTATTTGGGGTAGAATTTCGTGCTCTACGTAGTGGAAAAGTTGGTTTTCTGACTTGATGCTCCAAATTCACAAAAAAAGAAGATTCTTCTAGAATTTGCTACGCAGTTCTCATTTTGAGACCTTCCAGGAGCCATAACTTGTGCAAATGGACTCTATTTTTGGTGCATTTTTTTTCAGATTTTATATTTTTCCTGTGTACTTTCTATCAGTGCTCTCAAATAGATCTCATATTGTACTTGAATTTTAGTTTTAGTTTCTTGGCCATTTTAGGCCCTATAAGAGTCTGAAAGATCTAATTTTTGCATTATAATTGCACTAATTATAAAGTGCCAGCATTGTAATTTCTGGGGGGGTCATTTCAGAAACTAGTGAAAAGGGGGGGTGTCTAGTGTTCTTCTTTTTCACACTTTTCTCTCTGCTTTGCAATCTTCTTTTTTGCACTCATGGATGCATCTACACTTCCAGTTTTAACTCCATATAACTATTTTGAATGGAAATATAAGATGATAATATATCTGAAAAGACATGGATATCATCGTGTAACAATGTGACTTGAAATTGAACCAAAAGATGATGCAAAAAATATTAAATGGTTTAATAAATGTGATGAAGCCTTTAGTATTTTGTGCATGCCAGTCTCTCCTGACCTTCTTTTTCATATTGAGTCTGCTAAAACACCAAATGATGTGCGGACTAAATTGGAAACCCTCTTTGGTAAGAAGGATGAGTTAAGGGGTCATCAGTTAGAGAATGAACTTATAGGGTTAAGTCCTAGTAGTTTTGACACTATACACGACTTCTTCACAAAATTGAAATCCATTAAATTATAGTTAGAACAGTGCGGAATCAAGAAGGATGATAAGCAACTGATCTTGAGTATTCTTTCTGACCTTGGTCCTAACTATTCTGTATTTGTTTCTACATTCTATGCTACAAAATGTGCCCTAGTTTCAACCTATAAAATGCCTTCTCTAGATGAATTTGTTGCAGAGCTCACTAGGGAGGAGGACAAATTAGTTCTAATGGGTACAATTAAGCCCTCTAAGTCACATGCCTTAGCTGTCAATCAGGGCACAAAAGAATAGAAAGGTCCTAGCAAGAAGGATAAGAAACAAAAGAACCAGGGAGAGAAGAAGAAAGATCAGAAACTTGTTGCTTCAAAAGCAGATAATCAGACCTCTCCATCAAAAG
Organism: Sequoia sempervirens; assembly: GCA_007258455.2. Lineage (NCBI taxonomy): Eukaryota > Viridiplantae > Streptophyta > Pinopsida > Cupressales > Cupressaceae > Sequoia > Sequoia sempervirens. Next base: position 162,524,508 of record VDFB02000015.1, on the reverse strand, counting down.
GTGATCAACCTAAGAAGGAGAAGGTCAAGTTTTCTTACTGTAAGAGGCCTAGTCATGATGAACACAAGTGTTTAAAGAAGCAAATTGATCACCTTTCTCATCTTCTAGAAAAGAAAAATATCAAGGTGAATGATTCAGTCAAACAAAGTTCATTAGAAGGGTCTTCTAAGGACATAGACAAAAGTAAGGGGAAAGGAAAGGGAAAGGCCCTAGTTGCTGTTGTTTCACAACCAAAGTCTTGGAGCAATGACTCGGGTGCTTCACACCACATGGCCTCATCAAAGGATAACTTTACCTCTTTGGAACCATGTTTTATGCCTACCATATTAATGGGTGATGAAACTCCTGTTGAAGTGCATGGGAGAGGGTCTGTTGATGTGGGTGAAGGGACATTTGAGGATGTTCTTTGTGTTCCATCTTTGTCAAATAATCTCCTATCTGTTTATCGGATCACTCACATTGGTTCTAACAAGTGAGTTGAGTTCACTCTAGATACAGTGGTAATTAGTGAAATACATAATGGGTCTACAGTTGCCATGGGAAAAGCAGATCATTAGTCCAGACTATATCAGTTTTCTCACTTTGTTCCTGACTCTCCTTCGACAACCTTACTCACTCATGCAAATGAGGTGAGTTGTTTATGGCATCAATGATTTGGCCACTTGAACTACCGTTACTTGCAACAACTCAGTTAGCAGGATATGGTTAGAGGGTTTCCTTCTATTCAATTTTCTAATGGTTTTTTCCAAAGATGCATTCTTGGTAAGCATCCCGAGGAGAAATATGATAAAGGCAAGGGCTACACAACTATTGGAGCTAGTACATAGTGACTTGGCATGACCATTTCCACAACCATCTTTTAGCAGGGCTAGATATGTCTTGACATTTATTGATGACTTTTCTAGATACACTTGGGTTTACTTTCAAAAATAGAAGTTTGAGGTCTTTGAGCATTTTCAGGATTTCAAAGATTTTGCAGAGAAATAGTCTAGGAAGTTCATCAAGATTCTGTGTATAGATAATGGGGGTGAATATGTTAATCATCAATTTGAACATTTTTGTGCTTCAGAAGGTATCAACATACAACACACAGTTCCATACAGTCCTCAACAGAATGGTGTCATAAAATGCAAGAATATGTCCTTAAAAGAGATGGATAATTGTATGATTCACTCCAAATCTTTGGTACCTCAATACTGGGCAGAGGCCATCAACTGTGCGTGTTACATCCAAAAAAAAGTTCCTCACAAAGTTGTGAAGGGGGTAACTGGGATTGGTCAGAAACCCACAATTAAGCACTTTAGAGTGTTTGGCTCTCTTGCATGGGCCCACATTCTAGCAAAGAAATGCAAGGCTATGGATTTGCAAAGCAAGCCTTGCATATTTGTTGGGTATCTAGATGATGTAAAAGGCTATAGGCTTCTCCATCCTACCACTCATGAGTTGTTCATTGAGAGGAGTGTTCATTTTGAGGATAGCCCTTCGATTTATTCTCTTACCACTTCTCCCTCCACTATCAGATTGGAGCCTGTGCATCATGATGACAATTCTTCAACGGATCTTAATCCTCCTAATCCTAATGAGGAGTATTCTTCCTCCACTTCAGATGGTGAAAATAATGATGTGGATTCACATTCTTCTCCTAGTCATCATTCAAAAGGTGATGTTTCTCCTCCAGACTCTCCATCCCTTGCACCTTTGTGGTCTTGTCAGACATTGGAATCAGCTAATGATTGGGTTGTTGATCCATTAGATACTAGAAGAACAAGGTCACAATTTCAATAGGCTCCACATCTCTTCATTGCTTCAGATTTTGATCCACAGTCATTTCGAGAAGCTTCAGGTATTCCTAAGTGGGATGCTGCAATGCAGGAAGAGTTCAATTCCTTAGAGAGGAATCACACATGGGATCTAGTCCCTCTTCCTAAAGGAAGGAAAATTGTTCGATGCAAGTGGATCTATCAAAAAAAATTGCAGTAGATGGGTCAGTTGATAAGCATAAGGCTCGCTTGGTTGCAAAAGGATTCTCCCAGGTTCCCAGGATTGACTACTCCGAGACTTTTACACCAGTTGCTAAGATGAATTCCATCTGACTTGTCCTTGCTATAGTTGCAGCCCATTGTTGGGAAGTTCATCAGATGGATGTGAAGAGTGCCTTTCTTCATGGTGACCCTCAGGAGGAAATCTACATGGAGCAACCACAGGGGTTCATCTAGGATCCTTCACTTGTGTGTCATCTTCAAAAGTCTCTCTACAGCCTTAAACAAGCTCCTCGAGCTTGGTATGCCAAGATGGACTCCTTCCTTCCAACAGTTGGGTTCACTCAATGCCATTCTTATCCGAACGTCTACATTCTGCAGTAGGATGACACTCTCACATTTCTGGTTCTATATTCTCATTGAATTTGGAATTCCATTTAGAAAGCCTACAATCATCTTTTGTGATAATTTGAGTGCTATATAGATCTCAAGGAATCTAGTTCATCGCCAGAGGACAAAACACATTGAGATACATATGCACTACATTCAAGAGCTGATTCAAGAAGGCATAATTGATCTTAAGTATTGTTCTACATGGAGTAGATTGCGGAAATCTACACCAAACCCTTCACAGAGAGAAAGTTTCTTCATTTGTGAGCTTTGCTAGGGGTACGACAGGTGTCTACTTCAGGAGGGGCTTCTAAGTCCTTCTTTCTACTCTCTCTGCTTTGGGGGGTATTTTCTCTCTCTATTTAGGGGGGGCTATTCCTCTTATGGGGGGGGGGCTTCTTCTTTTGGGGGGGATCTCTATGTACATGGGTACCTAACATGGCCTCATTTGTCGGGACCCATCTTTTCACCCACCTAAGCTACACTTAAGGGGGGTGTTAGTGTAGGTTTTTTATTTTCCTTATGTTAGGGGTATTTATTTTTTCCTACACATATTATTTAAGCTTTCTTAGGTTTATTAGGAGTGGTTAATATGAGGACATGTGGCAAAATACATCGGCTACATGTGTCACTCTCTCCCCACACATGGGTAGTTGAGTTACACATCCTCGTTTGGCTTGTTGTGCCACCTCTCATAACCACTATTTTGTTTTTACCTGAGTAGTTTATGGGGTAGTTGGGTTTCTCACCCTCTTCTGGCTTTATGTGCCACCTCTCTCCTATCTTCACTTGAGGAGGTTATGCCACATGTTTTGTCATTTACCAAATAGGTGATAACCTCCCACCTTTTATGGGTAGTAGGAGTTAATGCACCTCTTGGATGTATTTGCCCTTATCTTCTATATATTGAGCACTCTCCTCTCACCTTCACTAGTTCAACTAGTTTGGTGATTGTTTGGTGAGAATCATGAGAGTATTCTCAAAATTCTCACTTTGTCTCCATTGTTCTCTCATTTTAGATTTTCTGTTGATTCTACTATTTTGATCTTTGATCATTTGTTGATTGGAGTTGCATGTGATCTACGACCAACATCAGATCCTGGCTCGATTCTCGCTTCTCGAAGAATCTAACACTATCTAATTAGAAGAGCTAGTTTTGTAACATTACTCAACCATAGCAAGGGTAATATCTTTATACCATTAATGTAAAATATTTCATTGAATAAGATAAGTTTACATAACAAGATAAATCTCTAGACCTAGACCTAATTTTTGAGGGTTCATTTGAGATGACCCTACCTACATATCCCTTTTTAGGGATTAGAAGCATTGTAGTTCACATGCTAAAAGAGAAGTGGTTTCAAGATTAATGCAATCATCTCCCCCTTTTATCTAGTTCACCAACAAAAAATCCTTTAATACTTTCAAGTATTTGAATCAGAAAGAGGAAAGTTAGTGTGTTCCATACTACACTATGGGCCTCATCTTTTTTTTTGAGATCAATGGAAATTGTGATGACAAGACAACATCCCATACTACTTGTCATCATAAACAAGGTCACAAGTGTCACAACATACATCATATAAGGCCATTAATAATATTTCTATAGCTCTTTGAGCCTCAAATTTATCTTTTAACTAAATAAATATAATCATAATTTCATATGGTTTTACCTCACCTAAGACTAGTTTCTATATTATCAATACCTATATTGCTTAATAATAAAAAACTTGAGAAGCATACCTTAGGCAGACACCGCACTAGAAGCACACATATTTCATCTAATGCACTGATGCTAGTGTTGAACTCCTAAAATAGGTAGCTCTTGACATCTATTAACTATATGCTATTGTTGAAAGTTGAGTAACCCTATGATATAGTTGAATGCTTCTTCTACAAGAGCATTCTCCTTGACTCCTATCATGTTGGAGAAATGGTAAGCTTATATATAAGTGGTCATAGGTTTTACTATTTTGGTGATCAACCCAAGATGAGTGGAAAAAGCTTTGCTAAGAGAATACTTATCCTCTACCTATGCCTTCATAGAGTCCCATTCTTAACCGTAGTTGTGATGCCAAGAAGTCAACACCTTTTTTGATCTCATTTCGACCATGTAACATTTAAAAATTACTAGAATGTTGATCTAAAACATATTGTTTAATGGTTTACACCTTAGAATAGTTAATCCTATTATATTACCCCAAAGGAATCCATTAAAATATACAATGGTCCTATAGGTCTTGGAGTCAAAATTCATCACAAAAGTAACAAATTTAGCCCACATGAGTTAGCCTCTTTTTGGAAACATGAATAAATACAAACTTATAAATTAGTCTTAAATTGCATTTACTCCATTTAACTATTATTTGAGAACACATTGTTTATTACATAGAAATTAAATCCATTGATGTAATATTAGATAATATTCTACTTCTAGGTACATAATATTTTTTTCTATTACCAATCATAAAGCTTGGAATATAGTTATCCATCAAATGGATATAAAGGTAGAAAATCGTATTGTATTTAGTAGTACTTACTATTAGTTGCCCACATTTGAAAAAGACCATCAAAGGAATTCCATCCTAAACTTAACATAGATTTGAGTAAATATTTAGAGTAGATAGATTATTCAAGTCTATTAAGAGTTACTCACATCATTATATCATAATGGTTAAGTTTGACATTAATCTCGGACACAAATTTAGCAAGTTTAATTAACTCATTCATAGCCATGCCATGGCTAAGTTTATCATGCCAATATTTCTTGTGAGGATGGACCTCCATAGGTGTAGAGGCTACCTATACCCTCTATACATATAATTAAGAGGATACTTAAATTTGCATTGTTTAGCACACAATCTCTAATTATTTTAGTTCCATCAAGTCCAAAGGAATTCTCATATCTTCACATCAAGAAAAACCATAAAATGTTATGTGGCTTTTACCCCAAGAGAAGAAAAGTTATGAAATAACCCTTTAGAATTAAAAGGGGGAAAAGAAAAAATAAAGGATATTATGATCCTTTGGCTAGAAGAGATATTAATAAAGAATATGCATTAACACTCTTTAAAAAAGGGGAAGAATAATTTTTATGTAAATAATTATTAAAGGGAACCTTTGTGAAAGGGTGTCATTCAACAATGTTTTTTGTTTTTTCCGCACCAAAATACCCATTCAAATCTCCACCATGCTTCTCTCTTATCAAGTTCTCTCTCATTAAACCCCTAGGTATGTATAACTTCTTTCCCTTAAAAAATAAGCCATCCTGAATGAAATAATCCAACCATGAATTTTTGTTCTTTTTCACTAGACTCTTACTAGTTTTCCATGCTTGCTTGAAATCTGGATCATTTGGATATAACTTCTTCATTGCATCAAAGGAAACAAAATTGACCCTTAACTCATTCATTAGCAAACATCTTCTAGTAAGTGCATTTGCTACCCTATTGGAACTACCACTCCTATGTTTCAAAACAAAAGTATAACTTTGTAAGAACTCAACCCATTTCCTATGTCTCTAGTTCAACTTACCTTGGTTATTGATGAATTGCAAGGCATGGTGGTATGTGTATAAGACAAATTCCTTAGGTGGTAAATAGTTTCTACATTTCTTATTATGCACTATAGCATATAATTCTTGATGTAGTGTAGAAAATTGTATACCTTTACAATTTCACACTATGTTCCCCCCCACCCCCCCCAAAAAAAAAAATTATTGAGCTTAATTGACCCTCTAATGACCTAAAATTATGTATTACATAGCTCATTTCGCCCGTCTTTCAATAAAAAACAAGCATTGAATAAATACAAACAACTCATTTGTTGCTCCCAAAACTGAGTGTCTTGGAAATATGGGCCAAGACCCATTCAGCCAAGGGCGAATGGGTCCCCTTTATGAGCAAGGGCCCATTTTTGGATATGTTTTTGGTGGAATTTTGACATTTACAATTGAAAATTTAAATGTTAGCTTCCAGGATCTAATTTTTGAGAAATTAAATAAATTCCTATAAATACCTAGTCATTTCACCATTTGAGATCTAAGTGAAACAATCTAGCAAGAGGTGAACATTAAGAAAATCCAAGAGAAAGTCAAGAGCAACATTTTAGAGTATTATTGCAGCAATTCAAGATCCAAGCATCATGCCAAAGTGTTTGTGAGTTTATATTATCTTGTTGCCATTATTTTGTGAAGGGTAACATCTTTTTGTAGGTCTCCAAAGTATTCAAGTATTCAAGCAAGCAAGATCGAAATCCTTGAGGTGATGTATATGACTTTAGTCCTTCAAGGAAACCATTGAAGGGTGGCATGTTGCAACACATTGTGATTTAATCATTCCTTCCTTTCAATTATCCATTTATCATCAACATTGCCATTGTGGAAGTGGAAACACTTACACGGGGTTTGACTGAGGAAAGCCCCTAAAATGGCCCAACATTTCCTCTCTTTGTGAATTTGCAGGTTACAAGTTGAAGAAGGATTGAAGAGATCTTGAGGAGCAATTTTGCATTGTTGCATTTGTTGTCATCATTCTTGTCAACCTACATAAACTAAGTTGTAAAATTCATTTTTGACATTCCAACAAATTTGCAGGTGGAAAATAGAATCTTGGATCTAGCACCAGAGGACCCAGAAAGTTGATCAGGACCCCTGTACAAAGACCCATTCGCCATTGGGAAAATGAGTCCTTGTAGGCACATCAAAACCAATATTTTTGAGTAGGTTTTCTGTCCTCTAAAATTCCCAGATCCACTTGCAAATTGTTGTTTCCATCTGCTAATTGTCGGGATCTAGCATTTTTAATATTAGGGCATATAGGATCATTAAGTTAATCACTCCAAAATATTTCCAATCCATTCTAATCCCCCATTGGATGTAGATTCAGGTTTGATTGGCTCACCATTAGGGTTGAAAGTCAATCTTTTCTCCTTGTGATCTACATCCTAATGAAATTTGGAAAAAAAGCCACCTTTGCATCCTAGGTTCTTTGCATTTAGGACCTAGGATCCCTTTTTCTATGTTTCACTTGGTCATATAATGAATACTTCCTCCTTTTTTCGTTTCACTTATCACTGAATTAGGCAATGGGATTTCCTTTGAGTTAAATCTCTTCCAATCGCACTACTGATGGCATCATAGTCAACTTGAATTACTTTACTAAATCTAGTAACACCAACACTAGTTGTTTTGTTAGCTTGTTTTTCAATAGTTGAAAACTCTGCTCTGTTGCAATTGTCTACTTAAATTATTTCCTACCACCTTTCATTGTCTTTTTGATAGGTGTACATATTCCACTGAGAGTTCTGATGAACTTGAAGCTCACCAATCCATGAAAACTCTTGACTTCAAACATACTTTTTGGTCAAGGACAATATACTACTTCCTTAACCTTCTCTTGGTCCCTTTTCAACCCCTCTTCAAACACACAAACCCTAGGTATACTAGTTCCTTCTTCATGAAACTACATTTCTTCAAATTCACAAGTAGCTTCTCTTCCTTCAATATTTACAAAAATTTCCTAATATGCGCTAGATGCTCTTATTTTATTTTACTGAGAATCATAATATCATCTAAATATATAATAAAAAAATTACTAAGAAAAGGTTTTAGTACCCCATCCATCAATTGCATGAAAATTACTTGAGGCATTTATTAACCCACACGACATTACAAGCCACTCATATAAGTCATCCTTTGTTTTGAACGCAGTATTCTATTAATCTCATTCTCTAATCCGTATTTGATGGTATCCACTCTTCAAGTCTATCTCTATGAAGTACTTGGATCCACTCAAAAAATACATTATGTCATCCATCTAGGGAAAATGAAATATGTACTTGATAGTTATCTTGTTTATGGCTCTTGAATCGATGCACTTCTAGCATTCACCATCCTTCTTTGGTGTGAATACTACAAGTACAACACATGGACTCAAAATTTCTCTAATCAAAACTTTGTCCAACAACTCTTGCACTTAGTGTTTTATCTCTTTATTCTCCATTGGAGTCATTATGTAAAATGCCTTGTTTGGAAAACTAGCCTCTGGAATCAAATCTATACAATGACTTATGCTCTTCATTGGTGATAATCCATCGGGTATTTTTTTCATTAAAATCTCAAAAAATTGACCCAAAATATCTTGTACCTCCATGGGTGCTTCCTCCTTCTTTATTGTCCTAACCTATGCAAGATTAGGAATGAAAGCATAACATGCCTTCTCCAAGGATTACAGGGATACTCCTTCCCATTCTTCTTTATCCTATAACAATTTTCCTTGCCATTATGAATGGATTGCCTATCATATTGCCAAGGTTTGCCCAATAGAATGTGACATTGCATCCATTAGCATTATATCACACATTATTCATTCTTGTAATTTCTTATATGAAAATTTACTCAAAAATGTTCAATTACCAATAATTGGTGTCCCTTTTTTAGCCAAGAAACCTTGTAAGGGCCGGGATATTTCATCCTCTTCAACTACAACTTCTCTACCATTTCTTCTGACACTAGATTATCAATGCTACCACTACCAATGATAACTTTTCCACATTTCCCTCCAAATTTACATTTGGTCTTGAACAATTTTCTAGTTTATATTGGTTCTTCCTTCTTTTTCAAGTTTCAACAAAATTCTCCTCAACTTCAATGACTCCATCTTTAGGATCTTTTCCATGCTTGTGTGAAGCTACACTTTCATCTTTTGCTTGGGCCACATGAATTATGGATTCCTTTCCTTTAGAAATACTAGATTCTATCTAAGGACATTCAAATTCCCTATGTCTAGTTTCACCACATTGGTAACATGTACCATTAAACCCTCTTCCTCTTCCTCAACCAAAATTTATTTTTCCTCTCGAATAATCCCCTCTACCTCTAGGATAACCTATTCTTCCTCCAACCTTTGGAGTGTAGGAACTTGTTTGGGAGGTGTTGGCTTCTTTTTTTCCTTGATAACTTCTTCCGCCACTAGATTATTCTCTTCCACGTGAGAATCTTCCTCTACCTCTAGAATTTCTTTGATGTTTCCTAGCCAATTTCTCCTCTACCTTCAAGGCATACTGGTAGGCTTATTTTACAATCTATAATATGACCATACTTATCTCATCTTGCATTGATAATCGTAGACCATTCACATACCTTGATACCTTTTCAATATCATCATCAACATGTCTTTCATTAATACTAAATCAGTAGAAATCTTCTATATATTCCTTTACATTGGATTCTTTATGCTTCAGGTTTTGGAATTTTCTAAACAAGATTAGATTATAGTTTGCTAGTAGGGATTTAGCCTTCAACTTGATCACCATTATGTCTCATGACTTAATCTTGCCTTTGTCTTTCTGTCTGCAATTGTTTCCACCATAGGGATGCATGCCATTTCAAATTTGTGCAAGCATATTTAAACTTCTTGTCATCTTCAATATATTCAAAATCAAAATACTTTTCCATTTTGGATAATCCAATTTATAAGTTCTTCAAGGTTTAGGCTACCATTATAGTTGGGCGGGTCTATTCTTGGTTTGATGCTCATTTTGGGCATTGCTCTAAAAATTATTTCTTCTCTTTGGTCCACTTCTCCTTCATTTTCTTCATGTGCTTCATCTCCTTCTACCACTTCTTATTTTTCTTCACTAACTTTGATGTGTACCCCTCTTCTTTGTGATGCCTATATCACTTTCAACTTACTATAATTTCACTTAACATTTCAACAATGGCCATATCACTAGTGCATGGTGTTGCTACTCTTCGGCCTCTTCCTTTATGTTCCATTTCTCCACATACTCTCTATAGAGTCAGGTCTTCTATTTCACTTACTCACCCATTATAAATTCCTCTAGGATTTCTTCTCTCGACATGAATACAACAAACCCTCACTCTCAAAACCTTGCTATGATACCAATTGATGCAATTGGGATCAGGGAATTTTATTAAATTTCCCAATCACCTAGCCAAATACATTATTCAACAATAGAAATTGTTTATAGAATCATTAGCCCTAATTTTATTGTTTGGCAGTAAATTCCTAACACATGAATATAATTGATTTCTATCATAATCACTATCTCTGCAACTCGCCCCCAAGATCCCCGAATGATTACAATGATCCTCATTTTATCCATCAATGGCTAGGAAGTTGAATTGGATTTGATCTTGACCATTACAACCACCAACTTGTTGCAGAAACGCTGAAGTGCAACTAGAGGTTGAGTGTCCACAAAATGTAGTAGCAAACTAGAAACCCACAAAGTGTAGTAGCAAGTGGAAAATCCATAAACAACTAGTTCAAACATGAAATCCCGCTTCAAGTTTAGTTGGTTGGTAAATCCCCACAACCCATGCATTGTGATGTCATCGACATAACTATTCATTTTAATCGATTAGTTAACTTCCCAATGTTTAGTTCACTTGATTTTACCCGCAAGGTTCAAATGATCACGAGGGACCCACAAGCTTCAGTAGGATATAGAATTACCATAAGAGGTTGATAGAAAAGGATTTCCCACGTGAAGTTAGATGATATCAAAATTCCTTCAAGCTAGATGAATTAGAAGCTCCCACAAGCGCAAAAGGAACCATCAACACCAATTTGTATGAGGAAACACATTAGAACCAATCCAAACATTTGTAATGTCCCCATTTTCGATCATGTTAGCATTGATTGTAGCTTGCCTTTCTCGGTGACAGTCAGTTGTGTCAGAGGGATTATAAGATGTTCCATGGAGCTCCAAAGGATATTGGCACCTACAATTGTCGCTTTCGATCAGACTTTTTTGTATTTTCGTTGGTGGTGCAGGAAATTATTAATAATTAAATAATTTGTCAAATAAAGAATGTTTAAATGATGACAAATTAATTATTTATTAAAAAAGCTTCTAAAGTGTTGGAAAGCTTATAAATTTAATAGTCATTTTTTTGAAAAAAAAGAGTTAAATATAAAATAAATAATGGTTTTCAAGAAAAAAGAGGAGTTACGGAAGAATGAATAAAGTGAGTTGGGAAGCTCATTTTGGGAGGGCAGCTTTATTTTTCATCAAATTGGATCTTTGAGAGCTTCTTGAGGAGCATAAACCCTAGGATGAAAACCCTAAGTAAACCAGTTCGATAGCTGGTTGTAGGTGGAGCCATTCATGTTTCACACATGCATATATTGTTTCTAGATTTTGGAAATTTGTAAAATCTTATTCTAAGACAAATATCGATGCTTTCAAAGTCCGAGTCTTAGCATGGAAAAAAGGCACCATATATGAGGGTTCAATATTTACTATGGGTGTTAAGGATATTGGTAATAAATTTAACATCTACAAGCTGTTGGGCGAATTCATGTGGTTGATGTCCGAAAATCATATCTGCATGTGTTAAATGGTTGATTTTTTTTATTGAAGGGTGTGATAGGGCTGAAGCCGATGAAATTGATTAATTACACAGACAACTTAATAGAATTTTGAACCTCCAATTAAATTAGGTGTAATACGTGCTTATGTTATTCAAAGCACCAGACATAATAAGAACTTTAGTTGGGCTCATGAAGAATAATGGCTATTCCATTTTCAACTTGCTGACTACAAATTCTTTAAACTACTTCTGACGAATTGGGTTGGGACGAGTGGCATGATGACTAGATGAGATGCTAAGGAGGTTTTAAGAGGTGTTTCAAGCTAAAGTAAAATTATTGGGATTGCAACTAGATGTTGAAAGAGAGGTGTGACTTAAAATAAGGGATATGGTAGATTGGAGGCTTGCGCATGAGCAGTCATTCCAAGTGCAGGAACTATAAATTCTTTTAAGAGCCGCCGATTACTGAATCAACTATAGTCAAAAGTATGTTGTGATTTAAGAAGTATTGATCACTACCTTCCTTCACTAGCCGAGATATTTCAGTATGAAATATCTGTTGCTAAGTTTTAATTGATTTGAAAGGCTTCAGTTGGCGCTGAAGTTAACAAAAATATTAGTTTCCTGGGATTGAATGCTTGTTGGATGGGAGTTAACAGGACTTTAGGGAGGGAGTCATAATCATATGATGAGATGGAAATATTGGTGACCATAGTCGTTGGTCAAAAATCTCTAACAAGAAATTAGGGAGTCACTGATTAGAATTCATCTTTCAAGAAGGGTGTGAAGGCGCTTAATTAAGGGACAATGGGTGAAGCAATAACTACACTTGATTCTATTTCATATTTATTCTCATTCCATGTAACTAAATGATGAACATGTTAGAGATCATAGTTATTTATGCATAAACATACATATGTATTTTGATTGTTCATTGTGATATCTAGTTTGGTACCAAAGGTGTTTGGAAGAATGTCATAAGAGAGGAATATTTATTAAATTTGAATTTTAAAATGCTACGACCTTACATGTAAACTATTCCAACTGTAAGATTCAATGGATTGCAATACTTAATTTTCTGACTAGACATTGCTAGGGTTTGTTTGGAAATATCTTTGTGTTAGTGGGGAATCTATATTTTACCTCCATTATCCAAATTGATTATCAATCTCTTGAAAATAAATGGATGTTAAGCTCGGTGACAAACCGTTTGACAAAATGCATGACCACTCAAAGTCACAAAATAAAAAAAGTTTTGTATAGCAATTTGAGTTGGGCTATTTCAGTGGTATCAACATTGATGATTTTTCCAACCGATGGGTTTTAATGCCAATTTTTAATAGCAGATATTTTTGATCAGTTCGGGGGTTTCTAGTTGGATGCATGCACAATTTTGAATTCAAAAGTTAGGGAAAGTTCACTCTTGGTTTGCTTTTGGTGAGTGACCAACACTTAGTCATTTCAATTGTAGCAGAGTGTTGGTTATTTCAATAAGAAAAAGTATTTCCATTTAGGAACTCCTAATAGAACTAATACAAAATTTCCAAAAATATGATAGAATTTAACAAAATTTCTAGAGCATCTTAAAGTGTTAGAATCTCTTTTCATATGAAAAGAAAAAAGATACAAGGGAAAATAATTATCTAGTACAAGGAAAAAAGAAGGTAGTATAAATGAACTTGGAAGACACAATATTTGCTTCTCATGCAAAGGAACCTGGGAGCCTAATCACCAATGCACAGGTAAAAAGGAAAAGAGGCTAGAGGAAGAACAAACAGTCATAGAAGAAGAGGTTGAAAAAGAGATACAAGAGGTGGAAATTGTTCCTAATGTTCACGATGCTTTGAAAAATGAGGATGAAGCTAGTTCTTCATGTGATTCTATTAGCAAAGTGAGGTACATTGATCTTTACGATAATGTTGGGATCAAAAAACTGTTGATTTGGAGTTCACTAAATCAACAACTAAGGAGGTATGGATAAAAAATAAAAAGAAAATGTTTCCTTCTAATAGAGTAATACAATGGACTTTAAGGAAAAAAAGTCACTTGTTGCTTCTACAAGTGAGGGGTGCATGTGTCTCTATGTTGGCGATTTAGAGATTGTTACTAATAAGCCAAGTGAGGAGGAGACAGATTCATTTGATGATACTATGTTTAATAATAATGTTGTCCTACCATTCTTACTTGGGGATTGCAAGGCATTAACTAGTGAGACAACTGATTTTGATGGTGGTATTCTTCCAACAAATGAAAGCAAATCAGAAAATTTATTATGAGGTAGCCCATGTCACATTGATGAGTTTGAACAGAGACCTTTGGCATTGCAAGATTTGAAGGACTAGCTTGTGGTTACAGATGAGAAAGTTGTGCAAGTGTTAACAAGGGCATATAAGACTCATAAATATGTTGAGAATCTTATTGGAAAGCCCAAATTGAGGAGAAGTAAAAAGGAGTTGTAAATGAAGTCACTCTTACACAATTGCATGCTATCAAAGAAGCATTAGAAATGATGAAGTCAAATTATTTATAATGACTCATGGATAAGGATCTTGTTGTCAAGTATGCTGAAGATAAGGAAAAAGAGGCCAATGAGATTTGCTTTTGGTTAAGTACGGCTCACTATTCATTGTACAAAGTAGAAAATCATATTTCTATTGCAAGCGCACCCAAGGAACAAGAAAGTGATACAAGGATTATACAGACTAAGCAAATAGTCGAAGGGATTGATGAACTTCACAAGGGTGAAATATTGCATAATGGTGTTAGCTTTCCCCATATTAGAGAAATTTAGTATGATGATAGAGATTGGAAACCACATCCTGAATATGAATTTTTGAATTTCGAGTATCAATTTTCACATGAAGGTGTAGCTTGCAACATGAGATAGCCGATATAATAGGCAATGAAGGAAATTTTCACCATTATACACTTCATGGATCAACAACTAATGATGATCATCCGAAATTGGAGGAAGGTATGCTTTGAAGACACCATTGAAAGGGATGAAAAAAAGGTGGATTCTATGAGTGTTAACAATAGTCTTTTGTATTTGAATGAGCTTGATAATCATAAGGTGATAGATAAGTTTCATGTAGGTGACTTTGTTAAGGGGCTTTATCATGTTGACACTCAAGCTTTCATAGACAAACATGAGATAGTGTTGATGGATCCAAGGTACACAAAAAGGTTAACATTTCATAATGGATTTGTTAATTCTTGCTTATTGAAGACATCACTATTTGTCCACACTTTGGAAGGAACTCTTGTGAGAGGATTATCAAATGAAATATTAAGGGTTCCCAACTTTGAAAATGTTGATCACCATTTATTAATAGTCAATAATCAAGTATCACATTCCTAGTTTGTTGATTTGAAATAATTTTATCAATTTAAAGCAAGTAGGAATTTTTAGGTTTGGTGTAAAGATTCTTGTCTTACTCCTTGATGAATAGTGGTTGTTCTATGATGTTGAACATAGATTTATCATATGTTACATTGGGGATTGTAGTTGATTGCATGAGTTTGTGTGCTCTGGATTGTCACTCTAACACTTGGAGGTTGAGTGTTGATAAGGGATCACTAGTCTATAACAGTAAAAGCATTCCCAAGGAGATTATAAATTGAATTTTCAAACTTAGCACTATTGTCATCTTTTGCTTTAGTGGGTATGGGAACATGTGTGTGAGTATGATTGGTGAAAATCTCGGGATTTGGGATTGAGGTATAG
Source organism: Sequoia sempervirens (assembly GCA_007258455.2). Classification (NCBI taxonomy): domain Eukaryota; kingdom Viridiplantae; phylum Streptophyta; class Pinopsida; order Cupressales; family Cupressaceae; genus Sequoia; species Sequoia sempervirens. Next base: position 162,509,072 of record VDFB02000015.1, on the reverse strand, counting down.
TTTCCAGGGGTGAGATGTTGATTCAGAATTGGAGTGGTGTAAAAAAATTCAGAGTTGGTATTGTTGTCCACATTCTAATCAACCTACATAAGACCTTGAATGATATCATACAATTGAATTGACCACTACCTTCAATTCAATAGTGGAGTAATTCTCAATTGGTGTTGATTGGTAGAGGTAATTTGGGTATTTTTCTTTATGGTCATTTCCACACTCATATCTCCTATGTTTTTAGGGGGGATTTTATATGACAGTCATTGTCCTTTCATTTTCACATTGATTATGGCAACATCAATTTATGGACAGATGGACTTCAAGTACTTATAGGATTACTGGCAGTAGGTTGTGGAGGATTTGCAGAGTTAGTATAGTTATTTCTAGCTCCTACTAGGGTGAGTGATGGTTATGCAATCAGTTCGAGATGATGTATATATCTCCAAATGTTATTGTGATGATTGTAGTAGATTGGATGAATTGTTGTGCTCAAAATTGATTTTTTGACACTTAGAGATTAAATGTCAGTAAGGGATTATCAGTTTTTGATCAAGTAGGTATTTTTAGGATGAATGATTCCAATGATGACATTGTTTTCATCTTTCTTACCGGCTTCTAGTCAGAGACCAATTGGCATCACTTTTAGGACACCCTGAGAGATGTTGAGGGTTATTCGTAAGGGTCGAGAAAATTACATTTCTTGTTGCCCAGTATTGTGTTAGGCAATGGGATTGCAGATGTGGGCCTCACTATGGCACCTTGGCAGGAGACTTTTCATGATATATATTTCATCCCTTGTAGATATTTCAGTGGAGTGGTGGACAAAGATTCATAGTTGGTACTACAATCCACATTCCAATCTGCCTACATAAGACCTTGAATGATATCATGTAATTGAATTGGCCACTACCTCCAACTCAACAGTGGAGTAATTCTCATTTGATTTTGATCGGTAGAGGTAATTTGGATATTTTTCTTTATGGTCATTTCCACACTCACGTCTCCTATGCTTTTAGGGGGATTTTGTATGATAGTTTTTTTCCTTGCATTTTCACGTTGATTATGACAACACCAATTTATGGATAAATAGACTTTGAGTACTTATGGGCTCACTGGCAACAGGTTGTGGAGGATTTGCAGAGTTAGTATAGTTATTTCTGGCTCCCACTAGGGTGAGTGATGGTTACTGCAATCAATTCGAGATGATGCATATATCTCCAAATGTTATTGTGATGATTGTAAGAGATTGGATGAATTGGTGTGCTCAAAATTGATTTTTTGACACCTAGAGATTAAATGTTAGTAAGGGATTATCAATTTATGATTGAGTAGGTAGGATGAATGATTCCAAGGATGACATTGTTATCATCTTTCTTAATGGCTTATGGTCAGGGACTGATTGGCATCACTTTTAGGACACTATGAGGAGAGATGTTGAGGGTTATTCTTGGGGGTCGAGCAAATTACATTTCATGTTTTTTAGTATCGTGTTAGGAAGTGGGATTGTAGATGTGGGCCTCACTATGGCGCCTTGGAAAGAGACTTTTCATGATATAGATTTCAACCCTTATAGATATTTTAGTTTGGATTTTGATGATGTTTATATTTTGGGGTTGTTGGAGAGGAGTTTAGAGTGGGCATGATGAGTCAATAGTTCTTATTAGAGTAGTGCAATGACAACTTGGTTGATATTTCCATAGATTGATTTGGGACCTTGGGATCACACTTGGGTTCAATTGGGCTCAACTAGATGTTATTGAGGGTGCCTTGACATTGCTTGAGGACAAACAATTTTTTTTGGGGGGGGGCGGGGGCGGACTACAATGTCCCAATTTTCGATCATGTCAATGTTGATTGTAGCTTTGGCTTTCTCATTGAAATGCAATCATGTCAGAGAGATTATTAGATGTTTCGTAGAGCTCCAGAGGATTTTGGCACCTTCAGTTGTCGGTTCCAATTGGATTTTTTTGTATTTTTTGCAATTTTGGTTGGTGGTGAAGGAAACAATTAATTAAGTTATCAAATAAAGCATGTTTAAATGTCGACTTAAATTAACTATTTATTAAAATAAGTGACTAAAGTGCTGGAAAGCAAGTAAATTTAATACCGTCATTTTTTGGCGAAAAAAGGAGTTAAATCTAAAGTAAATATTGGTTTTCAAGAAAAAAGAAGAGTTACAAAAAAATGAATAAAGCAAATTTGGAAGCTCATTTTCGTAGGGGGGTTTTACTTTTCATCAAACTGAATTTTTGAGAGCTTTTTGAGGAGCTTAAACCCTAAGAGTAAACCATTTCGATAGCTAGTTGTAGGTGGATCCATTCAAGTTTCATGCGTGCATATATCATTTACAGATTTTGAAAATTTGTAAAATCTTATTCTAAGACAAATTTATGTGCTTTCAAAGTCTGAGTGTTAGCATGGAAAAAGATGCCATATACAGGGGTTTGATACTTATTGTGGGTGTTAAGGATATTGGTAACAGATTTAACATCTACAAGTTGTTGGGCGAATTCCTATGGTTGGTGTTAAAAATAATATCTGCATGTGTTAAATGGTTGGTTTTTGAAGGGTGTGATAGGGCTGAAGTTGGTGAAATTGATTAATTCCAGAGACAACTTAATAGAAGTTTGAACCTCTAATTAAATGAGCATTGATGTTATTCAAAGTGTCAGACAAAATAAGGACTTCAGTTGGGCGCATGAAGAATGACGTTTATTCCATTTTTGACTTGCTGAATACAAACTCTTTAAACTACTTCTCATGGATTGGGTTGGGACGAGTGGCATGATGATTGGATGAGACACTAAGGAGGTTTTAAGAGGTGTTTGGAGTTGAAGGAAAAGTATTGGGCTTGTGCATGAGCAGTCATTCCAAGTGCAGGAATTATAAACTCTTTTAGGAGTCACTGATTACTGAAGAAACTATAGTAAAAAATATAAGTTGTGATTTAAGAAGTATCGACTGTCGCCTTTGTTCACTAGTTGAGATATTTCAGTATGAAATAGCTGGCGCCAAGTTTTAATTGATTTGAAAGGCTTGAGTTGGTGCTGAAGTCAACAAAAAAAATATTAATTTCTTGGGATTGAATGCTTGTTGGATGGGAGTCGACGGGACTTTAGGGAGGGAGTCTTAATTATATGATGAGATGGAAATATTGGTGACCATAGTCGTTGGTCAAAATCTCTAACAAGAGATTAGGGAGTCACTGATCAGAATTCATCTTTCAAGAAGGGTGTGAAGCTGCTTAACTAAGGGACAGTGGATGAAGCGATAGCCACACTTGATTGTATTCTATATTTATTAGCGTTTCATGTTAAATGTTGAACAAATCATAGCTCACAGTGATTTATGCATAAACTTACATGTGTATTTTGACTGTTCATTGTGATATCTAGTTTGGTACCAAAGGTGTCTAGAAAAATGTCTTAAGAGAGCAATGTTTATTAAATTTGAATTTAAAATGCTATGATCTTGCATGTAAACTATTCCAACTGTAACCTTCAATAGACTACAATACTTAAGTTTCTAAGTAGACATTGCTAGGGTTTGTTTGAAAATATCTTTGTGTTAGCGGGGATCTATATTTTACCTACATTATCCAAACCTTTTATCAATGTCTTGAAAGTAAATGGATGTTAAGCTTAAAACAACTGAGTGATAAATTGTTTGACGAAATGTCTGACCACCTAAAGTCACAAAATCAAAAAAGTTTTGCATAGTAACTTGAGTTGCGTTATTTCAACATTAGAACTCGATAAATTTTTTTAGTTTAGTAACAACTTCTTGCAAAGTTCAAAGCATACCAACACATTCCCAAGATGGGTTCAGTAGTAACTTGAAATCTGCAACTAAGTCAGCAAGCTTGAAAGTCTGCAACTAATAGCAAGCCAAAATCCCGCAACACCATAACTTAGTCAAATCTTGTCCAATCTTCACCAAATTTGGCCTACAAATACCCATTTGGATTTTCTACAAGGTGATCATTAGATTACCCAAAGTTTAAAAATTCTCTTCAATAATTAACCAAAACTAGTGCTACTAGAAACCAAAAGCAATTTAACTAAAACAAAATATTTTTAAGTTTATCCCACATGCACTCAAATGCAGTAAAGTAATAAACTAAATGAAAGAAAACAATTATGCACCAAAAACTTCGCATTTTTTGACAAGATGTCACATTCTTATCTCCTTTGTGTAGATATACAATAATCCATAAATACCCGGATCTATATTCTCAATAATCTTTCAATAAAAAATTGTTTTTATATAGCACAACTTGGACCTCTATTTAACAATTCAATTGTTGGAGCATCAAGACCCACTAAGGAGATATTAATCACATTGTTTTGGTGCATCCCATAACTTTGACTCCATATCAGCATAAACCTTTTATTTAAATACTCAAGATTAATAAGCAACATGTTACTATAACTAGTATTAGCAATATAATAATTATTGATATAATTATTTTATACCACATTTCCAATTGTAAATGTCTCAACTAATTGGTGACAATCAATTGTGAAAAGTGTGATTCTCTTTAGGAATTAAGTCCTCTCCATTCTTCTTGTTGTCTTGTAGAAATACTCGCTAATTATTTGATGATTACCTTGAAAATTCTTCCACACTATTGATTTTTTCTAGTTATTGTTGAAATAATGAGATGCAATAATAAAGAAAATGACACACAAATGCTTCACACTTTATTCATAGATACATCTATTTCTATGTAAACTCAATGGTAGAGTCTTGGAAACTTCATCTTCTACACTAACAAACTACCCTATTTTCACTCATTAACCTACAATTAATCATTCTTAATGAAACTTGCACAAGTTGTCTACAACCTAACATGAGATCTCTAAAGAATAGCTATTGAATTTATTTGTATTGAAGTGTATACTCAACACCCTTGTTAATGCTTTCTTTTGTAAAGGGTTCTGGGCCCCTTCAAAACCCGTATTTTACCTCTAATCAAAAACACCCTTGTTAATCCTTCAATTCTAAATTTATTGATAACATATACACAAATAGAAATATTCATCTTAATCAACTTTTCTCCATTATTCTAAAATCTTGCATGCACCAAACTCCATGACATTGTCTCACCCCCCTCAAATTTATAATTCCCAAGTTCCCACTCTACTAAATTCATAATTTCATTAATTCCACTTCCCAAAATCCCAAAATTTAGATCTCTCAAATTATTGGATAGCAATCCATATTGAACTAAACCTTCTCCCTCTAACCTCAAATATTCATAATTTTCAAGTGAAGAAATCATTGGTTGTTTCATTCATCGTCATCTTCATTTTTGTTTAATAAACATGAAGTAATGCTTGTAAAAATTCATAGTTATCTACTGCTAATCAAAAAATATAATCAAGAAAGATTGTGGAATAAAATGAAACTATTATAACCACCCTTTCTTCTCTTTCACCTTCTTTGTAATCGAGACATAAATGGTTAATGCATGTGTTTCCCTCTAAATTTAAAAATAATAATGTATCTACATCCTCATATAGCCATAGAAATAGTACATGATAAAATTTATCCCAATCAAAAATACCTTGCAAAGAATATGAGACATTTACAAGAATTTGATAAAAATGTTATATATGATGGTGAAAAATGTGTACGTGCAATATGTAGGAAAAAAAGTTATTTATTGGAGGAATGACATTCTTCTAATCCACAACAAACATTTCATATGCTACTCTAGTCTGCACCCTCTTATCTATGTTAGGGAATACCATATCTCAAGTTCTCATCTTCCTAGGAGTTACATCCAATTCTACTCTAATACTGTATTAAAATAATGTGAGGTGTAGTAATAAAGAAAAGAGAGATAGACACAAATACTTCACACTTTCTTTATTCATAGATATCTATTTATGCATAAACATAGTACTAGATTTCTATTAAGACTACATCTACACTAACAACCATCATACTTTCACTCATTAACCTACAGTTAATCACTTAACAACATTTGCTCGTGAGTTGTCTACAACCTAAAATAAAATCCCTAAATAATAACTTTTAATTTATTTTGTATTGGAGTGCATACTCTTAACAATTATATTCTCAATAAAAGATAAAGATAAAATATACCAATTTCGATTCAAAAGAAGAATGACAAAATAATAGAATTCAAAATTGAGCCTCATTTATATTAGCTAATCAAAAGTGCACAAAAAGAAAATTCCCTACTCCTAAGACAAAAGCAATAATCAATTCAAATCTATGGGATTGCAAATCCTTGCATTTAAATGTCAATTAGACCTTGTTGCAAACCCTTTTACATATTGAACATATTTCATCTATGACTTCATTCTTATAGCAAAAAATTATTCAAATATTAATCTTCACAATGTTATAAGAGTGGTTATCCTAGTTATAGCTATTAATTCCTCATAGTCCAAGATATCACATGTATTTATGCTAGAATGCATTCATAAATGCATGCACCAAGATATGTTAACCCCCACGACCTTATTGATATTTTAGGAGTCATCACAAAGGTGCTATATATTAACTAATGGAACTATTTTAGTATAAATGCAAAATGGAATGGTAAACATACAACATTTTCTAGTTGTCAAAACAAGCTTCTATACATTAACTATCGTTTTATAGATTTTAATAAAGCTTTTGACACAATGTCTAGAGACACACTTTAGTACATGCTTAAATTGAGTTCCATATAAGTTTAGAGTGACAATTCATAGGCTTTATGAGCTTGTCAGGGTTAAATTTAGAACAAATATTAGAATTATGTGATGGTTCATTATTAAATTTCAAAAGCATTAAATTTCAGACCATTATACAAATAATCTTGACTTTGTATTCTCTTTCTTCAATACAACATTACAAATATATAGGAGTCACATCTCCTACTTTACAAGAGAATCTCCTATAACCACTTCTCTATTTAGATGAGTTGTTTTAACAACTCATAAACCAAACAAACAAACCTCAACAAATAATTATGTTCACATCTATAATAGCTATGTGAGTTGTGTTAACAACTCACATTATTAACTTATGTGAACACTAACAATGAATTTTCCAACATTGCCCCCCTTAGTGTGAACATGGTAAAAAATCACACTCTCAACTACATTAAGCCTAACTCTTCTAGCTCATGATCTTGATTCAAACGAAAGGTGCCTCTCATCAACCTTTCATGGTTTTCACACATGTTTACAACAAACCTGGACACGAACACGACAACACTCATTTGTTCACCTTAGATGGTTTTCTGGATACCACTAACCATTTCAAGATCCATGAATTGCATTACCCTAGTGTTTTTGTTTATTACAATATTTTACACTATGAGGTTACATAAGGAAATAACACACATGAATAGAAATAGCCATTGCTGAAATATTAGTGTTATATTCCCCCCATGATGTGAAATTTCTAATTATTAGAAACATAGAAAATAGAAGCATACACCACAATAGAAAAAAAAATACCACCAAAACTAATAAGCACCCTCGTCCTTGGTGTTTGATGAGAGGACTTTGAGTGTCCTTCCTCCATTACCTCCTGCCTCAAAGTTTGAATTTATTTAAAAGACATGTTCTTCATCACTAGAACATGATAGCTCTTCATCATTGGCATAGACTTCCCAACCCGTTTCTTCAACCAAGGAAGCATGTTTATCTAGTTTGTCATCAAGTAGATCTTGTGTCCTCTTCTTACAATTCAAAATTACATGTCCTACTTCATTTCAATAGAAGCATTTTATATTCTTTTGAAGGGAAATGCTTAAATTTGTGCTTTCCATTTCTTAAAAGTGAACTTACTTTCTTATGTACATATAAGAATTCTTTAGATTTTGAATGTTCATTATAGTCAAGTAGAGTAGAGATTACTCCTTCAAGACTAATGTTTACCTTGCTTAATGTAAACACCATACCAAACATATTCTTAGGCAAACTATTCAAAAGTATTCCTTTGGTATCATCATCCTTTACTTTCTCATTAATGCCAACATCTTCAATCCATAAAATCTCTTCTTCAATGTCATTGTGGCACTTTCTACTTTAGATCCAAAGAGCTTGTTTAATGACTCCCAAATCTCTTTTGTAGATTTTGTGAAATTCATATGATGTAAGTATGCATTTGACACGCTGAGGCCAATAGTCCCCAAAGATTTTTGATTTTTGATAATCCACTTGGCAAGTCCATTTGCATTAGTTGGCGAGACTGATTTTGGTTTGACAACATCCCAAAGATCTTTTTCTATCAGATGTAACATTGCATTTGTATTTGCCATGTATGAAAATATCTACGTTCAAATTTCTCGATGAAACTTAATTTTCCCATGACTACTCCTTTAAGAAAAAGAAAATCAAAGGTATCAGGATCCACTAACAATGCACCTTGATTATAATACTTTAGCACATTGACATTTTTTAGATTTTAACAAATAATTTATGCCTCATAAATTGGAAGAGGAAAAATGAACCCTATTCAAAACAAAATGCAACTTAATAGACTTTGACAACAAAGTAAAATCTATCTATTTTTCAATCACTATATGCTCATCCTCCATATGTGTCAATAATAGTCTTTCTACCAGTAAGGCCTGCATATCCATAAAATTATGGACTTGACACTGCAATGTAAAATTTGTTAAAGTAAGCATGCATTAGCTAATAATTAATTAATCTTTAATTAATTATTAGTCTAATTTATTCTCATGCATTTAAGCTAAACTTAGGAGTTCTTTATTCAGTTAACTAAGTATTTTTCTATGTTAACTGAACTGAGCTATTATTAGATCATTTTGTCTCATCGCATGTGATGTTGACACTTGTCTTGATCTAATCCCTTTACCTTTTAGGGTTACTCATATATAACACCCAACCCTCATTGTATTATCTCTAAAACTCTCAACCTTTGAGGACTCTTGTTTTCTTTGAAGTTTCTTGAGGTTCTTCTAAAGCTTTTTCTTGTTGAGGAATATTGCATATATTGTTTGTAGATCTCTTGTGTGGAAGGTGTCTTATTCATTGTTTGATCTCATGGCTCATGTTTTTCACAATTCTAACATGGTATCAAAGCGTGGATTCATTGAATCCCTTCTCGATTTATGAGGTTTTTCCCTTCAACAAGGGTTGCAAGCTTTAGATCTGAAGCCCCTTTGTTTTTATTACAAATTTTGGAGGTGGGAAAATTTTGGTGCATCAAGGATCAAAACAGAGTCTTCCATTGGATTCAAAGCCGTCAAAAAGTTAGTTTTTCCTTTTGTTTGGCTTGATTTGGCTTCTTGAGGTCATATTTGCAAGGGTTTGAAGCAGTTATTTTTTTTCCAGATCCGGAGGTTAGTTGTGATTCCAAGACATTTTTGGCCAAAAAGAACTTCACGGTTATGTTTAGGAGGTCGATTCCATGAATTTTGATATATAATTTGACCTATTTCAGTGTCGACAACATCTAAGACAAAAAAATTGCCAGAGAGGTCGTACGACCTCCCTAGCATAGGTACAATTTTGCAGGAATAATTAAAGAAAATGGTTTTTTAAAAAAAATTTATTATTGTTGAATTTTAAAAAGTTTTAAAAGAAAAAAAATTAAAAAACAAACTCTCGTAGGTATTGCATCAGGTGCAATACCTCGGGCCCACCCATTTATGGGTGCAATACCTTTAATGGTACCACCACCCATTAAAGGCCTGCCTCCTTTATTAAGGGGTGGTCGTGGTGGGGGAATAACCCCATTTTTTAATTTTATTTTTTAAAAAACTTTTAAATATTTTATAATAATAGTTTTTTTAAAATAATTAATAAAAAATCTTGCTAGCACCAACGACTTTTTCCCTCCCTTAGTCACATGGGCGACCAACATCTAGGCCAGGGGAGCTAAATATTTTGCTTTTTTTAGTAGAAGTACTAATTTTGGCAAATCTCTATGTTTGGAGATGTTTTTAACAAATCTAGTGGAGTTCCTATTTTACCCAATCCAACCCCTCTTTGTTGGGTTTTTAGTTTTGCACCTAATATTCTAAAGGCCATATCTCAGCCATACGATGGTCTTTTCCATGCAATTTTTTTGAAATGAAGTAGAATTTCGTGCTCTTCGTAATGGTGCAGGTGATTTCTAGTTTGGACTTCTGTTTTTTTCTAGAATTTAGTTTTCTCAGTGTTGTTGTTTGGTTCTCGTTTTGGAGACTTTGACGGGACATATTTTCCGCATTCAAACTCTTTTTTGAGTGTCGTTTTTTTAAAGTGCATGTTTTTTGTGTACTTTGTCATGGTGCTATCAATTTTCTCATTTCCTATCAAAGAATTGTATTTTCAACATGTAGTCTTTTTTTGGACATTATGGGCTTCCACTGTATGCATTTTTTATTATGTAGATGCATTGAGATAAAGTGTCATTCTGGTGTATATTTTTTTGAGATTTTGCACATCTTATTGTGCTTTTGTACTCACACTATGAAATAAAGTGTCATGGGGGGTTGATGTTTGCCTTTGGTTTGCCATCACACTTTTGTCAAGTGAGTGTCCCTTCCACGACAGCAGTGAATCCCAATGATTTTTGCCTCATGCGTGTGTGCCTTAGTTTGCACACCCTTTTATTTTCAGGTTGTTTCTCCTACATGTACTTCTTGGTTTCACATAGTTTCAGTGTACCTATCTTGACTCTCCTTTTCAGCATTATGGGGGGGTTACTACTGTTGGTGTTAATGCTTCCTTGATTTTGCGATTTGGAGTGATCTATGTATCTAGTTCTTGTTCCAATGTACTTTCAGATGCAACATACATCAACAGCTAGTTACATGCATTTCAGTGAGATGGATCACTTACCATATGGACACTCTTGAATTCCTATTTTTGGAGGTTCTTCATTTCAGCACTATATCAATCATCATTTGTCAACAGTCTACAACTTCTTGCTTCAGTGATGTTCTATATGTTCCTATCTTTTTGGGACATTGTTTTGATTAGAGGCTTATTTAGTCCTTCATTCGCATTTCTCTCTTTTGGAGAGGAGTTTTTCCCATGTGATTTTCTCCTTTTCTGTAGTTGTGAAAGATCTTTTGTTTGTTCATAGGTACCTCACCAAGCCTTGTTTGCCAGGACCCATCTTGCATTCTCTTTTTAGGGTTTTTAATTACTCCCTAAGTTCATCTTAAGGGGGGTGTTAGAGTAATCATGCATTAGCTAATAATTAATTAATCTACTTAATTGCTAATTAATCTTTAATTAATTATTAGTCTAATGTATTCTCATTCACTTAAGTTAAGCTTAGGAGTTCTTTATTCAATTAACTAAGCGATTTTCTATGTTAACTGAAGTGAGCTATTATTAGATCATTATGTCTCATCGCATGTGATGTTGACACTTGTCCTGATCCAATCCCTTTACCTTTTAGGGCCGCTCCTATATAGCACTCAACCCTCCTTGTATTATCTCTAAAACTCTCAACCTCTGAGGAATCTTGTTTTCCTTTAAGTTTCTTGAGGTTCTTTTGTAGCCTTTTCTTATTGAGGAATATTGCATCTATTGTTTGCAAATCTTTTATGTGGAAGGTATCTTTGTTCATTGTTTGATCCTGTGGCTCATGTTTTTCACAATTCATACAAATTCCTCCTTGAACTATTAAGTATTTATGATGAATTCTTTATTCATGGAAAAATAATAATCTTTCATTGCCAAAGAAAACATATTGAAATTACAGAGTTTTCAAATAAATTAGTCATTGAGAAGTGAAAACATGAAACTTTGGCCAATCAATCTTGAATCAGCGGATCACTATATCAAAATATGCTTTCCTCAAACAAACAACAAATCATGTCCACCATTTTGTTGTTGTTTCTTCTACAACTAGCACTTGCACTAGAAGGGGTGCAAGGGTTACACCAATAGAAAAGTACATGTAATTAAAACCTAAACATAATCAAACCCAACTAGTAGGAAGTACAAATAAACAAAATTGAGTGCAAATGTACAGGGTTTGAATGAATGTAGTAAGGCATGGATGGGGTGCCCATACATCATATGTTCAACCTAACGGTTTTTCGGTGTTGTCGTAGATTATTCCAACTATGTTTTCCATGTTTTTTCATGCTCCAAATTTGGGTTCTGTGCCACCGCCCACCAATTTGATAATATATAATATTAAAATCATATAAGTTATGGGGTTGGAAGCTTTTACAAAATCTTTTGTGATTTTTTTTTAATCTTTAATTTTGTAAAATTTATTTTTTTTGTTGTGGGATTTTCATTTTTGTGAATGACTTTGTCTTTCTTATGGTAGATTATTGAGTAATCACAAATGTTGATTAGGAAAATATAGGCAACAAATTTTAAAATGGACTTTAAAATTTATATTCACAATTTTAGATGATATATATTTACAATTTTGGATGATAAGAATGGTCTTTCAAATTTAATGATTATTGATTTTAGTTAATGAAATTGACTTAGTATAGTTTTAAAAAATTAAATAAGAAATTTAATAAAAATACTTATAAAAACTTTTAACTAAGTTAAACAAATATTCTGAAAGTCATTCTCTATTATTATTTTTTAAAATAAAATTAGTTTAAAAAATATTATATGATTGAAAAGCTTTGCAAGTGGAAAACAGAACTTGAAAATTTAAGTTAGTAAAATGTTTTTTATTAAGATATTAAAAAAATATCTTGATATACATAGAATTATTAATAACTTAGAATGCTAAATATAGATAGATAATATTATAAAGATTTATATACACAAATTATACAAAATTTATTATATTTATATTTTATTAAATTAATAAACAAAATTATTTATCAGACATAAATACATTCTTAAAAATGATGAAATATGTCATAATTCTTAACAACAAATAATTTAAATTTACTGTGATTCAATCAAGGAATTTACTACCCATTTATATCTTGAGAATTCAAGTTAACGTTGATATGTGCGAATCTAAAGTGTTGTCATTATGTTTTGTAATCAATTCTTTAGATTAACTCTTGTACGAGACACGATACACATGCGCTCCAAGCTCTCGGTAATCTACACCTTAAATGTTTTGGTTTTTTCAATTTGGTTTGAGTTTTGATTTAATATTCATCTATTTGATCAAAAAGAGCATGGCATGCACAACATGCTGACAGTTAACAAATAATCGGGGTTACAAAATCTAGAAAAATGGTTTAACAGGAGCGATTATGGCGCGAGAAAGGTTTCGGTTCAAATTGCATTCACAATATATACAACCTATCAACTAAAGAATTGCTCGCTAAATACTAAATATCTCATCAAGATGTTTCTAGGATTTATTCTACTATTCATCAACTTTCTAGAACATTTTCATTTTTTTAAAATTTTCGTTGAGAATTGAGAGAGAAATCATGATTTTACTGAACTTGTAGTAAAAGAGATCTTTGGATGCAAAATCTGCTCTAATACCATATTAAATTTTAGAGCATTATACAAATAATCTTGATTTTCTATTCTCTCTTTCTTCAATACGACGTTACAAATATATAGGTTTCACATCTCCTACTTTAGAGAAGAATCTCCTATAACCACTTCTCTATTTAGATGAGTTGTTTTAACAACTCATAAAACAAACAAACAAACCTCAACAAATAATTGTGTTCACATTATTAACTTATGTGAACACTAACAATGAATTTTCCAGCATTCATCACATTCAACTATATAATTTTTTATTCAAGTGATGGAATGTTAAAATACTTGGGAAGCAACATTGATATCAAATAAGGTTGCCCATTCTTCCATATTTTGTTTGGGTTATACATTGATGAATTAGAAGAGTGGATAAATGAGGCTAGTGGTCAATGCGTTCAACTTGCCAATTACGTGTTAAAGTTCATATGCAAATAATCTCATGCCAATAGGAAAGTAGCTCATAGGATGCAAGTGAATACCAAACAAATCGAAGTTGTGATCATTTTATTATGAAACCTATTTGGTTTGCTTATCATTTTAGTGGCGCTTTATGGGTGTGAAACTTTGGGCAACAATGTGTCAGCTCAAAAATGGAGGCAGGCAGAAAGCATCCAAAAGCACTTAAATATAAGTAGGCTCAAAATCAAAACTTCAAATTTGTACAAGATTCTAGTAGTTGAAACAAGTATTTTCTCGTTGGAAGCATTAGTGATGGATTGGTTTTTAAGCTATCTAGAAATGACTCAAAATATGGAGAATCATCATTATTCCATAATGGTTAGTTGAGCAAAAGGAAGGACATGTAGATGAATAAATGGAACGGTAACATGTATGAGTGTCCGAACACTAATGAGGAAATAAAAAAATACGTAACAATTCATGACTGCTCTATAAACAAAACAAATTGGTTGGACAAAAGCATTCTATATCAAAGAATTTAACCCCATCTAGGACCATGGTAAAAGGAACTTACATAGGAGAAAAAAATTAGTGGAAAGAGAAATGTCAATGGCCCAATTAAGGACTTTCTCACATCACCTTACATTCAAGACCAACAAATGGACAATATCTAAAGAGTGGGAAATGAGAGCATGTCCATTTTGCAATAAGGAAGTGTTGGAGAAAATGGCACTACATCATGAGTATTTGGTCTACAATGACATCCATATGAGAGTGGAAAACTAAACATCTTGTTTGAAGAGGTGAGGCTAGACAAAACTGCAAGATTTTTTTTATCGAGATCCATAATAAAAGATCCAACATCAAAAATGGCTTCCAAACTTCAGAAGACCTTTGGGGGGCTCTTGAGTTTCAGAATTGGTTTTGCATTTTGTTGCTGCTCCTGATCACATACACCGTTTGGTTTTGTGAACGTTATTAAAATCTCTAATTTCATTTCAAAATAGATGATACAGGTAATGCGAATGTACATGGGCATAGAAACGAAGACTACCGAAAGCATTCCTGAAGATTCATGAAGACTGGGCTAGGACAAGTAACAATGCAATACGAAATGAACTATTCAACATAACCCTTACTAAAATATTTTCGCAAGAGAAAAAACCAACAGTCAATGTCTTCTGCATTTGATTCTAATTCTTGGGACTTGCAATCGGGCCTTCAGCACTAATAATCTGAAAAAAGGACTTTGTGGTGTGCTGTGTATTTGATCCTTCTCAAGCATGTATACCTGATCCTTGTTTTTTCCAAATACGCTATATATCATTTCTAATGGTTACGAAAGTAGTTCAAAAGCAATATTCGAACATCTTTCTTCCAGAGTGTCTATTGCATTTATAGTTCATTTAAGCTCCTCTTTAAAAGGGTAAATTTTAAATAGGAAATTTATCTTCATTTATATTGGTTTTGAAAGTATTTGGGCATTAGGCTCCAAATGATTAATCGGAGATTTAATAACTATCTCTGTAAGAAAAGATGATTGTCTGCTAGTAAGAAAATATAGTTGTATTCATATATAGGAAGCATGCAATTAATTTGAATCAGTTACTACCTAACTTCATCTTTGATATCCACTCCTGAAAATTTCTCAAAAACCAATACAGACATGGCCCTCGTAGATTGTCAGTGCCATCATTGAACATCTCCACATGTAACCTACTGTGTTCATTAGGTGCTTATTGCTGTTGCAACAATAAATTTATCTTTCTGACGAGGTGAAGAAGAGACTTCAATATGAAATCAATGTACCCAACCATTGCATTCTATTGATAATTAAAATATTGAGAAGAATAATGGTTTAAGAATTGTATGTGATACAGATCCTTTACGGCTCAAGTAGTCCTAAACCACGCCCGAATTTAGTTCATTTACTGTGGGTGAAATGATATCAAACTCGTGATACCCTTGTTGCCCATCATCCACCATGGACCTTTGCTTGTAACTATGTAAAATAAATTTGTACCAATTTAACTAATGAAATCTTACAGAAGCTAGCCCAGAATGCAAACCTTAAATTAACAAATAAATCTGAAACTAAAACTTCTGCAAAACATCATGTCTTCTGGGCTATAAATAAATGTTTCACAACTAATTTTCTCAGGCCCGTAGATTCTTTGATTCATCTGTAATGGCCAAGGTGCACCCTTCAGGCTCTTTCCTAAATTGTTGAGTTATCAAGTATGTATCTATGTTGTTAATCACTCGATTTGAATCTGGGTCATTCTGAGATTTCAGCTTAACCATAAAATCTTTTGATATAAGATCTAAAACCTTTGTAAATGGCTTAGGATATGCTTGAAAGAGACGGAAACCAGCTATCTGCAGCAACAAATGAAGATATCAAACAACTGCAGGACACAAAATTATGCAGGATGCCCAAACTCACAACTTTTGAATGTTACCTTCAAAAATGTTTCTAAAGCAGCTCCTGTGAACCTGTTGGGAGGAAGTGCATTTAAAAATCGAGCTAGCCAAGCCCATCCTTCCTTCAGATCATGTGGATTGTGAATACCTGGTATGTTTGTCTGCAATCGGCAAAGAAGAGTTGAAGGATACATTTTACCACAGAAAAATAATACCTGTCTATTGCAGTTCTCTCTTATGAACAAGAAAACAAAAGAGCTCACCAATAGACAATAAAATAAGACCAAAATTCAGTGGCCATAAGCCAGAGTAAACTACACTATCCAGCTCATTTGTCCAAATAATAGTGTATGTCCTACCCCTTCAATTGACTAGGGTTTTGAGGTTCTAATGAGTTAAGTCTTGGGGTAAATTGCTAGCATCTAATTTCAGACAAGTGACAAATGGAACTGACATTGACATAAATAATCCCAAAATACTAACCCTGCAAAACTACAATACTGGAAACTTAAAAAAGTCATTGAATGATTGAGGCATACGTATGCAAGGTTGCAAAATTTACAAAATTAAATACTGTAACTCTATTTTTTAATTTAAAGCACCTTACCATTCTAATAAGAAATCATAACAGACTTAACACTACAAATGCCAACCTGAACGATTGCTGCATATAGAGCTACACAGGCCTTCATGCGAGTCAGATAGCTATCTGTACTTTCAACCTTTCCATTATCTTCTCTATATCCAACTGCTTTATAGTAGGCATTTTCTGATTCAAAAGCATTCTGCAATATTTATAGAAATTTTGTTACAAAACTAGTTTCAAAAGAAGGTTCTCATCAAATCATCCATTTGCCATACTAAACAAATTAATGCAAATGAAATTCAGTTATGTACAGAAATTCCAGCAATTAGAGACAAAGTAGTTTATTTGTTAACAGGCAGCAAAAAAATCTTTTTGAATGTCAAGAGTTCACGTAAATGGGAAAAGATAAAGTAAGATGATGTTGTACCCCAAATTAAAATTTTTGCTACATTTAGGCATTTTGAAAAGAGTAGTAAAATTCTTGTAAAAATTGTCAAAAAAGGTCGGAAAATGGAATCTGCATGTCATGCATGTGGGCCAAAAACTCAAAATTTTCAAATCTAACGATTTGGGTCTACTCAAAGCAACCTTGTCTACAAAACCCAAATCTCAATTTTTTGGCCCTAAATTTTAGGAAATTTTCTAAAAATAGACCTTTTTTTTGGGTTTCTTCTCAAATGGATACTGGCAAAATTTTCTAAAAATAGAATTTTGGCTTCTAGGGTTCAAACTGATTTTGATTGGCTGAAAATACTCCCTCATCAGGCTGGTCCAGCCAGAATCGTCAAAAGATCAGAATTTCTCTGGTGGGTCTATTTTGCTTTTTCAGAAGCTAAAATAGGAGCTCTGAGGTCATCAATGGAGGTTGGTCAACTGCCAGGTGTTAGATTCAAAGTCTCTAACACTGCATAGATCGAGAAATGGCAAAAGATGCTTGAGGAACGACAAATGAAGGAGGGGAATTTGAAAAAATCTTGAAAATAGAGAAAATTTGACTAAAAAATGAAAATCAAAATGCTCTACTTCTAGCCTCATGTTGATATTATCTATGGACTGGAATGAAACATTTCAGCCGAGAGGGGTTGATTCACCCTGTTTTACCTTGATTACCATTGATGGTTCATTTTTTGCCTTCTGGTTCTTGTGAAGTATTGTGCATTTTTAAGTGATTCATCAAGCTACTTAGTGAAATCTTTCTTTTCCTTATAGCTTTGTTTCATGTTAGCGTGCCTTTCTTTGCAAAAGTGGTATCATGTAGGTTATAAACTGTGTTTACTCAATTGCACATGAGCTTTTAATTTGTGAAAGTTTGTTTTTTCCTTCTTGAAAGTGTGTGCATGTCGAACCTATTTGTATGCATAATCCACAGAATCTTGTTGTGCAGTCCCATATCCATCATCAGTACTCAAGTGTAACTCGAGTTGGGAATTGCTATACTGAATGCCTCAAAGAGATGTCATCTCGTGGGATGCAATGAAGTGCGGGCCCATGCACGGGACAAGCCCTAACTTCATTGCATCCCACGAGATGACATCGCTTTGAGGCCTTCAGTCTAGCAATTCCCGTTCCTTGCCCATGCTTGCATAAAACAGGGCGAATCCCCTCCCGGCTGCAATGTAGGAGCTTTGGACGGGTTTAGACATCCAGCAAAGCATAAATGAAACAGAAATGTCATAACCCTCATACTTGGTTCTATAGATGAAAAATGAAACAAACGCCCATGCTCACACTGAGATAGTCGTGTAAACACTTGGCCAAAATGAAAATAGCTATAAGAATTAAGTCAAAGGCATGTCAATTTAGCCTTTTAGGCTTTCAAAAATACTTAAAAATTTAAATTTATAAATTTTTGCTTTTGTTTTAAAAAAAAAATCATTTTTAATTGCATTTTAAAGGGGATGTCTGGAAGTCTCTTGCATTTTGGGGGACGCTTGGAAGTCTCAGGGACTTCCAGAAGTCCCCTCAAAAGAAAAACATCTTGAAGGCGGTGGAGAAACGGGGGACGACGGAGGGATGTTTCCCAGACATCTCTGCGTCTCGGAAACGTCCCCGTCTCAGAAACGGCTCCATTTTTGGGGGGACGTGTCCCCATAGAACTGTGCTTTTTCATGCTTTATTTTTACAAGGCATCACATTTCAGAAGAAGGGGGTCATCTTTTTCAAATTCCATCAATTTGGGTCCACTTGGTTTTTCATCCTCTTCAAGTTTGGAAAATTTTATATTTTCAAGAATCTGCTTTTTCCACGCTTTTTCAAGAAAACCTCAGTTTTCTCGAAATCTAATAATCTGGGTCTATTCAGTATGAAATTGTTTACAAAACCCAGATCCTAGTTTTTCAGCTATTTTTTGAAGCTTTGCATGTTGAGGAAAGATCAACTTTTTCAAAAAACTGACAATCTAGGTTGCTTCAGAATATAGTTATCTTCAAAACCCATATCTTAGTTTTAAGCTTTTTTCAACCAAAAATTGAACATCTTGCATGTTCTTAAAAAAATCAGTTTTTCTAGTTTTCATCGATCTGGGTCTCTTTAGAACAACATTCTCTACAAAACCCATACCTCATTTTTTTTTTTGGAATCTACTTTTTCAAGAAAATTCAACAACTTGTTTTCAACAGTTTGCGCAAAACTTTTCCGAACATAGGCATGTTCATAGTCAAAATTCAAGATTTTCATCATACAATATTCTTCCATTGAAAAATTAGGAGAAGTGTTAGAAGCATAAAAGCTGCAGAAGAAACAGAGGAATGTCAAAAGATGGTCACACACACGGTAAAAAAGATATGTTGAAGCAAGAGGATATATTTATAAAAGGTCATCACTCCAGTTGCAGAGCTGCCAAAATTAGCATGTTTGAAGTCATCTTTTTGGGGCAGCGAAAACTTCTAAGAATAGAACTTAAAGCAGCAGTTAACTCGATGCCTTTTCCAAGTTTTCTTGCTATTCTTGTCTCATGCTTATCTATTCTTTGAGAAAGAGGAAAAATCAAGATGTAATAGTTGGAACTTTCCCTATTTTTTTTGCTTTTAGTAGGTTGTTAGATAGTTATCTTGTTTTAGTTTTAGAAATAAAACTTGCGAGTTGGCAAGCTTGGTTGTAAACGCAAGGAGTTTTTAGGGTTCCCTACTCCTCGCTTGTGTATAAATAAAGGCAGCCTTGCCCATTTTTCTTGAACTGTTATTGTGATAGCAAATTGCTGAGCCTATTTTGCCTACAAGTTGTTACTCAATGTCTGTTCACTTAGTGTAAGAGCAAGCTTGCATGCCTGCCTTTTGCTGCAAGTTATTGTTCAGATCATGTGTAATTTGTGTCAACTGTTTTCTGGTTTGATTGCAAAACTGTAAGCCTGTTATTGCTACAATCCTACTATCTCAGAAGTGTAATCTTTGTTATTTGAAAATTGATAAAGGAAATCTTATGCCTGCTTTGCTACTTTGATCTACTATCTCAAGTTTCCGTTTTATGTGTTATGCTTATATAATCTTTATTTCAGCTTACATCAAATAGTACAATGAGTCTTCAGATGTACATTGGGAGGAAGCTTGTTTAAGTATCTATGTCAAGATCATTCCTTGTTTACTTTTAACTCTCAAACTTGAGTTGTTAAAAGCGTCATTAGAGTAGGCTTACTCGTAGTTGAAATTCGAAAAGAGAAAATCTCAGCTACGACGCCAAAGTTTTATAACCTTGTGCTCTTAGCTGAGAACCAAAAAGATTGGCAATAGTTTAGTTTACTTTCTTTAAGCATCATCAGCGAAGAGGGAGCTTCCCCTCCAAATTTGAAGAGCAGTTTATCTGTGCATAGCTGTCCGTTTCTAATCTGCATTCCAGAGGTGCGAATTGAAACACCAACAGATGAGATGTGAAAAAGAAGGTATAACATAAAAAAAATGAAAACTGGGATAATATTGAGTACCTAGTAGGTTCCAAACCATGAACAGAAAAATGTTAATAAAGGATGATGTGAGAAACCTATTTACATCTCTCTTTTCATCTGTGCATATTTAAAAAAACAGATAAAAGGTCTAATGGTGATTCGTGCACCTTAGGGCCCATAGCACTTGCAACAAGATGTTAGTGACATGTTCAACAGGTTGAATTTTCCCTGATGTAGTAGGAAAACACAGATGAGTTTGGCACCACTGAAACCACCCCCATATAAGACAAATAAAACTACAACCAATCAGAATGAAGGCTCAAATGTTTACTCTTCTGTCTTTTAATGGTAATTTTTGCTTTGCACAAAAAGTGGTTAAATAATTAAATTGTTTTCCTATCCCAGACAAGTTTTCGAAGTAAATATTGCAAATAATGGGTATGTATTATCCAACCCTATTACTCAAAACCCTCTACATATATGAGTAACATCCATACCAGTTCTGATTACTCAAAAGCCTCTATGAGATATATCCCTAAACATATGAGTAATCAACTTTTCAAAAGCCCAAGTAATAGCTGACAAATATAAAAGAGTAGTATTACAGCATAAACTAGCATATATATCTTAAATAAATCTACCTAAAAGACAACAAGAGATATCAGTCATGAGTAGCCTGTATTGGATTTGTGACATAGGTTAGATAGGTGTCTCAAGATTGAATCTTTCAGTGTCTTTAGGTAGATGTATTTAAGATATATATATGCTAGTATATATTGGATTATTCGTGTAAAATCTCACACTATCACCATTCTCAATTGAGCATATGAAGGTCTGACATGTAAATATCCATCAAATTTATGTTAGAGGTTGTTGTTATACACTTACTCGTTTACAACCCCCCTTGCTAGCATTGTAGTTATGCATCTCAGCATAAATAGCATGCTCGTCAAGTTACAAAACATTTATTTTCCAAGTCCCAACAAGAATGGCACCCAGTTGTAAAGGTGAAGGAATATCTTGTGCATATCCAATCATGTGGAGACAAGATGTGCTATTGAGAAATCTAGGCAAGATGTATAGAATTCACTCCTAAAGGAGGAACACAACTAGGTGAAACCTTTTTATATGAAGATGCAAGACGTCAAACAAGAGGAAAACAAGACATCTTGCTATGGCGTCTAGTTGTGAAGTTGTAGAGCTTCTTGTTAGGCTCTCCACAAGTCAAGCAAATACCCTCTTAAATCATTCAAACGCTAAGAAAAAGACATACTAAGGCTCAAAGATAACATATCTTGTTTGTACAAGTACATGACAAAAAATGTAACATCTCAAGTGAAAATACATCCCAAAAAGAAATTATTGGTAAAAAATTCACTTGCTCCAAGAGGACACCATAATGAATTTCCTCTAAGTTACCGGTTCGGGTTCGGGTTTGGGTTCAAGGGTTCGGTTCGTGGATTTGATAAAAAAAAAATGGGGTTATGCTCATTTTGGGTTCGTCCATACAAAAATATATAAAAATAAAAAAGTATATACATATTTACAACAGTAATTAAGTTCAAAATACCACATAGCATCATATATTGTATAATAAACAAAACCACCATAAAAATAAGAAACATTAGAATGTCAATTAGTCAAACTCGAATGTCATAATATATATTATATTTTAAATTTAACTACATTGTTGTGTTTCTCCTTGTAGGTAAGCATTAGGGAAGATTGTCCAATTGGATGACAATATTATAGGTGAAGACTTGTAGGAAAACTTGGAAACTTGGGACTTGGCGAGTACATGGCAAATTAAATGAATTCAATGGGAGTTTGGGGGCAATGCCCCAAATGGGGTTCGAGGGGCAACGCCCCTTGTAGGGGTCAAGGGGCAATGTACCTTGTGGGGGTTTGCGAGCAATGTCCCCAATGGGGTCGAGGGGCAATGCCCCTCGTGAGGTCCAAGGGTAGCGTCCTCGATGGTACAAGGTAGGGTCGAGAGGCGGAGCCCCCACCACCAAGCCCAAATTAAGACCTGCAAAACCACACAAACCTTCATGGTGTACATCATTTTGCATTCAAAATAAGACCCAAATTAGGACCTTTAAAGCCACACAAACCTTCATGGCGGACATCATTTTAGGGTTGGGAGGCTTTATTTAATATTTTATGTCAAAAAAAATTAAAAAGTCAAAAAAATCAAAATGCGTCGCCTAGGCTCATGAGGAGCAAAAATTCGTCGTGGCTCGGACCTTGTTTGAACCCACAAGGGATCGAACCTGAGTCGGACCGAACCGGGACCCGAGGGCCCTAAGGGGCAAACCGATAACTTAGAATTTCCTCATAATTACCTTTGACCAAGAGCAACACTACCAACCTAACGAGGATGCTAAGTTCAATGGGAAGGGAAAGTGTTAGCTCTAGGTTGTGATGCTATCTTTGTACTTAATCCTCAATGAGGTTTTTCCTACTTGGAAAAGTTTTGTACTTCAGAATTACTTAAAATTAACCAAGTCTTGTGTATCACAAGCAATGTAAAAAAAATCAACTCAAGTTTTGAATAGAATCAAGTCCTAACATCATTCACAAGGTCATTATGTCACTGAAAATGTATTGTCACAACCATATATAATTATAGTAAGTCAAATGATTGTTCAATAGTTCCTTCCAACATTGTGTTGTTATACAAAGCCTACAATTCAATAAGGCGACTCTCCTTGATTCATTAAATGGTCAGCTTGGCAATTATCAAAAGAGATTTGCCATCGTGTGGACAATGTACTCCATTTTGTTGACTACCCTATTAATGTATCCGTGCTTATATTAATAAAGTCTCATTACATTATTCAGTTACCCTGTTTGACAATATGCATGTGTATGTGAAACTATACATTGCTATTGGCTATGGTGTTTGCAGCTTAATTGCCCAACAGT
This sequence comes from Sequoia sempervirens, assembly GCA_007258455.2. Lineage (NCBI taxonomy): Eukaryota > Viridiplantae > Streptophyta > Pinopsida > Cupressales > Cupressaceae > Sequoia > Sequoia sempervirens. The sequence goes on along the minus strand of VDFB02000015.1, from coordinate 162,485,431 downwards.
CCACTGAAAGGGATTTTGTAAAGTCCGCTTAGCAAACTTTTAATGCACTTCTATAATACTCTAGGGTAAAATTGTTCCTATAAAGTTTTCTTCCATCAACAATGTTTCAATGCATAAAGTAACCAACCAGAATGAAAGCTAAACCAAAACAATTCCTAACTACCTTTATATTAAATGACAAACAACTGTAAAACAGAAGCACAGATTTTACGTCAGTACTTTGGGGCCTGGGTTGCTTTATTGCCCTGAAAATCATTTTCTATAAATTTTAACAAAATAAAAAATCATTACTATGAGATGAACTCATGATAAGTCTACATTAATAGTGAAGAGTTAAGCATCCAAAAATTATAAACTTAAAAAACAGTATGCAATTTTATTCTTTCATGCACAACATTTGCCCTCTTTCATACCTTTCATGCACAACATTGTTCTTCCTAGGATTCATTACTCCCCAAAATTCGTAAAAAACTTATCCTAATTTATAAGTATACAAAATTATATTACAACTATCAACAAATTTAATAGCAGAGTTAGATGCTGTGCAATGCATGACTGTCTAAACATGATGAAACAACATAAACTTGTTAATTTTCCCAAGAAGGGCAAATGCTTAAGAGTTCCATGCTTCCAATACAGAATGACAAATTACATACTATAATAGTAGACAATACAGTAAAAAAAAAAAACTATACATGGTGACTAAATACCATCTACTTGGTATGTTTCCATTCATAGCCTAGCAATTAACTTAAAGATATGGAGCATGTTGTAAACATTACGGTGGAAATAAAATGATACATATTGACTTAATATCATCTACTTAGTATGTTTCTATGTATAGCCTAGTAATTAACATAAAGATACTTGAATAGCTTAAGGTTTTAAATGAAAAGATGAAATCTTCACTTCCCAGGTCATGGATAAAAAAGATGTACTTGATAGTTGACATGAATAAACATTGAAATGTAAGTTAATCCTGAAATCAATTTGCATTAAAGAGTTTTCCGTTCCTCACCTTTGAATATGGAATGTATTTTGGAACAGTAAAGATGCAAGATTTATGGAACTCGGCAAGAATAAGATCCATTGCAACTGGAGCCTAAGATATGGAATAAAAGACATCAAGATTGTAAGTATGAGCATCCTTCTTTACAGTCATTCTAGAAAAAGAAACGAAGGAATTATATTATTATTCACAAATACCCTGAATAGATTAATGAGACGCAGTACAAACAGCTATGGAAGAGAAGTGTTGGTGTAAAAATTCAAAAGACACTAGGTTGCAAAAAATAACTAAAGACAAAGCATGAGAGAATGGTGGTAGAAACCCAAGCAAGAGTGTTATACAGTGTGCAGAACTGTATGTATACACTCTGAAATCATGAAGGTATCAGAGCGAATCACAATTTCCTGATAACTTGGAGAATTCAAGAACATGAGTTTTGGGATTCAGATTATAAATGAAAAAATCTATAACAATTGCAAACTACTGTACTCTTATACTTCAATTATTCTAATTAACTCTGAAAAACAGTAGCCATCTCAATCAATGGAAATCCAAGGAGGAATACAGGAGAACTCTTCCAAATCTAAGTCAAAAGCAAGTAGGAGAAATCAATCCATGATTTCATTAGAACCATCAAAGAAAGTTGCAAATCAAGAATCGGTACCCATTGCGTTCTTATTTGAAAGGGATGAATTACAAATTAATCACCAAGCATTGAAGCAATGGGTCTTAGGCTACAACAAGAATTAGATGAAACTTGAAAGCAACAAATATAAAATATCTGAGACCTTAGTTCAAAATCTAAAAGGAGAAACCAACATGATAAAATCGGTAAAAAACTGTTAAATTATATTTAAAAGTGGGGAACTTGCTCTTTTTATTTCTCAAATAGGGTCTATGGTAAGATATTGCTGGTTCTGAACTGTCCTTGAGATAGTAATAGCTGTAATATAGAACCCAAACGAATTGGTATATCAACACTCAACTAAACATCAAAAGAGTATTAAAGGGAAATCCTTGGCTTAAAAGTATGCAGTTATTTCTCAATAACTTTGTATGTCCAACTGTGCCAATGAGGGCTCAAGCATCTGTCTCCATCCATGCATGGTAGAGTCGAAATCAGAAGAACTCACAAATATGGGGGATATAATGATATTACAATATGGTCCACTCTAACACTGAAAGAGTCGTGAAAATAACTGAGTTATTTAACACAAAAGAGTAGCTAGATCATTTATCACTCTTTTATGGAATTTTCATGGAGTTGGTCAGCTCTTTTTCTTGGAGAATAGGTCAGAAGTTATTTTATATTATAAAGGAATTACTTACTAAGAATCAAAACTTCAGTTAAAACAATTAAAGGAAGAAAGCCCTGTCAACAAACGAGTGCAGATTTTCAAACTCAACAAACCAAGAAAAATTCTTTGTACAAAATGATGTTGACTATCACATTGTACCCATACAAAACTTTCGTATTGTGTCAATTTTTTAAACTGGAGTCTGTTGTCTTGTCACAAAATAATAATCAAGCTGTGTGCAGTCTACATCATCTTGTCGTCTTTTCTTGCTTTCTGAATGTTCACAAGATTATGGAAAGAGGTTCTTGAAGCCATTCATCTTGATGGAAGGAAGAAGACTTTCCAACCTAAAATTTGGCTAAGTCATGAAGATATGTGTACACCTAGGAGCTAAAGGCAAACCTCACCAAAGAGCCATTCAATAAACTCAAAATTTTTTGAAGTGTCATTGAGGCACACACCAGGAGCTAAAAGTCACACCTTAGCAAAGATATCAAGATTTCAAATCATTCCTAACTAACATACTCAGTGGCTACTTTCATCCAAGTGCATTCAGGAAATGATCCAATGTGCCACTCAAGCAAGAATTCAAAGCTTAAAATAAAAAATGAATACTAATATCAAAAGCATGCACCAAGGTGCCAAAGGTTCATCATAATGAAGGAATCGTATGATAAACAGTGTAAACGTGTCAATGAAAGTAGGTGTGCACATTGTGGAAGGCAAGAAAAATCAATGTCTATAGAAAAGTGTTGTACCCCAAATTAAAATTTTTGCTACGCTTAGGCATTTTGAAGAAATGGTCAAAAGTCTTGTTAAAATTGTCAAAAGAGGTCAAAATTGGGAATTTGCATGTTCTGCATGAGGGACAAAACTCAAAATTTTCAAAATCTAATGATCTAGGTCTACTCAGAGCGACCAGGTCAACAAAACCCAGATCTCAGTTTTTCGGCCCTAAATTTTAGGAAATTTTTTTAATTTTAGAAACTTTCTAAAAATAGATCTTTTTTATGGGTTTTTTTGTGTAATGTCCCCTTTTTAGCTTGGTCCTGTTTGTGAGGGGTTAGCCTATTATTTTGACCCTCGTAGGCTGACAATTATGGATAGAGGGTCCTCAGTGGCAGTTACCTGATGATTTGGGACATTACTCCTCAGCTGGATTCAGGTTTTGGCCTTTCCACGAGTTATTTGACTCAGATTGGCACACTTACTATTTATAGTAAGTTACTATTTTGGGAGAGTCAGGGTTTCTAATAATAGCAGGGCACTTGAACAGAGCATATTTGCAATGTCGACCATTGATTGGACCTTTGTAGTTGTTTCTGGACTCAGTGGTGTGTACTTACTATTTATAGTAAGTCAGCTATCAGGAGTTACTTTGGCAGGCCCTCTGATCATTCCAAATTTGGCAAAATAGACCTTGGTTTCAATTGGCATGGCTAATAGATAAGTATTTATTGAGATATTAATATTTAATGTGTCATTAATGATTTTAATTTAAAAGTTTATAATATAAAGTTATATTATGAATTTATATTTAAAAGGGGCCAATGACACATGATTAAGTTAATTAATGATTTTAAATTAAAAAGTTAATAATATAAAGTTATATTATAACTTTATATTAAAAGGGGGCCAATGACACATGACTAAAGTGATTTATGTTTTAATGGCCCAGGCACATTTACCAAGGTGATGAAACATTAAAGTGACAAATATTAAAAGTTTTATTTTAAATGGCCAAACTTCTAGAAAGTTCGACTTTCTTCATGAGGAGTTATAAAAGCTTTCAAAGGGAAAAAATAAATCATTCTATTGATCATTCAACTTTGTCAAAAAACTTGAACGCTTTGGAGTTTGTGAGAAACTAGGGTTTCTGCAGATTTCATCAATTTTCAGGCTGTGGAGAACGAAAACTCTTCATAGACCAGCATTCTGAGGTTGTGAGAGACCAGCTGAAGTTTGCTAATCAAAGTGGCTTCAATCAAGGGTCATACTTGAGCATATTGTTGAAGAAAAACAAGCATTCCAAGGGTTTCATGATTATCTGTTTGCAGATCAGAAATTTAAGAGTTAATCATTTGCACAGCAAAATTGGTGTTGGCTGCTACAGTACATGCTACAGTATTAAGGGTTTTTATTGAAGAATTTTCTGATTTTCTTCAAGGGTTTGTTCCAGATTTGTGTGAGAGACTTTAAATCATCTATGACTGCATTTCTCTACAACTGATCTGTTGGCGTTTAAATTCGCACCTTTGGAATGCGTATTTGAAACGGACAGCTATGCACAGATAAACTGCTCTTCCAATTAAGAGGGGAAGCTCCCTCTTGCTGATGGTGTTGAAAGAAAGTAAATTAAAACTAAGCTGCCTATCTTTTTGATCAGCTTAGAGCACAAGGTTTATTAAACACAAACGCCGCAACTGAGATTTTCTGATTAAAGAACTTCAACTACGACTAACTTAAACTAAAGACGTTTCTAACTTCTCAAGTAATAAGCAGAGCAAGAGAAACTAGAAATGAACAAGGTAGATTTTCTGACAAAATACTTCAATAACCTCTCTCTCAACAAACACCTACACACTTCATTGTAAGTTGAAATCAAGATCATAAAAGTAGAACATAAATAACGGAAATCTGAGATTTTGGACCAAGGCAAAGGAGGCTCATGATTTTATTACTCAAATCTCTGGAACATAACTCACTTCTAACATGCCTGGAACAAGAAATTGCAGCTAAAGAGGCTTGCAATCTTGCTCTTACACACTAGAAACAGCAATCACACTAACTCCTTGTTGGCTAAAGAGGCTCAACAATTTGCTTATCACAACACAATTGAACAATACTTGAGTAACAAATAGAAGGCACAATAGGCTCAGCGTTTTGTTCTCACTAACGGTTAAAAAACTAATGAGCAAAGGCTCTTATTTATAGAGAAGCACAGGAGTAGGGAACCCTAAAATCTCCTTGCTTTCACAATCTAGGGCTTGCTTAGCAAGCAAGCTTTATTACTAAATCTAGAAAGAAGATAACATCTAAAACCCTAGAAAGCAGAAAAAGCGGGAAACGCCAACTATTACATTTTATTCTCTTTCTATCCTCAAAGAATGGATAAGGTTTATTCCAAGAATAGAAAGAAAGCGGGAAAGAAAGCTTCTGGAAGAAAGCTGCTTTAAAACTCGATCACATCCGCTAGGAAGTTAGAGATTGTGTCCCGGTTCGGTGCATCTATGCCATCAACAGCAAAGCACCGCTTTTCTAGGATATCTTCAGCATCTGCAATAGATCTCAGGAAATCTTCGACCTCATTGGCCGCTTTCTCGAACTTTGTTGACATCATCGAAATATGACCTATCTTTCCGCCAACTAGACTGCAACTGTGAACAATACTCTAAAACTGATCTTGCACTTCCTCAAGCCCGACGTAGGAACCATCTTCAAGACTGTACTGAGAAGGGATCTCTATGACGAATTCGCTGATGAAAAGAAGAGCTTCAACCACCCTTTGCCCGTAGGCGATGAATTCTTCGGATATTCTCTCATAGATTTTAACTTTGAAAACATGATGCTCTCTCCAAGCAAGGATTTGTCTCTTGTGTTCTCTTGAAACTGCTGAACCGTAAGTCGTGTCTAAATCAGCAATGATGATCTCATGTCTCGGTTTTACTTCAGCCAGTGTCTGTTCAAACCCTTGGATGCCTTGACGTAGCTCATGAGCGTTTTCTCTTAACTGGAACATCCGTGCCAAAATCTCCTTTCCTCTGACAATAAAGCTCTCAATCCACTCCTGAGTCTCTTTCCCACATATGACCAGCTGTCTTAACTGATGGTGATCAGCTGGTGTCTCCAAGACCTGGGGCAGCAACTGGGTTGCTTGTGAAGAACCACGGACAAGGTTAGAAATAAAAAGCCTAAGCTGCTGATTTTCAGCCTTGAGGGCTGCCTTGTCTTCTCCATCTCTGAGCACTCTTTCCTGAAGGTTTTCGGATACAACTCTGAAGAGACTCAGGTCCGCATGCCTGGTATTTCTACCGAGATTAGCCTTGACCATGACGAAATCATCCATATTCACCTCATCTCTGTTCTTGTCCTCTGGTGGCAATGCAATCTCCATGATTATCTCATTATCAAGATTCCTATCAAAGTGAACTTGTTTCTTCGCCTTCCTCTTAGGAGGTTCCTGATAGATGTTATCGAGATCATCAACACTCACCTGATATGAAGGCCTTCTCCTAACCCTTCCTAAGGAGTTCTCAAGCCAAGACACAGTAGTATCTTTACTAACTTCCTTAGGAGGTGCAACTGTAACTTCCTCATCATCTTCAATATCAAGGTCAATGTGAATCGGTGAAGAACCTGTCAAAGGTACAGAAACATGTGTTGAAGGTGGCTCCTCTGCTTCATTCTGAGGTATGGGCTCGTCAGGAGGAGTTTCTAAATCAACTATAGGCTGCTCCTGTATGACTATGCCTAAGAAATCCAACCTTCTTTTTACATTTTTATTTGATCTACTACCTTTGACGCCATCTTGAGACTGACTTTTGTCCTTCCCTTTTGACTGCGCTCTGGAAGAAGAGGGAATTGTCCTTGGCAGCTCTGCTACTGGAATGGAGTTCTTCCTTTTAAGGATTAGGAAAACCTTACTATGCTCAAGGACTTGTCTTGTTCTGTCTTCAACTGAAAGAGATTCCTTGTTAGCCCAATTAACTTGTGGAAGGGGCTGATCCTCGATTCGCTTCTGAGCATACATCGGGAGAAGCACGTCCTCGTCATCATTTGATAACCCTTCAATGTCTTCATTTAAGCAATCCTTCATCTGATGGAGAGTGAGCTTGCTATAACTACGTCTCCGCACCTCGAACTCATCTGTACAATTAGCCCAAAAATCTTCAAGTGCGGCTATATGATCATAGTTCTTCTCCAATCGGCCAGCGTAGACACCATGAGGATCAAATGATCATCTCTCGCTGTAAGATTTGAGGCCGAATTTATCTAACTCTTCTCCCATTGTCTTGGCATCTGCAGCAGTTTTGCATGTATAAATTCCCAACCCTAATGGAAACTGGAGGGAGGATTTCCTTCTGTTCCTCAAGACTGTGTGGACACCGTGGGCCTGCCTCAAGAACTCCATGAAGATGACCTCATTTGAGGGGTACCTTGGCAACATGAGCGGGGCACCTGAATAGCCATAGACCCTGAGATAGGTGAAAGTGGGAAACTGTATAAACCAATCAGCACACTCCGCCATCGCTGCCCTGGAAACTGAAGATATACGGACATGCAACTCATTGTCCAGGTCTCGCACTGTGTACATCAGAAAAGCCTCATTCACCCTTTTGTAGTGGTGCAACGACTTCGTGAACTCCAATTGGGGATAGTAGTTATATGTGTTGTACGCTCAATGATCCCTCGGGGTTTAACCCTCTGAATTGACCTTGATAGGCCACCAGGTAGACTAGGTATGACACCATGTGGAATACATGAAAGTGGAAATATTCTGTTATTTGCTAATGTAGGCAGTCACTAATCAAAGTAGGCCAATCATAGAACTCGGTTTTCTTCATGATGTGGGGTATGGCGTAAAACATCCAAGGTTGAAACTTGGTGGCATCTTCTGAGCCAGTGACCTTGTTGAGCAAAGTGATGATGATGGCAATCTCGTCCTTAAACTCTCCTCGCCCAATGTTCTTTGGCAAGGTCTTGTGTTTTTCTTTCATCCACCTCTGTGCAATCTTCTTACTATATTTATCTTTATGCATATTCCATATCCTTTCACATTCACCCTTTGGGAGAGTAACGCTTTCAGGCCACGGGGGAATGGAAAAACACTTCTCGATCATATCAGACTTTAGACTGCAAATCAATCTGCCATCTGCTGACTGGATCTCCCTAGTAGCCGGGTTGTAATGCTTAATGCAAGCGATTACAAACTCAAGGCTCTGAACTGATATAGGAATTGATGCTGCTGCGAGGAGTCCAGAATTTCCTAGGTTCTTGATTGAGGTGTTCCCTGCTCTCTCCAAGGCGTGTAGATCAAACACCGGCTTGATATGATGCAAATCTGTCTTAGCAGTTTTGATGTAATCGTGATAGAGAGCTGATTCAGTCTTGAAAACATTGGGAGTGTACTCCATTTCAGAAAACTTGAAGAATGACTGTAAACTCGCCTTGGTTTTGACAAGTTTTGAGCAATTTCTATTTTTAGAATGCTGATTTTCTTGCTCCAACAGACAAATTTTTGAGAAATTTTTCTGAGATATGGGTTTTGCTCAGAATTTCGATGCAAGACAACCAAGATCATCCGTTTTTGAAAATTTTGAATTTTCCCTAAAAAAGCAGCAAACCCTAATTTCTTCAAATTTTTACCGAAAAAGCTGGCACCTGGGTTTTGTTCAGAACAAAATTAGAAATGGACCCAGTTGATTAGATTTGTAAAACCTTGATGGCTAATCAAAAAAGCAGCCAACCCTAGGATTTAAAATTTTCTTAAAAAAAAACTGTGATATGGGTTTTTTTCAGAAGACTGATTGGAAAGGACCCAGATGGTTGAAATTTGAATGCACTGAGATTTTCACTGACATGCAAAATAAAAGCACTTGCTGCAACTTGATGAAGTTCTTTGAAAAATTCTTCAAAAGATTGAGACAAAAAGACCCAGATGACTGAAAAATGGAATGCCTTGGCCTTCTTCTTGAAAAAACTTGATCTTCTGGATGAAAAAGCTGAAAAAGCAAGGGTTTATGCCTGCTGATTTGAAAAATCTGATGCAAAACCAGCAACTATGGATTCTTGAATCACAAAAATTCTTCAAACTTGCTGCTCCAACTTTCTCCTTTGAATGCTACCTGCAAAAATAATGAAAATAACATGAAAGAGAGGTGTTAAATAGACTTAGGGTTTTGTTTTTGCTTTGCTTTCTTTTGCTTTTATTTTTCAAAACCCTAAACCTCAGCTTCATTGAACTTGGACGCCTCTTTTTCCTTGTGATTTTGAAAATTTTGAAAATCTTGAAAAATCTTCTAAGGCATGAGAAGTTGGGCGCCCTTCTTCACCAAGGGCGCCTATTTCACCCAGTGTTAGACAAAATTTTGGCATTTTCAACTTTTCTTCATTTTGACCTCCCACTTTGCCTCTGATTTCCCGTTTGCAGATTGATTCGACAAGCGAGCTAATGGTTTCATCGCGGAGCCAAACTAATTCTGAGAAAGATGTTCTGGAGGCACCTCTGGCGAAAGACTTCATCTTGACCTCCGGATTCATGGGAGCCTTTTCCCTCCAGGGGCGCCCATTTTACCCAGAGTTAGCCATTTTCATGATCTTCAAATTTCTTCATTGACTCCTCTTCTACAGATGATCTCGTCGAATCTGGATCTTCGGGCATCGGATTGACTGATGGCTATGCTCATCGCGGAGCTGACGAAGAATAAGGAGGGGTCTTCTAGAAGAGATTTTTCCAAACAATGAATTTTATGCCCTCAAAAGTTTGGGCGCCCATGTTCACCAGACTTAGCTTATTTTCCACCTTTTTGTGTTTGCTTCTAAATCTTGGTTCTCAGCCTTCATCAGACCCTCTGTTCGGTGCTTCATATCCGGTGACAGTGACCTTTGATCAACGTGCTGAATATCTCGTTGGAAAGCTGGATTGATTGTGAAGAGATCACGTTAGAGCTTCGTCTGCCAATTCCTCTGTTTGATACCCTAAAAACTTGGGCACCCTTCTTCACCAGGGGCGCCCAATCTTGCCAGACTTAGCCATTTTTATCTTTGACTTCCTTCAGAGCTTGAAACTTTCGTTTTGTACCTTCGACTTCGATTTGAATTTGCTGGAGATTGGATAGTCGGATGATCTGACGAAGGCAGGTGTCGTGAAGCTGGCTGAATACTAAAGAGATTGAGCACATTGACAAACCCTAATTGCTGGATTTGCCCCTCCAAAAAGCTGGGCACCCTTCTTGACCAGGGGCGCCCAAAATCTCAACACTTGATCTTTTTCAAATTCTTGTTCTGACATCAGTTTGGAATCTCCCTGTTCAACTTCGAATTTCGGATAACTGGATCGCCTGATGACTGCGCAGTTGAATTCGTTACGGAGCTGACAGAGAATTGAGCCACTTTGACTGGAGACACAAACCCTAATTTTGACATTTGATGCCCTAAAAAGATGGGCGCCTTTCTTCACCTGGGGCGCCCAAAGTCACCAGTGTTAGAAAATTTTATCATTTTTTAACTTCCTCTTCGTTCTCCGTGCTGGTTCATCATCTCGCCTTCTGTTCAAAGCTCTGAATGCTAAATCTAACGCCTGGCAGCTGACTGACTGTTCATGAATGACCTCGGAGTTCCCGGTATGCATCTAAAAAAGCATAATAGACCCAGTAGGGAAAAACTGATTATTTTGAGATTCCGACCAAACCAGCCTGATGTGGACGTATTTTGAACCAATCAAAATCAGTTCGGGCCGTATCGGACCAAAATTCTATTTTTAAAAACTTTCTATTTTTAGAAAGTTTTGCCAGTATCCATTTCTAAAGAAACCCAGAAAAACCCAGAAAACGTTACTAATTTTAGAAAATTTCTAAAAATAGCAGTTTTCCTAAAATTTAGGGATGAAAAACTGAGATCTGGGTTTTGTAGGTTAAGCTAATCCGAGCAGACCCAGATCGTCAGAAATTGAAAATTTTGTGTTTTGACCCCTCATGCAAGACATGTACACCCAAATTTTGACCTTTCTGACCGATTTAACAAGACTTTTACTCATTTCTTCAAAATATCTAAGTGTAACAAAAATTTTAATTTTGGGGTACAACATGATCTACATTCTGAGGCTGTAACAAACAGATTTCAAGCATGTCTGAGCAGATTAAAAGCTTATAGATTGAGGGTATCAACCAAGAAATACATCCATTGTGGGCGGCCAGGTTTGGATCAGCTGGTAGCAGCAGATTAAGTTGGAATAATGAGTGCTAAAGTGGCTACGTTGACAGCTAGGGTTTGAACAGCAACTACAAAAGCAATTTCAGGGGTTTACAAGTTTGATAAGTCTTCTTTCCAGCTGCAAACATAGAAATCAGACCTGCAATTAAGGCTGCAAATCCAGGGTATGGTTTAATACTTGCAATTTAATGAATATCAAGTTGAATTGTATAATTAAATAGTTGCTAACTTGAAAGAAATCAGATCTGAGCATACATATTATTAAGCTAATAAAGGCTTGCAGCCAATTGTTAACATTATTCTAAGTAGCCGGTTCGGGTTCGGGTTCGGGTTTGGGTTTGGGTTCGCGGGTTCGGTTCACCGGTTCGGCAAAATTTTTTGGGGGGTGGGTTCGGTTTGTCTTGGGTTCATTAGTACAAATTACAAAAACATGTAAAATATATATATATATATATATATATATATATATATATATATATATATATATGCAGCCTAGAAGCATGAATTAGGATTAGAATATCTGATATCATAACATCATATAAACAACAAAACCACCATAAACTTGAATGTCATTTAAAACATGCATGATAAATATTCATCGTTGAAACTTGAATTGTGGTAGCTTGATATACAGAGTCTATTGATGCCAAGGTTCAATTTGTATGATTTTGAAAAAAGAAGCCAACTGAGTAGAGTTATCAGCATTCTTCAGAAATCATAAGAATTTGTTTATACACTAGCCATTTTGATGTCTTCTTGCAGTCTCAAACATTATTTTGTATCATTGTTACATTGGTCTCAGAGAGAGAGAGAGAGAGTTGTAATATCCAGCCACATCCATATTAGGGGGTCTTGAAAAATTGCTGTATCTGTATCAGATACTGTATTCGAAGCCACACCCATATCCCTGTACATGCAACTTTACTTCTATCCATTAGCTGCAGTTCAGCAATAAACTTGTTGAAATCTTGGGATGCTTGGGAAAGAATTGAAGAGCCTTAAGATCTTCAGATGGAGTCAATATTGCATACAAGCCATTTTTCTGTTGGGTAGGAATCTTCAAAGAACTGGATTGAGTGCCGACATAAGAGTCTACCTTGTAGGTCCATAAATATTTGTTAACTTTTATCACTTTGAATCTTATTAAATCTGAATGCTTACCAATTTTGATAGATATCAAGGCAAAATCCTGAAAAAGTTTTTGGATTCCAAACCATTGCTATTTCTCACAAAACAATTAAAAAATAGATATTCTTTCATGCAACACTCATTATCTTTTTAAAGGAGTTCTTACTGAACTTAGTTTGTTGTAGAATTAGCATGGCTTCTTGTCAATGATTAGTTGCTTCAGCAGCCATGAGAAGATAATCATGAGGAAGCCCTTTCCCTGTAGCTGTAGCCTATGGGTGGAGGCTATCCTCTTGGACTATTGAGGAAAGGTTTCTTTCCTCCCTTACTGTCACTGGTTTGAAGCTCCATGCTTTTTTCTTTGTCTTTATCCAGGGTACTGTCTAATTCTTCTCCCATTTTGCTTTCCTAGGTTATTGCTTCCCTTTGAGCTTTCTTCTTTTGTTGTGTTTTTGCCAACAGTTCTGATAATATTTTTTTGAATGCCTTTAAGAATGTTAATTTGAGCTTCTAATTTCTAGAATTAGGATTGTGGTGGTCTATAGAATAAGAATGAGGTAGTTAAGGTGTTTGAAGTGATTAGAGGTCACTTTTAGGGTTCCCTTGGGCGTGGGTCAAAGTCAAACTCCATAAAACATTAAAAAAATGCTCAAAAAAACACTTTTTGGATGCCTAGGCACACAGGTTCTGTCTTGGTTCGCCTGGGTTCTGTCTGGGTTTTGCCCGGGTTCTCTTGGGTTCTGCCCAGGTTCTCTTGGGTTCTGCCTGGGCGAACCAGACCCAAAAATGAAGGACCCTGGTCGAACCCACAGGCGAACCGAACCAGGACCCGAACCAGGAGCGAACCAGGACCAGGACCCAGCCCAAAACCCAAAGAATCGGCTACTTAGACATTATTTGAATGAGTTAAAATACTTCTTGTTGTGCAAGAGTTCTTTTTTATATGCTGGCTATATGTCTTTTGAAAGAGAATTTACAAAAAGGAAATTGCAAATAATTTCAAAACAAACGAATTGCATTAGCTCAGGGGGTTTAGAGACATCAGGTCTCTTACATTCTGGGTTTCTTCTCAAATGGATACTGGCAAAATTTTCTAAAAATAGAAAGTTTGGCTTCCAGGGTTCAAACTAATTTTGATTGGCTTAAAATACTTTCTCATCAGGCTGGTGCAGTCAGAATTGTCAAAGGATCAGTTTCTCTCTGGTGGGTCAATTCTGCATTTTCTGAAGCTAAACAAGAGCTCTAAGGCCATTAATGGAGATTGCTTAACTACCAGGTGTTAGATTCAAAGTCTCAAGCACTGCACAGATCAAGAAATGACAGAAGATGATCGGGGAACGAAGAACAAAGAAGGGAGGTTGAAGAATCTTGAAAATTGCAAAATTTTGGCTAACACTAGAGGGTCCAAGCGCCCCAGTCCAGTCAAGGCGCTTGGAATTCTTTGCCTTAGCCATTTTTCATGTCTCCGGCAGTCAAAGCAATAGTGAGCACGAGGAATGAGGAGAAAGGTGAAAAAGATGAAATAAGAACAAACACTGCCATGCATGGGCACCCCAACTAGCCAAGGGCGCCCAGTCTTTCAAGAGGTCAAATGATGGAATTAGGGTTTGCTCATCCCAGACAATGTTGATCAGAATTCAGCAAGCTCCACAGTGAATCCATCAGCACGATCATCGGATCAATCAGTTAGCCAGAATCTTAGATCAATCGAAGGATTCTTGACAAAGTGGCAAATTGCAAACCATGAAAATATAAAAAAAAAACTAAGTCTAGGAACTCTGGGCGCTCCAAGTAGCCAAGGGCGCCTAGCCTTTTAGAAGACCTAATGTTGAGATTAGGGTTTGCAAATATGCTCATTGTCTCTGGAATCCTGCCAGCAATCCAGTGTATATCTCAGCCTGATCGTCGAATTCATCTGTCACCAACAATTGAAAATCAAACGGAGGATAGAGAATGGGAGATCAAAGTTTGAAGGATGAAATCTAAGCAAAAATGGTGAAGTCTGGAGATGTTGGGTGCCCTATAGACGGCCATGTTAATAAATAATTATATTGTAATCGATCGTACTAATTAAATAAATGTTGTAGTCGGTCGTACTGGGAATAGATAATAATAGTTTAAATAATACATGCACAGTTTAAAGTAAAAGTTGGATTAGTTGTCGGGCAGGTAGTTAGGAAGAGTTGCCGACGGTTGGTATCTCAACCAACTTCGGACATCTATATATGTATCTTGTCATTTGTAGTCGGACACGGTCAATTGCTATGTATTGTTGAGATACTTCATGAAATCAATCAATCCATTGTGCTGTGCAATTACTCTTACAATTGTTCTGTGATTCAAATGTGATTCATATTCTAGTACGTACATTATGTTTGTGAATTATTCTCTTTACTACCGTAGTACGCTGAACACTACCCAGTGAGTAAACATTTGGCGCCGTTGCCTGAGCAGACTAGGGAATCACTTGTCATGGCAGCGTGATGGGCCTTCCGGCAGACGAGCCCGTGAATAGCAATGAGGAAAGGGAAGACCTATTGATTGAAGATCTTGTCAATCTGTGGAAGATATCTTTATGAGATCACGTACGAAGGGAATCCCGCAGGCAGGAGATCCCTGAGGAAGTTATTTGGGATAGGCTAGAAGTGAATGACGAGGTGGATCACCTCCTGAATCGTATTCCTAGACTGTTGGCCCATCATTTCATCATCCTACAAGACCTTCGAGAAGAAGAGGATTGGGAACGCCGAAGGCAGCAAATATTGCAGCGCTACGAAGAGAGAACCAAACGAGAAGAAGAGGAACGAGACACTAGCCGGAGACATACGTCCGCTAGTCAACAATGATCGCCAGAATAATTTTTAATGCTCGTACGACTGAACAAAGACAAGAATCGAGTACCTGGCGGGCACGAGACTCAAGAGGACAAGGTTCGACGATCACTCAGTCTGCAAGAACAAGAAAACTGGCGAAGAAGACTAAAGCAAGTTGGTAAGGAATTTGATGAGGATCTAATTGAAATAAACCAGAGTATTAAAAGAACACATGAGAATCTGAAAAGAATAGACATATCCATTAAAAGAGCACATCAAAGTTTGGTGGAATGAAGGGACGAAGGACCCTTCCACACCCCGTACATACGAAGGTATGATCCTTATGAGAATGAAGATGAATTAAGTAGTAGCATCAGACGTTTTCGGGAGTTGTCCTTATCGGACGACGACGAACGATTGACGAGTGGAAGTACCCCAAGGCGGAGAGAGTGCCGAAGGGAACCCCAGGAGATTCAAGGTGTCGAGGACGCTGACGCAAGACGTGGGAGTGACACGTACGTCGCAAAGAGTGAAAGTGACACACTAGAACGTAGCGGGGAAACCAGTCTAATCGGGTCCAATACACAAGGAGGACAGCGGGGAAAGATGGTGACTCCTGAACGGCAAAAGCTGTCGAAGTTTATGGGGAATGGGTCAGAAGATCCAGTACGACATTGTAAAACATGTGAAACCATCTGGATAGCAAGCAGACAGGATGATCCGGATCAGTGGCTAAAAGCATTTCCAGCAACACTCTAAGATAGTGCCGTCGACTGGTACTCTGAATTAGATCAAGCACACAAAGCTACATGGAGATTATTGAAGCAAGCATTTCAAGAGGAGTTCAAACTCAGCGGGATGATAGCGAGATTGTTGCGGAGATATACAATACCAAGCAAGGAAAGCACGAGAGTGTGCGGATGTACAACTGAAGACTCAAAGATTTGTTGGGTAAATTGGAGGCATAGCCGGCCGACGGGTTGAAGAAAAGATGGTTCATCGAGGGCTTGCTTCCGTCATTAAGAAAGAAAATGAAAGTTGTACCTCCTTCGTCGTACGCTGAAGCATACAATCGGGCAATGGACATAGAAAGTGAAAATAAAACATCCTCCTGAGAGAAAAAGAAGACGGACAACGAGGAGAGTCCAGACAATAGCGACGGTGAATCCAAGACCGTACAAGCACTCAAAAAAGATATGATGCGAATGATGAAAGAATTGAAGGCCGACAAAGAGAGTTCGAGGGAAGCACAAGAACTGTGGTGTACAAAGTGCAATGGGGAAGGTCACATAAAAGCGAACTGTCCAAAGAAGATGTTTTGTGATATCTGCCAAGTTAAGGGACATTCCATCAAGGAATGCCCATACAATTTGAGAGCAAGGGGTACGCAAGTACTCTTCACTCAAGGAGAGTCGTCAACATCGCTGAACACACCACTGAAGCCCCAGTACAATAGCAATGCATCCCTTGGAGGTTACCGAAGCAACAAAAGTCCGAGAAACATGATACAATACAATGCAAAAGGAAGGCCCACGATCCAATGCAAGAAGTGCAACGAATGGGGCCACTTCGCCAGGGTCTACCAGAATGGTCAAGTTTTGGGAGGGAGATTGTGTAAGTGGTGTGGACCAGGCGATCATGAAGATAACGAATGCCCTAAGCAAAAGGGTATCCACATGCTGGAAGTAGAAGAACAAGAGGTACTGGCGATCACCAGAGCACAAGCAAAAAAGGCCGCTTACCTAGATCCATGTACAGAGAAACAAAGGATGAAGGAAGCAAAAACCGAAGTGGAACTAGCGATGGCGAAGGAAAAGAAAGTACCTTTGGAGAAGCCAGGAACCTCTCGGCGGTCAGAGGCGGAAAACAACATCGTACGACAGGTACTGCAAACCATCGTACTGATCAAAGTAACTGACCTTCTCTAGACTATGTCGTAGTTGGGACTGGCGATCACAAACGTCGTTGTGGATGGCAAGTAACCGCAATTGGAGGAACGAAGGCAAGAATTGGTACCAGAACTGCCACCGTATGGTGAACAAACAATCGACCCAGTATTGCTCACAGCGAACATTGGGAAGATGCCAGCGGTCGTGCATATGGAGATCAGAGGGAATATCTTGACAAATACTATCATCGACGGAGGATCGGGAGTCAATGTACTACCCGAAGACACATGGAAGAGTCTTGGGAAGCCTACACTCTGGCCGCCAACATTCCAACTGGTTGGCACTAATCAACATGGTATCAAGTCGTTGGGAACGTTGATGGCACTGAAGGTGACGATTGGGACACAACAGTTTTTGCTAAATTTTGTCGTCATCCCATTATAGAGGAAAGCGTACGATGCACTACTTGGAAGAGGATGGCTAATAGCCGCAAAGGAAAATCATAATTGGAAGAGGAACACACTCTCGATTGAGAACAGGCGGAAGTACATCATTGACTTGAAGAACCAAGCCGTGAGCCAAGAATTGGCTTCCTCCGGATCTGAATCGAATGGAAGTGAGTCAGATGTGGACGAAGGAAGGAAAGCTATGGAACCGTACACTGAAGGCATACTTGAACTCGAGAGTTGTTCAGAGGACGAGACAAGCTCGCTGAATGGCTTATTTCATTGGCAAATGGAAGACTATGAAGTGTTCCACTGAGAGTGTAACATGCTACAAATTGGGGAAATCAAGTAAGAAGAGAAACAAGGAAGGCCCAGCCAAACACTTTTGGCCGAGCATGGAGAGTACAAAGAAAGAGTATCAAAACTGGATGATACGCCAGTCCACAAATTCTAACAGGTAGGAGATGAAAAATTTGTGTTGGAATCAAAAAATGAAAAAATAGCTAAGGAGAAAATAATGGAGTTAAAAAAGGAAAAAATTGAAAAAATAAAAGAAAAGTTGGAAGTGAGAGAAAAGGGAAAAAATACAATGGAGAAATTAAAAAATTCAGAAAACAAAAAAAGTGGAACGGAAGAAGAAAATAAAAAATTGAGCTGCAAGAAGAAAAAAATGAGAGAGAAAATGATGAGGGAGAGTACAAAAGGCAAAAAATAGATAAGGAGGTGTTGAAAATTGAAAAATGAAAATGGAAGAATTGGAAAATATAAAAATGAAAAATAAAGTAAAAATTAAAAATTTCAAAAAATGAAAATATTGGGAAAAAGAACGAAAAAAAAAAATATTGAGATCAATAAAGAAGAAGACAAATTTAAAATAAAAGAGACGTATTGGGAAAAATAAAATGAGGGAAAATTAATAAAAGTAAAGAGAAGGGAGGAAATATTAAAAAATTCGGAAAAAGAAAAAGTACTAAAATTAAAAATATTATTAAAATAAAGGAGAATATTAAAAAATATAACAAAAGAAAAATATTAAAAAAATTAATTAAAATGTTGGCCATACATCATATGGCTATACGACCTTGGCAACATGGATATTATTTCATCGAAGCAAAGGATAAAACGAAAGAAAAAGAAATTGTGCGAGGTGCAACCGTACACGGAAGTAGGCTTGGCAATGGGAGAGAGACCGTACATCGTACAACAGTACAGACCAAGACTGAAATAAAAATTTCGGGCGATCATATATTTGCCAATTCATACGAAAGTGGGGTAGCAAAAGAAGCAAACAATGGACGAAAAAACCAGGGACAAGAATTATTCAAGGTCAAGCGGCAGAGAAGAGAGTGCATCGTATGGGGAAGCCGATGGAGAGAATCCGTACGAGCAAGTTGTGAGTGTGCAGGGAAAAACAAATTACAGCAGGGTTGGATTAATGGCAAACAACAATATTGTGGAAGAACTATCAGGCAATGTAACAGTTACACCATTGCACACCAAAAGGATCTTGTGGAGAAGTCCATATGCCAATCCAAGCGTGAGTTTTCAAGATTTCAGGAGACTGTACGATATCTGAAGGAGGATAGAGATTGCATACAGAGAATAAATGAACGTAATCGCGGAAAGAGGAACATGAAGCTTACTGTGCGAATAAGGAAGAAAATGTTGGTTTGCTACAAAAAGCAACAGAAGACTCCCAAAGCTTCGTACGAAATTCAGTACAGACCCTCTAGTAGGCATGTGCTAAGTGAGAAAATCGTACAGATTGAGAAAAGTTTCAAAGACAGGTCAATGCATGTACGTTGCAAGGGGGCGAAGATCGTACAAGCATCATATGGCAAAATTGGGAGTACCGTACGACAAATTCAGACCGTACGAGGACCACACGAACAGCATACAGCCATACGCAATATGGAGGAGAATAGACTCGTATGGAGAGTGGTGATAAGCCGTGTACAGAGAAGTAGAAAACAAGTACGACATAAGGGAATGAAGGACAACCCTATGAAGGACAGAATTGAAGTCGCTGAGAATAGCCATGAAGCTGGAACTATACGGTGTGCAGAATTGGTGGACAGTGCAAAATCTATATTTTTTGGCTTTGTCAGCCTTAGTTTTTTCCTCTCAAAAAGTCATGAAAATGAGGTGTGCGATGGAATTTCGAGTGGTTTTAGAAGTGTTACCGAGAATAGCCATGAAGCTGGAACCATATGATGTGCAAAATTGGTGGATAGTGCAAAATCTATATTTTTCGACTTTGTCAGCATTAGTTTTTTCCTCTCAAAAAATTATGAAAATGAGGTGCACGATGCTGCCCCTTGACCCCGTTGGGGGCGCTGCCCCTTGACCTCGCTGGGGGGCGTTGCGCCCAGACCCCCATCAAATTTATTGGAATTGCCAAATTGCAATAAACCATAGTTGCCACGAGACTTGTACTGGTACTGGTACGGGAGACTGGTACCGGTACCGATACGACATTTTTTTGAAAATAGGAGACGGGGGTACTTGGAGATGCCATTTTTTTTTAATATAAAAATTAATAATATATAGAAAATCTGAAAATATAATGACATTGAACTTTCAAAACAATAGCAATAGTAAAGTTTACATAATCATAGTTCCAACTTCTAAGTTCACATTTGACATTTGACATTACATATTCGATTACATATTGAAATTCAAAAATATTGATAGTTCGATTGGCTGATATGCAAACAAAAAACAAAAATCAGAAATCTATCTGATATCTGAATCTCATATCATCTACACCACATCAATATCATCCATGTCAAAGTCCTTAGCTATGATGCTCTCCAAATACTCATCACTCTCTAACTTAGGTTCCTCTGCTGGTAGTAGAATTGGGGGTAAATCAATAAGGCCATCTGGTTCAACCCCTTCATCCACTATGGCTGCAACATCTTCATCAGGTGAAATTTGGTCCCATTTTGCTGAAGGACCCTCATTGTATGCAGGATCTACACGAGAGAGAAGGCGAAGTGAGCTATGAATGTACACCAGGTTCTCTGCTTTCTTTGACCCCAATCGGTTCCTCTTTAGTGAATGAATAAAACCATAAGTACTCCAATTTCTCTCACAAGATGAAGAGCTAGCTACTTGTGAGAGTAATCTTATTGCAAATGATTGCAATTCAGGTGTTTCACCTCCATGGTTCCACCACCACTCTATAGGGTCTTTCTTTGCTCGCATATCATATAAAGCTTCCACAGAAGAAAAGTCACCATGCCCACGTGAAAACTTATTCCATTGACTCCTTATAATTGATGCTTCCTCACCTCGGCCATATATCTTTTTTATTGCAGCCCAAAACCCCTTCATTACCTCTCTATCCTCATATGGAGCCCTCTTATTGGTCTCTTCTATATTATGCCATTTAGGATTTAAGGCATAGGCAGCACAATGAAGAGGTGTGTTAAGTTTGTTCCATCTTCCATGTAACTTACCTTCTATCAAAGGATATAGTGAAGGATCTTTTGCATCTGTTATTTGCTTAATTCTTTCGCACATGGAATCTATTTCTTCATAAATTTCCCCCAAACATGGCTTGTCTGAATCTGCAAATTTGATCACCTCACATATGGGCTGAATAAAGTCCACAACAAATTTAACATCAGCCCAAAAACGGTCATCAAGGATCATACCTCTCACCTCAACTGCATCATTTGATGTAGATTGCCTCCAAGCTGCCCATGCATCACTAACAACCGTGGAACACAAAGCACCTTTCACTTCACAAAGACGGTGAAGAAGAATAAAATAAGAAGCAAACCTTGTATCAGCTGGTTTGAGAAGCTCCACCTTGGCAAATTTTCGATAAATAGCTTGTGTTTGGTGATGGTTGCATATAAACATTTGAATTTTTCTGCCCTTTTCTATGAGAGCTGAAACCCACTCAAACTTGCCAATATCTTTGAGTGCATTATTCAACGAATGCACACAACATGGTGTCCAAAATATATGCTTATATTTCTTTTGCAGCAACATGCCTACTGCTTTACAAACAAGGGCAGCATCTGTAACATTTTGGACTACATTTGATGCCCCTACCTCCTCAATGCCATCACATAGCTGGCTATAAAGATACTCTGCATTTTTTTCATGCCTCGAACAATCTAATGCCTTCAAAAAATAAGGCCCTTTGCTGCATGTTACCATGATATTAAGTAGTGGACGGTTTCTAGTATCTGTCCACCCATCCATCACAATGTTGCATCCTTCAGAAACCCACACTCTTTTCAATGGTGCAATTTGTTGCTCTAATCAAATTTTTTCTTTATCAATTAGAGTAGTGTGAAGCTTTTCATACATAGGTGGTCTATATCCAGCTGGTGCATTGCTGATTGCTTGGATCATCTCTGTATAGAAAGGTGATCGAGCAACATTAAATGGTATTCCATTGGCATAAAAGAAGCATGCAATTGCTGCATCAACTGCTTCTCGACCTTGCACATCAAATAATCTGCCAATGGGGGTTGAGCTACCAATGTGTGGCCTCTTGTGAGAACTTTCTGCTGCTACATCTCTTGAAGACACATCCACCTCTGCCTCTCTATTGATATTCTGATTTTGATTTGCAGCAGTGTTTGTTGAAGCGTGAGAGCTCATATTAGAAACTTTACCATTAGCCCTTTCTTCATCCCTCACAGCCTCATATCGTTCCACCTCATTTATACAAGGATCAACACCTTTTCCAGGTAGGTGAAGAAAATGAGCCCTCACCCTCGTGTAAGTACCTTGCCATGACATTGGGCATAATTTGCATGAGATTGTGGCTGTTCCACCTGAACCCTTCGGCCCCTTAACACGATCAACATACTTCCACAACGGATACAAGCCTTGTTTGTTTCCCCCACTCGACATCTTGATTCAATGATTCAGATTCTACACAAAAAGAAAAACAAAAAAACATTATGATTAGAAATCAAATGACTGCAGCTAAAGTTATGAAAAAGGAAACAAAAAATAAATAAAAAATTGAAATGGCTGTAGCCTGTAGCTAAAGTTATGAAAAATAAAAAAAGAAACAGAAAAAGACATGTCTTTGAGGAAATTATTTAAATGAACCATGATTCAGATTGCACAATGCACACATCATGAGCAGTAGCACACTCAAAATGAATCCAAAATCAGGAAGGCCATAAAAATTTAAAAATTAAAATGGACCATGGTACATGCTTTTAGTTTTTGTCATTTTGACATTTTGTGTAAGAGACAAATGATCAAATGATTCAAATGAGTTCACTTATTTGTTTTATCTACAGGGTAGTCATCAACTCATCATGCCTGCCATTTTAATATTTTATTCACCAGTAATCTCCACAAGGGCATTGCCCCTGTTTAAAAACAGGGGCAATGCCCTTGTGGAGATTACTGGTGAATAAAATATTAAAATGGCAGGCATGATGAGTTGATGACTGCCCTGTAGCCTCAAAGGCATTAAATTTTTTCTTTAATCTCTATTTTAATTTTTTTCTTAAATTTTTTATGAAGTCTCAAGTCTGATATTGATCACCATTCACCATTCACCAGTAATCCCCACAAGGGCATTGCCCCTATTTAAGATCGTGGCTGTATGCCATGATTTTAAACAGGGGCAATGCCCTTGTGGAGATTACTGGTGATTGTCAACAATGAACAATGTCAACAAATAAATATTAAATGAAAATCAAAATACCGTATACTGAATAAATGAATAAAACGAAAGTTCAAAGATTCAAAAACGAAAATGAAAAAATTTAAAAACACTTACCTCGTATTCCTTAGACTTCGATTCCTCTCTTTTCTCTGTCGTCAGCCTCTACAAGCTCCTCAGTGGCGTGTTAAATGACGGCTCGCACTTTAAAATCTGTGTTTGATGTATTTTTTACATAGTTTTACCTTTAAAACGCGTGGGACTTGACAGGAGACTTCAGAGACTTCGCGGGAGATGTGATTTTTTGGATGCGGAGACGTGGGAGACGGCGGGAGACTTCAGAAAAGTTTCCGAACTGCAAATCGTGTCTCTGGGTACTGGTGCGGTTTCGGAGACGCGTCTACATCTCCAAGACACGTTTCGGAGGGGGGGAGATGTGTCTCCCGGCAACTATGCAATAAACCAACCATCATAGTACAGTTACAAGAGCAGTTGGCAGCCAAGCAAACGAGAGTGGCAGCTCTCGAGGAGAAGTTGGCAAAGAGGGACAGAGTATTGGGTCAGTTGATAGAGAAGGATACCCAGGTGGCCGATGCACAACGACTTCCAGCACAGAGGGAGAATCAATTACAAGAAAAGGACGAGGAGTTGGCATTTTCTGTTTTCAATCGTCTGGAAGACGACTACTTTGTGAGGGGGATGATGTAGACAACCATGTTAATAAATAATTATATTGTAATCGACCGTACTAATTAAATAAATATTGTAGTCGGTCATACTGGGAATAGATAATAATAGTTTAAATAATACATGCACAGTTTAAAGTAAAAGTTGGATTAGTTGTCGAGCAGGTCGTTAGGAAGAGTTGCCAATGGTTGGTATCTCAACCAACCTCGGCCATCTATATATGTATCTTGTCATTTGTAGTCGGACACGGTCAATTGCTATGTATTGTTGAGATACTTCATGAAATCAATCAATCCATTGTGTTGTGCAATTACTCTTACAATTGTTTTGTGATTCAAATGTGATTCATATTCTAGTACGTACATTATGTTTGTGAATTATTCTCTTTACTCCCGTAGTACGTTGAACACTACCCAGTGAGTAAACACGCCCCAGGTAGCCAGGGCGCTCAAGCTTTTGAGGGCCTAAAAGTGCAAATTAGGGTTTGTTACCTCCAACAGCTTTACTTTAGATTCAGTCCACCTCTTCAACAGATTCAACGGTGAGCTCGTCAGATTTGTCAAGCATCAGTTACATCAGATTGTAAAATCTTGCAAAATGAGAAAAGTCAAAAGCAAAGTTGAAAATCTCAGAATATATTCTAAACTCTGGTGGAGTTGGGCGCCCTAGGTATCCAGGGGCACCCAAGCTTTTGACCCCCAAAATTAAGTTTTCAGAAGATCACTTCCAAAAGACCCCCCTCAGAATTCTTCGAGCTATCCGGCGAGTCCAACCATCAGTTCATCAGGCCAGTCATACTATCAGAATGGCAAATTCATTTGAAGGACAGAAAGCATTAACAAATTTAAGATTATCAAAAAATGGCTATCTCTAGTGATCATGGGTGCCTCAAATAGCCAGGGGTGCCTAAGATTTTGAGGTCTCAAACTCAATTTTTTCAGGTTGCAGTCTCCAAGATGATCACTTCAAATTCAATCAAGCTCTACAATAGGATCATTAGCCAGTTCGCAGGATTCATCGAGCGCCTGGAATCGAGGATCAAACAGAGGTCAAAATCAAGCAAAAAGTTGAAATTGTTACAAAATTGGTTGTCTGTTGAAAAAAAGCGCTCCTAGGCAAGAAAGGCATCCAAGGCTCAATGCCTAACTCAAATTTTCAAGTTTTCATCATGAAACTTTCTGAAAAATGTTCACATTCGATGAACTTGCTCAGGATTGGCTTCAGAAGTTTTAAAGCTGGAGAATAAAACAAGTTTTCAACCTAAAAACCTATTTAAAGAATGCCTTTGCATTCATTCTTTACAATTTTTGCAGGTGGCGTCCAAGGAAAGAGAGGAGAAACATAATTTTTTATCCATTTCAAGATTCGAAGGGAAAAGTTGGAGATTTTTCTAAGTTCTTCATATTTTCTTGATCAGCTCACATAGAGGCTCCTTTTTCCATGCTTTATTTTTCTAGGGCATCAATTTTCAAGAGGAGGTCATCTTTTTAAATTTTCAGCAATCTAGGTCAGCTCAATGCATGATTCTCAACAACTTTGGAAAAAAATTCAATTTTCAAAAACCTGTTTTTTTCTTGCATGTCCAAGAAATCTTTAGTATTTTCAAAATCTAATCAACTAGGTTCATCCAAAACATGATTCTACACAAAACCCAGCTCTCAGCTTTTTTTAGGAAAAATTCAAATATTAGGGTTTCTACTTTTTCAACCAGCCATCAACAATTTTCAAAAACGAGCGATCTGGGTCTTCTTGCAACAAGATTCTCTACAAAACCCATATCTCAAATTATTTTTGCAAAATCTGACCGTTTGAAGAAGAAAAATCAGCAAGCTATGTTTAGCTTTTGGGCAGAACTTGTCCAAGCATAGTCGAGCTTACAGTCAAACTTCAAGTTTTTCAGCATACAATATTCTCCTATGGAATTCAAAGCCAAGCAAGTGTTGTATCATGATTATCTGAACGAACGATGTTGAGAAGTGCTTTTTCAATACCACCATGAATAGAAAACATCATCATCTCAGTCGAAGAACATGAAAGGGTGTGGTAAGAGCAAAAGGACAAGTATTGGAAAAGAGTTGTACAATACTCTTCTGTTGGAAATCAAGAGAAGTGTCAGAAACATAAAGTTGCAGAGCCGCCAAGTTATCAATTAGTGAGTCATCTTTTGGAGCAGCAATGTTTTTCAAGAATAGAACTCATAAAGCAGATGAAGAGGTCAAAGATTCTCTAAGTTCAATTGCAGAAGGCGAGGAAATCCTGGAAAAGCAGAATATGGCTATATATAGTATCAACGCTCCTGATAGAGAGGCAATTTTTAGCTTTTTGGCGGATGTAGTTGAGATTTAAAGAAGCAGTGAACTTCAAGCTTTCTCCCAACTCTCTTTCCATTCTTATCTCATGCTTTCTTTCTATTCTTGGCTCATATTTATCCATTCTTTGAAGAAGAAAGAAATCAAGATGTAATAGTTGGCACTTTCCCTGTTTTTATGCTTTCATAGGTTGTTAGATGTTATCTTATTTTAGTTTTAGAAATAAAGCTTGCATGTTGGCAAGTCTTGTTGTAAACACAAGGAGATTTTAGGGTTCCCTACTCTGCTTGTGCATAAATAAAGGCAGCCTTGCCCATTTTTTTGGAACCGTGCTTGTGATAACAAAATGTTGAGCCCACTAGTGCCTTCTAATTGTTATTCAGTATTGTTCACTCAGTGTAAGAGCAAGCTTGCATGCCTCTTTTAGCTGCAAGTTATTGTTCAATTCTTGTGTTCCTTGTGTCAATGTATTCTGGTTGATCGCAAAACTGTAAGCCTATTTTGCTACAATCTTGCTGTCCCAGAAGTGTAATCTTTGTTACTTGAGATTTGAGAAAATAAATTCTTGTGCCTACTTTGTTGCCCTGATATAATGTCTCAGATTTCCGTTTTATGTGTTATGCTTCTATGATCTCTATTTCAGCTAGCATTGAAAGTACAGTAGATGTGCGTTGGAAGAAAGTTTGTTTAAATATTTATGTCAAAGAATCATTCCTTGTTCATCTCTAACTCTCAAGCTCTGTGTTTACTTGAGTAGTTAGAAACGTTATTAGAGTAGGCTTAGTCGTAGTTGAAATTCCAAAGAGAAAATCTTAGCTACAACGCTTGAGTTTTATAACCTTGTGCTCTTAGCTGAACAAAAAGATTAGCAAATTAGTTTTAGTTTACTTTCTTTAAGCAACATCAACAAAGAGGGAGCTTCCCCTCCTAATTCGAAAAGCAGTTTATCTATGCATAGCTGTCCGTTTCTAATCCACATTCCAGAGGTGCCAATTGAAACGCCAACAAAAAGCACACATCTCATTAAAGTTTTTTAAATTTTCAAAATTTTAATATGCTAGTTAGGCACACATGAATACAAAACAAGTTTTCTTTAAGCCCATGTACAAAACACACATAAGAGAAAAATGATGCACCTATGCAAGAAGACTAGACCATCATATTAAGGAGTTGTTTTCAAAAAATCAAAAAAATCTAAATTAGTCTACCATTTATTGATGTGCGCATAGTGGGCGAAACATACTCATATAAACACAAGGCATCCAATGCGCAAGTGTACCTAAGAAAGGAGGCACGTGTCATAGTAAAGACATCCGAAGTTTCAAAATTTGTTCAAGCAATGCATAGGCGCACACTTTAGCAGATAGGCATGTTTTAGAAGGTTAAAACATGCAAGTCTATCTTCAAGTGTGCATGTGAGAGGATGTAATGTCCCATTTCTAAGCTATGATAGTGCTTATCAAGATTAGCCTATTCATTGGGTTTCGGTAGGCTAATGTGATTGGTTAGGGGACTCTTCAGCTCCTAGTGACATGTTTGGGATTTTAGGAGCATCTTTCTGGAACTTTTCGAAGTAGTTACGGGCGTTTGGTCCGATGCTTACTATAGTCTACTTTTAGTAAGTCACCTCCTAGCAACCAACCTTGTATTTTCATGTTGATCTTTCTTTGGGATTCTCAATGGCAGTATATAATGTTGATTTGGTGTAATTTAATGGCCTGGGGATTTAATTTGAAATAATCTAAATATTATAAAGTTAACTTAAATATTTAACTTTACGTTATTTTAAATGTTTTTTTAAAGGTGACTTTTGGGGAGACCTAAGGAATGTTTTTAAAAGGTAAATATAATATCTCATTAAATGGGACAAAGAAGTGGGAAACATAAGGAGAATCTAAATATTAAATAAAGTGTTTTATTTTCCAATATGGGGCGTGGGGTTTCGGGAGGATAGAAAAGGTAGTTTTTGAGGTCATTTGAAAGTATGCTTGGAAATATTTTTGAGGAGAATACTCAGGTTTTACAGCTACTTTGTATGGACGAAAACCCTTACAGTGATCATCCACTTTTAATGTGAAAGATCATTCCTGGTGGGTTTCACAGGTAATTCCAGTCAGGGATTGCACAGGAGCTTTGAATGCAAATTCTTTAGTCTCTTACTAGCATTGAAGGAACTTGTTTTGAGACAAAAGGTGAAAGACAAATAGTGAGCTTGGTGTTTGAAAGAAAATACAGATTTGCACCTCCATTAACATGGCCGTACCATTCTGGGACAGGCCACACTTCTTCAATGAACTTCCAGATCTGTAAGGTGGCAAAAAATATCACATTTAAATCATTTTAGGAGCTAGTGGAAGGAAGTAGGCAAGCATTCTTGAGGTCTGAGCAGTTTTGAGGATTGTTTAAAGTGTTCCCAGCCATCCAAAGGGGCCGTACAGCACCCAGCAGGGATGTGTGGAGTTTCCCAAGTCAAACACATAGGGTTTTGTGCCTTTTTCACCTCCAAAGGTGGGGAGCTGGCTACGCAGCCTACAAAACGAATGCCCATCCCATGGGCTGCCATGCTATGCCATCCTGCATCAAACGTACACACTCCCCACGACCTCCTGGCAGCGGTTATCCGTATAATAGACTATCCGTACCCGTGATGCCTGTAACTAATTGCAATGTCAGTATGTATCTTCCGTGCATTGTCTGGAACGGTGAATTTTTTTTCAAAACCATTGGAAAATGTTTTTACCTCCTCCCATCCAAAACAAATAAAAACAGATGCATTCTGACTTTTTTTTAAGTTATAAAAATCTTCTCAAAGCGGTAGTTATAAAAAAAAATTTATTTGTATTTATATTATATACATATTATTTATTATAACATATCTTTATGTATTTTATATATAATATATATGCTATTTATTTAATATAATCTAACAATAAATAATATTTTCTGATATATTATTTCATATTATAAAATATATAATAAAAATAATATGATATAATATACAATATCCAATATATAAATATGTATTATATTTATCATATTATTTTTTATCATATTTTATTAATATAAAATTGTATATATATATAATCAAAAATTATTATTATATATTATCTCACATATATGATATATTATCTCATATAATAAAATATATAATAAAAAATAATATAATAAATATGATATATTATATCATATTATTTTTTATTATATATTTGATTATATGAGATAATATATCCGAAAAATTATTATTATATAAATATATATTATTTATTGTTGGATTTATTAAATAAATAATATATATATTATATATAAAATATAGTATGATATGTTATAATAAATAATATGTATACAATTAAAATAAATAAAAAATAACGTTTTATAACTACAGATTTTTAAACTTAAAAAAATCATAATGCATCCCTTTTTATTTGGGGACTATAAAAAAGAAATTTCCTAATTATAATCATCACACTAACCCTAACCTCAATCCTAATTCAAACTCTAACCCAATCATAATTATAACTCTAATCGTTAGCCTAACTAAGGGGCCTACCCCTTAGTTAGGCTAATGATTATAACTCTAATTATAACTCTAAGTGGTGTGGGGTAGGCCCCTTACAATCCTTTACAATTATGATTGGGAGAGAGTTAGACTAATTGTAAAGGATTATCATACAATTAGCCTAACTCTCTCCCAATCATATTTATGGTTGGGAGAGAGTTAGGCTAATTGTAAAGGATTATCATACAATTAGGCCCCTTAGTTAGCCTAACTAAGGGGTAGGCCCCTTAGTTAGGCTAATGATTACAACTCTAATTATAACTCTAAGTGGTGTGGGGTAGGCCCCTTACAATCCTTTACAATTACAAGTGGTGTGGGGTTGTTGAACCATGAAAGCATTATGATCATCATGATCTATGCAAATATGATAATTATGATTGGGAGAGAGTTAGGCTAATTGTATGATAATCCTTTACAATTACAAGTGGTGTGGGGTAGGCCCCTTAGTTTGCAAAACTAAGATAAGAGGATGAGGTCATCATGTATAGGGTTGTTGAACCATGAAAGCATTATGATCATCATGATCTATGCAAGTATGAAATCATATGAAACCTATAAATATAATGTGGATAATATTTTCCCTCAAGTTTAATGGTTTCTTTATTGTAAAATTAAGAATAACCCTCATCTTACAATTATGGTTATAATTTAGGTTAAGATTATGATTACAAATAGGTTTGGGGTAAGAATTAGGGTTAGGGTTAGAATTAGGATTAGGGGTAGGGTTAGAATTATCTTAGGATTAGAACTAGTGTTATAATTAGAATTACCTTATAATTATGGTTAGGGTTAGAGTTATAATTATGATTGGGAGAGAGTTAGGCTAATGATTACAATTAGGGTTAGGGTTACAACCTTAGAAGTGCGATTAGGGATTGAATTAGAGCTATGTTAAAAATTAAGGTTAAGGTTAAGGTTAGGGTTAAATTAGCTTAGTTTTAAAGTTAGGATTAGATTTAGAGTTAGGGTTATATTTATGATTAGGGTGAGGATTAGGATTAAAATTAGGGTTGGAACTAGGGTTAGGATTAGAATTATGATTAGGTTTACAATTTGTTTTACTTTAGCATTAAAATTAGGCTTAGGGTTAGAGTTAGAATTAGGCTTCAACTTAGGGTTAGGATTCATGGTTAGAATTAGAATTAGAATTAATGTTAGGGTTAGAGTTTGAATTAGGATTGAGGTTAGGGTTAGTGTGATGATTATAATTAGGAAATTTCTTTTTTATCGTCCCCAAATAAAAAGGGATGCATTATGATTTTTTTAAGTTTAAAAATCTGTAGTTATAAAACGTTATTTTTTATTTATTTTAATTGTATACATATTATTTATTATAACATATCATACTATATTTTATATATAATATATATATATTATTTATTTAATATAATCCAACAATAAATAATATATATTTATATAATAATAATTTTTCGGATATATTATCTCATATATATCAAATATATAATAAAAAATAATATGATATAATATATCATATTTATTATATTATTTTTTATTATATATTTTATTATATGAGATAATATATCATATATGTGAGATAATATATAATAATAATTTTTGATTTATATATATATATATATATATATATATATATATATATATATATATATATATATATGATATAATATATAATATACAATATATTAATATATATTCTATTTATTATATTATTTTTATTATATATTTTATAATATGAAATAATATATCAGAAAATATTATTTATTGTTAGATTATATTAAATAAATAGCATATATATTATATATAAAATACATAAAGATATGTTATAATAAATAATATGTATAGAATATAAATACAAATAAATTTTTTTTTATAACTACCGCTTTGAGAAGATTTTTATAACTTAAAAAAAAGTCAGAATGCATCTGTTTTTATTTGTTTTGGATGGGGGGAGGTAAAAACATTTTCCAATGGTTTTGAAAAAAAATTCACCGTTCCAGACAATGCACGGAAGATACATACTGACATTGCAATTAGTTACAGGCATCACGGGTACAGATAGTCTATTATACGGATAACCGCTGCCAGGAGGTCGTGGGGAGTGTGTACGTTTGATGCAGGATGGCATAGCATGGCAGCCCATGGGATGGGCATTCGTTTTGTAGGCTGCGTAGCCAGCTCCCAAAGGTGGTGCCCAGGTCTCTATTTTGTACCTATCAGACTTCTGGACTGACCTAATGAATTTTCATAGCTTTGTGATCAAATTTTGGAGGCTCCATTTGCTGTAGCATAAGTGCTATCAGAGCTGTACATGAACAGCCTTTATGGGTATGTTTAAAGTTGATTTATTAATGAAAAATTCATTTGGGTATTCGATATGAAGCTCTGGACTTATTTATAATGCACTTTCAGATTATAGTTGTTCATTGATTTGAGAAATTTATGTGTTAAATCGTTATGAGTATTGCTGTAATTATTTCTGTGTGAACTGTATCATTCATTTCATCAAACTCATACACAAAACCTCAAGGAAAACTAAGAAAAAAACTAGGGTGTATGTTACAAAGGATTGATGCACCTTTACAAACACATATTTTCCCAGTCTAGAAGTCCAGATGCATGACATGTTTTAGAAATGAAATTTTTGAAAAAAAAAATTATAGTGTTTAAATGTGCACTTGGACATAAGTGCACACCCATACAAAAGCACTTCAAAATATAAATTTCATATTTATTTTCGAGATGCAAGTCCAAGGATATAGGCACACCAATGCACAATAGTCAACAGTGTAGGCACGCGTAGATAAGGAAGCATGTGCCACTGCGAAACATTTTCCTATTTTGAAAAAAAATCCACTTTTGTGCACAGTGCAGACTTTAGCATAGGTGCACACAATAGGAAAGAGTATCGAATTTTTAGAAACATCAATGAAGAGAGCTGTGCACTGGCACTCTTAACAAAGAAAATTTTGAAATTTGAAATCTTCAAAGTCTAATGTAGAGGTGTGTTTGGCAGGTATGCACTTGAGCAAGCAAAATGAAAGATAATAAGTTAAGTGTTTGGTGAGGCATGTACCTAATGCGCAGGTGCATACTTAGAAAGAGTAACAAGATTAGATCAAATGCCAATGCACAAGTGCATAATTGGTGTTAAAGACCACACTTAACAATAGACAAATTTGCAAAAGTCACAAATCCAAAATATTAGTTTGAGAAGAGACCTGACACAAGGAATTCTAAGTTTCAAAATGACAGAAGAATAAATGTCAAGGCATGAATTCAATAAAGCCTAAATTCAAGAGCAGTTATGAAGTGTGCTTTTGATCTTAAAGACACGCCTGAGTATAGAAATCAAAGGCATACATAGGTGCACGTCTGCTGATAAAGTTCACACTTACACAAAGGAAATCAAAAATATAAGTTCAAAGTCTAAAGTATTGGTGCACATGTAAAGCAAAAATGCACGACTAGTCAATAAGATTGAAAATGTCAAAGTGGATTTTCAAGATTTCTCAATGGGTTAGCTATGATTTGAGGAAAAGTTGCCTAGAGTCAACTATTTTTTGATCTCTTGCCATTTTAGTTTGTAATAAATTCAATCTACAACTTAACTAAAGATTGCAAGCTTTTAGATTTTGTTTTAGAGGATAGAATTTCTTATAAGAGTTGCATTTCATGCAATCAATTATTCTTAAAGTAGAAGTAGCCATTAACTTCTTATTATCTTTCATGCAATAGCCTTGTAAAACAAAATAAGTGTCTTATTTTACACTTAGATTTCATCAATATTCTCATGTCTACATATTGCTAGAGTTGCTATTCATCAAGTATTTAGTGTTATTATTACATAGAACTTGTTATTCACTCAAAATGTCATTATTATGCCCATCTTGCTTATATATTTTTATTGAATTATCTCATTATGTGTCTTGTGGGTTAAATTGCTTGGACAGATTTGCAAGTTAGCTCAAAGGTGTAGATCGTAGCTTTGTACCAAGTCTTGCATTTAATTTACCACAATGTCTATGTCTATGTGTTTTAGCCTATTCAATCTGTGTGTAATTTCCCAACTTAGTTTCTGTTTTTTATCTAAACAGAGTCAACATGTACTCATAGGATTTGTTTTAAATCAAAAATAGATAAAATATTTTGCCTAGCATTGAAAGAGGGTCTTAGCTTTTAACCCCAGGCAAGACCAAAAAAATACACATTTACATTTTACTGATTCTGATTTGTTTAATCATGCAGAGGAGTGAATGGCTGAATCCACACACATTGCATCTCACACTACATGCATAACCTAATGCCGCTAGAGTCGGCATAATTTTATATTTTGTTAATACATCTATCAGCAACTTTTTTTGTTATCTACTTGTTGGTTAAAGGTAGTACATTAGCAAATAAGTTTTAAAAAAATACATTAGTCATTGTAAAACATGTTGATCATTAATGGAAACACCTTGGTATTCCATTGGAAGATACAAGGACGATGGTGTAGTAGCCAAGAAGAGGAAGCAAGTGGTGTAGTCGACTACATCAAATGAAGAAGAGGGAGTGTAGTAAGAAACTGAGGATGAAGAAGATAGAGATGGAAACATGATCAAGATGACAGATACAAAAACTAGTTCTTCACCTTAGGAGCCCACACCATTATGAAAGTCACCAACTCCATCTTAGTCTATTATAGGGACTCCTTTGCCTACAAGGAATAATGGGCAGTAGATTGAAGATTGGTTAAACCAACTCAATGATCTAGTCAATTTGCAATTTGAGGCACCTGCAAGTCAAGATCAGCCTCAATAGTCTCCAACATCTAAGCTAATAGAGGATCATATGGTTTTAGAGGAGATCAATACAGAGGGCCCTAAGAATATAAACATTCAACCACAAGCTCTTAGAGAGGATAGGGTTACTTTGTTTCTCCCTAGCCTAAATCCTACCAACCCATATGAGACTTTGTTTCAATTTTTACATGTTATGGGACCAATGGTCTAGGCATTAGAGAGTGTTTTTAATGTGGTGGGACATTTGGATGTTGTGAGTGATGCATCTTAGATCTAGGTAATTATGGATAGCTAAATCTAGACTCTCCAAAAATGCATGAACAAGGGTTGTCTCTTCCTTGCATCCATCAATCACCTCTCTTGTGCAAAAGATGCTGCACTCTTTACACATAATTGAGGGCATGTTTTGCCACTAAATTTTGTTATTGTACTCTTCTTTGTACCAAGAACGTTGTGTTGTAGAGGAAAACAAGAATGTTCTTGGCAAAAGCAATATTGAATAGTGAAATCAATGACCAACCAACTGGTTTTTAAGGACTGTTAAACCAACAAACTCCACTTATCAACACACAAGTAAAGAAAGTTGTTGAGCTCGAAGGTATGCTAGTAATAGCAAGCAAAGGGCCAATTTTAGGAGGCTGCAAAAATGAATTGTTGATGTGCAGCAGCCAAACATTTGCAGCAAAGAACAACCACAAATTATGCCCTTTGTGAGCAACCAAAGGAGCTCAGAGTGGGATAGGCAACCTTCTCAAGGAAAGAATCTTTCAAGCAAGAGCCAATGTCAAGCATGACATGCAAAATGAGCATCGCCACTCTAATAAATGTGCAAGTACTATAATGAACCAATCAAATTGAATAAAACTATTATATTGCAAATATGTCAAACAACAATACCAATGAAAGAGGTGGATTTATTTCAAAACATTCCCAAACTTATTAATGTTATAGTCAATATGTGTGTAGAGGAGGGGGGCCGACTGCCCAAGACTCTAGGTCACAGGAGAATCTAGAACAATAGGCTGCCTTGATCTACCTCAAGCTAACGGAATGTTTCGAAAGAGTTCAAAGTTTAAAGGCTAAAAAGGAAGAGCAACCTGGTTGTTGTTGTCCTTCTACAAGCCCGAATGTTTCAGGAAGTTAGGTGAGCGTATTTTTGGAGTTTGGACTACAACTCAAACAACTTACTGCCAAAGGACAACATGGGACACAAGTCCAATGCGGGGCATTGGCGTCTCAGTGATGCGTTGGCGTCCATATGAATAGAAAGTGCAAGGTACAGTCTGAAATCATAGAAAACCGACTAACGACCTAACTGATGAAGTTTACAGTGGTAATGGAAATAGAAAGTGACAAAATGGCAAAATAGCAAGAAGAATACTTTAACTTAATCTAATCTACGAATTGACAAAGTAGGGTGAGGAAAGCACACCTTCCTACCTACGAGTTGATATCTTCAAGATCTTCACCTCAAGGAGAACCTGCACACAGAAGATGGGAAGTGTTTAGAGGACTACCTTAGTCAGTCCCCTACTTTGGTGTTTCCACCTCCACGAACAGCCAGATAACAATGATTGAAAAAATATGATAAGGAAAGTTTTTGAAATGGCAATACCAAGCAATACGTAAACAACAATATGCTACGATATCAAATACAATAATGCAAAGTGAGTAGGAAATGGAAGGATATCACCTTCTTAACCAAGTGCTCTCAAGGAAAATACAGGAAGGAGTGAGCGTGCAAACCCTCAAAGACCAACATTGCCACAACAACGAAGAGAGCAAACCAACAAAACACTAACTTGCAGCTTCATTGGAGGTGGTGGAGCTTCAAAATGAGTGTCGAAGAGTGTAGAGAATTGCCCAAAGTGTGAAGATGATCAAGAAGCATGAAAAAATGAATGAGATAGCCATTTGAAAAGTGAAAATGGAGGCAAAAGAGTCATTTGAAGTCGATCTGAAGGGCAGGAACCATTACACTTTGCGCCCAATGGAGGAGTGTAAAGCCTCTGTGGATTTTAGAGGCGGGAATCCTGTCAGGATAGCAACACACTGCATAGACATCTGCACGCCGCGCTAGCGTCCTAGACAGAATATCCCCCATCGACACATAAAACACCTGCCAAGTGGATAGGGAAAGGTGGCGAAAATAGGGATTGCATTATTGGACTCAATTTTCTAAGGTAGGAGGTAGCGTAAGCGAGCATAAGTGTCAGTGAATGCACAATGAAGTAGAGAGAAAGTTGAGGAATGTATACCTAAACCGTCGAGGAAGCAAATCGCAATCTGGGGAACTTGGGTGCAGGAGTGAAAGATGGCTCCACAGGTACTTGGTCCTATGGAGATTTGAACAAAAGCGCCGCAGGTGCTCAGTCCTACGAAAGGTGAACAAAAGGCTCTGTAGGTGGTTGGTCCTACAAAATTGGTTCCACGAGTGCTTGGTACCACAAAAGATGATCAAAGAGTTCTATAGGTGTCTGGTCTTGCAAAATGAAAACGGTTCACAAGTGCTTGGTCCTACAAAGGAGGTGCCACAGGTGCTCGGTCCTGAGGGAGGCTATATGTGAAAGGCTCCGTAGAGTCTAATTGATCCTCACAGGTGCTTGGTCCTACACGGCAACATGTTGATCCGCAAACAAAACATGTTAGGCAAGCAAAAAGTCATGCAGACAGGCAAATAGTAATATCTCAGAACAAGTATTTGAAGGAGAAGCTTTCAAAGGGGTCCTTCGGGAACCCTTCAAAAGAAAGAGGGGTCCGCTTGAAGGACGCTTTGTTTGAAAAGCGATGACATTTTCGCAAACGATCCTATCATCAACAAATCCTTTTGAAAGATTCTCTTTCGTCAAGGGATCCGAAGAAAAGAAGAATGGCCTCCTCAAAGGTGAAATCTTAATTCTTTTTGCTACGAATTAGATTTCAAAAGAAAATCTTGCTAAGGGGATCCATTGTGAAGGATGTGATTTTTGAAAAATGCAAAGATTTTAAGCAAGGGATTCATTGGCCACCGAATACACCTTATTGAAAATCGGAAAAGGTATGGGCCCCAACTTAGGATAGTGCATGCGAACTGAAGGAGCACGTGGCATCCTAAGGAAAGGATAGACATGTAGAGATGTCGTGGCCCATGATACATGACAAGATGTAGGCATGGAAATGTTGTCACACACGCAAGGGATGACACGTAGGCACCACAACATCAAGAAGCAAGCAAAGAAGAGAGAAAGATAAAAAATAAATGAAAAGCAAAGACGAAGAAATCAAGAGACTGGGGGATCTGATAATTCGGGGTCAGAACTGCTCATAGATATAGATAGATAAATATAATATAATATACATATGAACTGTTATCAATCCCCTACTATATCAGATTATGAAGAAGGGTACGTTAAAATAGAATAAAAAATAAATAAAAAATTGGGTCAACATGGAAGGGAGGCCTAAATGCCCCCAACACTTTGCATCGTCCCCAATTGTCGAAAATCAAGGCACAACAAATAGAAGAATAATGGAACATATAGAAGAAGTTTACAACATAATACACTCCTGTATCCAAGCACCTACAAGGGTGACAAGGGTCCTCCAAGAACACATAAAACAAGCACAGGGGAAACACAACACACACAAATCTAATCTATAGATAAAGAAGAGGTGCTCTCCTAGTCCTCACCAACTAAAAGGTCATTGTTCTCCCAGTCTAGATCATTATAGGGAGAGTGCAGACGAGCCTGCAAGGGCAAGATAGCAAGGGGAGCACCCTCTGACTCTTCTGCAACAAGAGCTAAGGAAGAAGGCCCCTCGAGCTCTTCTTCGCTCAACTCCTATGAGGTAAACATCATTGTTCTTGCAAAGATCGCCGACAGAGTCGGGACATCGTCCACCGAGTTGAACATGCACTTGACAGGAATGCCATATGTCAACCGGGCGGGCGAAGGAGGCGCTCGAGATCCACTGCCAACCTCACTGAAATACTTGGGGGCAATGACAAACTCGAGGGATGCCAGGGTTGCCTCTGTCACTAAGACAACGCAAGTCAAAGCAGAACCCTCTCCCGAAGAAGGCGATCCCTCCTTTCGACCCCCATTAGAAGCAGGGTCATCCACCAACTTACGCTTCATCAAAAGATGCGATATCCCCATAGAAGAAGCGGAAGGCGAGGAGGAAGAGGATAGAACCACAGTGGATACCACCGAGGTATTCGGCATATCCACGAGCTTAAGAGAAGGTGGGATGTCCGAAAGGGACATCAGGAGAGGAGGCTCAATCGAGAGAGCAATGAACACTTGCACCCTTTTAGGGTGAGGATCATCCATGCTTGTGGCAAGAGCCAGAAGCAAGATCGAGACGACAGGATCCAAAGCAGAAGGGGCAGAAGAGGGAGGCATAGCAGGAGATGCCGAAACAAAAGTTGTCGACTACTCTTTTTCCTTCTGCAAAGTAGCCTGCTCAGCAGCTAGAGCCTTTCTTTGACGCTCTCGCTAACACGCAAGGCGGTTTATTCGGCTTCGAGAGCTAGAAGTTGCGGCTTGAGGAGGAAAAGGCTCCTATTCTGCAATGGGAGTGTCCACAACCATTGCCGACAGAGGGAGTGACTTTTGGACAACAACAAGAGGAAGAGATGCAAGAACAGAGGTAACAACCAGTGGAGAAGCAAACTCAAGCGCCTTGGTGGTTGGCCTCTTCCCAATCACCACCCTAGGGGTAGGAGCAATAGGAGGCCACACAGGCCAAGACGTAGAGGCAACTCCACGAGGACTCTTCCCCTTACCTTAGACAACGGGCCGAGATACCATGGGCAAGACAAGAAGGTCAAACACCTGATGCTTGGC
This sequence comes from Sequoia sempervirens, assembly GCA_007258455.2. NCBI lineage: Eukaryota > Viridiplantae > Streptophyta > Pinopsida > Cupressales > Cupressaceae > Sequoia > Sequoia sempervirens. The sequence goes on along the minus strand of VDFB02000015.1, from coordinate 162,446,123 downwards.
CTTCTGCCAAGTGGGCACCATCAGAGGAGCAGAGGTCGAAGGCGCCATAGAAGGGCGGGAGGCGAAATCAGATGGAGCAGCAGAAAAACAGGAAGGCTTTTGGGCGTGAGCAAACTTCCCCTTCCCCTTCTATGAGGAAGAGGCAGCCTGCTGCTACGCGATCATACAAGCCTTAACTAAAATAGCATAGGGGGAAGGAGGGTAGGCCACTTTTGGCGCTATGCCCCCATTCTTGTATTTAACATAAGTGCGATACAATAGGTTTGTCCTTGGAGAAAGTGGACCGATAGGGGCAAGCCAGAAATGATCTAACGAATAGGCCCAACGTGACACCAAGGATTTATACCCAGTGTCGTGCACAACGTGCACTGAGCCCTCATGATAAAACTTCAAACATTTATGGATCATCGAAGGGACTGTGTTCATGGAAACCAGCCATGGAATGCCTAGCTTCACTCTAAACAAGTCAAACTCTTGATGATATCAAAGAGAGCATTTGTAGTCCTGGCTCCTACTAGGACTAAGAGGGTGATAGAGCCAATTGGAGGGACCAAGAGTTGTCGTGTGTACATATTGTGCTCCTAGATTCATCATACCCATCCTTATGTAGAAATTTTATTAGCATAATCTCCTCTGTTATAATATTAACAAGACACGTAGGATCAACGAGAACACCAGTCATGCTGTTCCCATTAATACGAGCAGGAATGTACAAAGGAGAGGGTTCTCTATTCGCATTCATAGGCAGGTCCTGCGATGTAAAGGTTATAGCAGGTGATCCATTTGCAAGCTACACATAAGGAATGGGAAGATGCATAAAAGAGGCCATCTCTACGTACTCCGAAAAGGACTTCCTCAGGATACCCCAAAGGTTCGAAAATCGGATAGTGACCTATTCTAGAATTCGCTTCACAATGTTTAGGGATCCTTCTAACCACACCACTAGGGGTCGTAGGTTGGTTTGCAAGGCTATGCACCCTACAACACAACACCTACAACACACCTTGAACACTACAGAAGACTCCTTCAACACTACAAAACGGAACCAAAATAGTTCACATCAGGTTCACCAAAATGTAGAGGAGGTATATCTACCTCAGGCTAACGGAATGTTTCGGAAGAGTTCAAAGTTTAAAGGCTAAAAAGGAAGAGCAACCTGGTTGTTGTTGTCCTTCTACAACTCGAATGTTTCAGGAAGTTAGGTGAGTAGATTTTTGGAATCTGAACTGCAACTCAAACAGCTCACTGCCAAAGGACTACAGCGTGGGACATGGACTCCAGTGTGACGCGCTGGCATCTTAGTGGTGCGCCAACGTCCGTACGGACAAAAAGTGCAAGGTACGGTTTGAAATCACAGAAACCCGACTAATGACCTAACTGATGAAGTTTACTATGGTAATGGAAATAGAAAGTGACAAAATCACAAAATAGGAAGAAGAATACTTTAACTTAATCTAATCTTCAAATTGACAAAGAAGGGCGAGGAAAGTGCACCTTGTAGCCTTTCCCTGCAACTGTCAATGTGGTCACCAAATTTTGCCAGTAAGGTGAGCTTTCCACATTAAAAGGGATGTTGTTGAAGTACCAAAAATCGGCACAAGCAACATCTGCATGCTCATGCACCTCCTTATTCCACTCAGTTGCCTCTAAAGAAGGTTGTGTGCCAGGTGTGTTTCTAGGCACAAAAAAATTACCAATGCGTGAACCCGTAGTCGTATGTGTTGATCCTGGTACCCTACTAGAGGTAGAAGAAAGGATGGAGGTGGTGGTGGGTTGCAACGATTGCCTTTGCACACATGGACCACGAAGAGAGCCCACTATGTCAGCTGCTACATCATCATCATCTGATAGTGACTCAAGGTTCACTGCAGCACCTTGAGAAGAAGCTATGGCAGCTTGCATTGCCGCTTTTTCCTTCACTCTTTGCACCTTTTTTTCTTTTGCAACGGAAAGTATTGCATTCATTTGTCTTTTTATTTCCTCATTGGTGTTTATGCAAGAATTAGCATCACATCTAGGGATTCCTACAAGGTAGCATTTAAGGTGATTGATGCCTCCACGGTATACATTTTTACATCTAATGCAATACACAGATCCAGGTTCTGGTCCTTCATATGCATATTTCCAAGCAGGATCTCTAGCTCCTGTTGGACAAGTGCCTACATATTCCCCACTCCAAGGCACGGACAGGGCTGAGGCAAGGGTAGAAGTGGATTCAAAAGAAATTATCAATTAACCTACACAAACAAAGTGAAAGCACAACTTGTTAGTTTTTTGATAGAAAATTTAAAAACAAGCTAAATTAGATTAAATCAAAATTGAAAAGAGATTACTTTAAATTAGTAAAATCTAAACTAATCTAAGATTCTAAACATTTTCATCAAAAAAAATGGATTAAAAAAAGAAAATAATAAACTAGGGTTACAAAAAAATGTGAAAAAAAATTAAAAATCAGAAAATTATTTTAAATTAGTAACAAATTAAGCTAATATATGATTTTAAACATGTTTTCAACAAACAAGAAGAATCAAAATAAAAAAAAATAACTAGGGTTTCAAGAAAATTTCAAAAAAATGAAAAAATCAGCAAAATATGTAAAAAACTCCCAAAAAAGTGTCACAAATTCTTGTTTTGATGAGTCTAAATCTTCTTTTCAACAATATAAATGTATTTAAATCTATTTTACAGTTCATTCATGATGTTTTTTAGACATACAATAAAAAAAAATGAAGAAAACATTTTAAAAAAAAAAGAAAGAACAAGAAAAATCAGAAAACCTAGTTGGAAATCCAATTTGCCTTTGAAATCCGATGAAAATCTCCTTCAAATCTCGTCTTCTTGATGCAAAATCACTGAGAAATGGTGAAAAATGCTTTGGACTGGGTTTTTGCTCTGCCAAAAGTGAAAACAACTAAGAAAATGAAATGCAAATGAGCTTTTGGCCGGTCGCGAGCTTAAGTGCCTGATCGCGCGGGTTTTTATTTTTAAACTCGCCGCCTTTTTGACAAAAACTCACCAAAAAAATGGCGAGTTTTTGTCAAAAAGGCGGCGAGTTTTTCTGGAGAGTTCTTACAATTTTTACTCGTTTCAGAAAAAAAACTCGCAAGTTTTTTGCGAGTAGTCCAACTATGGCCTTGTTAACTGCAAGTTCTCCAATGATTTTGGCATGCAATATGCAAGAGGAAGCCTTCAAAAATTGTAACTGAGAGTCAACTGGGCCCACTTTGACTTTAGGCGTCCAAGCTTTAGGGAGTTAGAAAATTTTTAAAGATTTTCAACTTCTGTTGTGACGAACTGCCTCTGTTTGACCCTAAATTCCAATCGCCTAGTTGATCCTGAAGCTTAGCTAACAGATTCACTGTGCAGCTGGATCAACTCTGAAGAGATGTAGGTTGGAGCAGCAAACCTCAAAAACTACTTCTGATGGCTTCTTGAAATCAAGGGCACCCCTGGCCAGCAGGGGTGCTTTTGGCTCCAGATTTGATAAATTTCTGATGATTTTCACCTCTTCGCGCTTCGCGATCACCGTGTTGTTGGGCAAACCTGACTGCATTGAAGCATTGCTATTGTTGACGTAGGTACGTTCACTGTTGTGATTGCATTCACCATTCTACACACACAAACACTGCAAAGTTGACGTGGGCATTCACTGCAAAGGCATCTCCCTTGTAGCAAAGTGTACTATTTCCAGACTTAGAATATTTTTACCTTTTGAAAATCCCCTCCGTAGTGAAGCATCTTTCGCCATAAAATCTTTTGTGATGCGTTTGAGGCTTAGATTTCGACACCTGGTATCTAGCCATCTACCATTGTTAACCTCAGAGGTTCTAACTTTTCTCCTGAAAAAAGTGAAATAGACCCACTAGAGCAAAACTAATTTTTTCTTGATTCTTACTTGACCAATGTGATCGTGAAGTGAAATAAGCCAATCAAAATTATTTTCAATCAATTCTTGAAAGATCCTATTTTTTAGGGTATTCCTAAAAAATAGGGGCCTGAAACCCTATTTTTCAAAATTTTCAAACTTTGTCAGTATCCTTTGGACAATAAACCCACAAAAAGCCCATGCTTCGTTTGACCTAAAACTGAATTTTCACGACAATTTTACAAGATTTAGACTATTTTAATCAAAATGCCTTATTGAAGCAAAAAAAAAAAAATTGGGTACAACATTAGGCTTCATCTGGTTACCATCTCGTATACTTACAGCATAGGAGAACCAAGATCTCTAGGTTTTAAAGCCTAGACCAGTATCTTATTAGTTGGGCAATGGAGCCAGGTCTTTTTTTTTTTTAAACACCTTTGAGTTTGGAGTTTTTCTAAAATTTGCCTAAAAACAAGACTACTTAATCACCTAAAACACAACAATACATTACGAATACGGGAAACATATTACGAAAAGAATGAAAATTATTTACAGAAATTCACTCCACCCACGAAGTGATGAAGTGCTTTGGATATTGTCCGTTGCATGACAGTGGTAAGAGCTTTCCATTGATGTTGCTTCTGCCTGAAAGGCTTTACTTCTCTTTTGATGGGAATTGCAGGAGACAATCCCCCTGGGAGGAAGATTCTCAGGAATTTGTCTATCCAAGCAAAGGTACTCTGACAAAAGTCAGAATATGATGCAAATGGGAAAGCTGATACCCCTGAGGCATTAGTTCTACTGTCGTCCATCCTCAGGATGTTGAATTCTTCAAACCAATCGATCGAGTTCCAAACTTGATTTCTATAATGTCGTAGGTGATCTTTTCTGACCTGAAAATATCTTTTGACCGGCTCATCGATCAGCTCTACATCACCTTTAACACATAGGAGTTTGATTCCCATGTCTTTGGCATTTTTGAGGCCTAACAAAAGCGCCTCTTTCTTAGCTTCAATGAATTCCAATTGTGGGCAACATGAAACTGGGTACAACTATTCTTTAGGAGAGATGATCCTTTCCTTTGCTCCTGAAACTATTGTTGAACAAGCTCCATCAAACTGTATTGTCACGACTTTGTATCCTCTTTCGGTCTCTTTTCAAAACAAGCAATGTTTTGGTCTCTGTTTACATACTCGGCGATTACTCTCCGAGCAGACGAGTAATCGATTTTTTTTTGGCTGGGCGAGTAATCTTCACTTTTGCTCGCAGGAAACCCTAGCCGATTTTTTTTCTGTTTTTTCCCTAGTAATCGCAGTGTAATCTCTTGTTTACTCGCAAAATAACAGGCACAAAAACCCTAACGCGTTTCTGACGCGTTTTTCCATGTGTTTTCATTTTCGCGGGTATTTTTTACTCGTTTTTACCGCGTTTTGGACACGGTTTTGTGCTATTAAACCCTCGTTCTTACCATTTACAGTCACCCTCGAGCGATCTATAGTGGTGGTTGCGCGATTTGGACTAGTGGCTGCGCGATTTGGACTGCGATTTGGACTGGCGGCTGCGCGATTTGGACTTGTGGCTGCGCAATTTCCAAGTTAGTTTGAAACTTTGATCAAATACCTATGCATTCAATGTGTGATATTTGCCTGAGCTTCATATGCGGGTATCTTATTGTGCTCCATATTTAATTTTTTTTCAAATACCCGAGCTTCAAAAAATGACGCGATTTAATTTTATTCTGCCAGACTTAATTTTTTTCAAATGCCTAAGCTTTGACACGATTTACATTGGATTTAATATTTTTATTATTTTATACATATGCTTTGTATAAAATAATAAAAATATTAATTCGTTTCTTTTCTACATCAAAATAATATTTATTATTATTAAAATTTCGTTTTCATATATTATTTTATTATAAATTTATAATAATATCATGGAAGTTAAAATGTTCACTTTTCTACATAATATTTAATATTTATTAATTATTATTATTTTAAAACAAAAATTTCATATATTATTTTATTATAATTTATAATAATATCATGGCAAATAATACTATTGTTTTACATTTCTTATTATTATTTGCCAAGATATTATTAATATATTATAATAAAATAATATATAGAATTTTAGTATTAAAATAATAATAAATATTAAATAAGATGTAGAAAAATGATATTATTATTTGCAATTTCGCCATGATATTATTAATTTATTATAATAAAATAATATATGAAATTTTACATTTAAAAATTAAAATAATAATAAATCTGATGTAGAAAACACTTAGTGTTGAACATAAAACATGCTCAAACTCATACAGTGTCATATATGATTTAATCTTTAATGAGTAAATTGAAAACATGCTCAAATTTCAGCTTCTAAAATGATTGATGCTAATATGATATCACAATACACTGATAAGTGAAAGCTGAAACAAGAAACAACAGATAACTTGCTGCTCCCACGGTCCCTAGAAATGTTCAAGGATCACAACCTTCATTGGAAGGTACTGGGTGGAATAAGGAGGTGCACAAAGAAGCAGACAAGGCTTGTGCTAATTTTTGGTTTTATAACAACCTTCCCTTCAACGTGGCAAGGAGTCCGTATTGGGAGTGTTTGGTGACAGCATTGACAGTTGCAGGGAAAGGGTACAAGGCTCCTAGTCCAAGAGATATAAGTGGCAGGTTACTTGAAGATGCTATTGTAGATGCAAAAGGAATTGTGGAAGCTCAAAAAAAGCAATGGCAAAAGTATGGATGCTCAATTCTTTCAGATGGCTGGACAGATGGAAGAAACCGCACTCTTATCAATTTTATAGTGGCTTCAAATGGTGTGCTGGTTTTTCTAAAGTCAATTGATGCTTCCAACATAATAAAGAATGCAGAAAATTTGAGTTTGATGTTGGAGCGGGTTGTTTTAGAGGTGGGCCTAAAAAATGTTGTCCAAGTTGTTACTGACAATGCAGCGGCATATGTGGCAGCTGGTAGATTGCTTCAAGCAAGGCATCCAACACTTTTTTGGACCCCTTGTGCAGCTCATTGCCTTGACCTTCTTTTGGAGGACATAGGCAAAATTGACTAGGGGAAACCAATTGTAGAACAAGCAAGAGACATAACAAAATATATATATAATCACCCATCGGTTCTTCAATTGATGAGAGATCACACCAAAGGGAAAGAGCTTGTGCGATCGGGTGCTACAAGGTTTGTAACTAATTTTCTTACGTTGCAAAGTATCACTAGTTGATTGACTTCCTTGAAGCAGATGTTTGTGAGTCAACCATGGGTAGACTCAACTTACTCAAAGAAGGCTGATGGAGAAAAGATTCAAGCAATAATCTTTGATAGCCAATTTGCAACTAGAGCATTAGAGATTGTCAAGTTAATTCAACTCTAATGAATTTTCAGATTGAATCCTTTTTTCTTAATTTAAAATTCTATAAGTATTTTGTTTCATTGTAAGGTGTAATTTAGATTTGGTTCTACTTTGTAATTTATAGGTGACTGAGCCATTGGTGAGGGTCTTGCGCTTGGTGGATGGCGAGAAAAATGTGATGGGATATCTTTATGAGGCAATGGATAGGGCCAAAGAGGGCATCCAACACTATTACATGGGGGATGCAAATAGATTTAACCCTATTTGGGATATCATTGATCGAAGGTGGAACAATCAACTCCACCAACCCATCATGCAGCGGGGTACTTTCTCAACCCCAAATTCTACTTCTCTGATGGCCTCACGGATCCTAATGGGGAGGTTATGGAGGGCCTATTCACATGTATTGACAGGATGACACTTCAGTCTGAAGTGAAAGACCTCATCCTTATAGAGTTGCAACAATATAAGGCAGCTAGGGGGCCTTTGTTTTCTTCCACATTATGTGAACGAGGTAGAGAGATCCAAACACCATGTAAGAAAAAGTGAAGCCTTTATCTTGCAAGTTATGAATTACAATTATTATTACTTATTAGTTATTACAAATTATAATATTGTTTATTAATATTTACAAAACCTTGAATATCTTATTTGCAGGTTCTTGGTGGGAAGATTGGGGTGGAAAAACCCCAAATTTGCAAAGGGTAGCCCTCCGAATTTTGTCTCAACCTTGTAGTGCTTCTGGCTGTGAAAGAAACTGGAGTTTGTTTGATGCCATTCACACGAAGAAGCATAATAAGTTGACTCAACAACGCCTCAATGATCTTGTTTTTGTGCAGTATAACCTTCGGCTTCGCACAAAAAAGGTGCAAGAATTGACAGATGAGCTCATTGATTTGGATGACATTGATCCATACAGTGATTGGACCGTGCAGGATGATGAGGCCTCCTTGTTTACAGAGGATGAGATTGCTGATTTCGAGAGGCAAGCTATGGAGGATTTGCCTGCAGCAGAAGCAGGGGAGATTGGATTGGATGGCATTGATGTGGTGGAGGAGGAGCCATTACCACCTACCAGCATGGTGGAGCCACTGCCACAATCTTCTACGCCAAGTAGGGAACCAGAATCGAGTGCAAGGACCATACCCTCTACCTCCCAATTTTTCACTAGGTTGGGGAAGAGGAAATTGTAATTGCCTAGATATGAAATTTATGATGATGATTTTCAAATGCAATCATCATAAATTCATTAGTTATTAGCAGTTTCACTATGCGGCTTCATATAATGATGCCATTTTGTAATCCATATGTATTGAACTATGAAATTTAATATAAAACACTCCCTCATGGTTTTTAGACTCATTTGATGCATTTTGTAATTGAATTTTGCAAAAAAAAAGTGTTTTTATGAGAAATTTTGCTGCTTTTTAATTTTCCGAGTATTTGCCGAGTTTTTCCCGAGTTTTTCCTGAGTCAAAATTTTTGGGCTTGCCGAGTACTCTCTGATTCTGAGTATGTAATTGTAAACTATGGTTTTGGTCTTTAGTTTCTATCTCTGATAGAGTCACATAATTATGAGGACCCGTTTCAGGCTTTGCTTCTGCTGGAACAAATGACTTGAGCACTACCTGCTTCTTTCAACTTTGAGAATCTAATCTAGTTGTTTTCGATGATCTTAAAGATATTCCAGTTGAGAGATTTGTACCTTGGTCTTCATCATGGAAGTTATGATGTCAAAATTTGCTAAAGATGGATCTTGAGCAACTACCATAGTGTTCTCACGTGAAGGTTTGGGTTTAAAAGTGGAAGGCACCTCTTTACCCTTTTCATTTGATTTTTGTCTTTCTTCTTCTTCTTTTTGTGCTTTGAAGCATAGCAGCATTAATCGTTTGGGGGGAAAATCGGCAAACCAAAAGTTCAGGATTTTTTGAAAAAATCGGATTTACAAAAAAAACACAAAAAATTGAAGAAAAATACTTTTTTTTTAAATTTAATGGCATTTCCATAGCATACAGACATTGAGAGCAAATAAAATACAGAGTTCAATCCATGAATTATAGAAAATAGATTTTTGTTGGTTATATTCATATCGCTCATTACATTGCACAAAACATACTACAACTGCATAAATATCAAATGGTGACAGTTGTCTATGCTACCACATTTTTCATACATGTCTACCAAAGCATTTTATCAAACAGTTCAGCCTTGCTGCTATGGCTAAAAGCATAAAATAGGTGCTTTTGAACAAGTTATGGATGCTTGGAAAAATCTATCAAAGCAAAATAGTAAGCAATAGCATAGACAAGGAAGTGAACTGTTTCAAAAAATGCTCAAATAAATGTGGTCTCATGGTGATGGAATGCCATGACAATCCATAGCAATTTGCTTGTCATGTCATTCATTATGGCATTCCATCACCATGAGACCACATTTCTTTGAAGCATTTTTTCAAATAGTTCACTACCTTTTCTATGCTACCACATTTTTCATACATGTCTACCAAAGCATTTTATCAAACAGTTCAACGCCTTCATGCTATGGCTAAAAGCCTAAAGCAGGTGCTTTCGAACAAGCTATGGATGCTTGGAAGAAATCTACGAAAGCATAATAGTAAGCAATAACATAGACAAGGTAGTGAATTGTTTGAAAAAATGCCTCAAAGAAATGTAGTCTCACAGTGATGGAATGCCATGACAATCCATAGCAATTTGCTTGTCATGGCATTCCATCACCATGAGACTAAAAGCCTAAAATAGGTGCTTTCAAACAAGCTATGGATGCTTGGAAAAAATCTATCAAAGCATAATGGTAAGCAACAAGCCATGGTCTCATGGTTTTTTTTGCGTGAAAATTAGCTCGATTTTATTCACATTTTTTTGGCGATTTTGTAGTTTGAGACGGAAAAAAATCATTGACCGAAAAGTCAACGATTTTTTCAAAAAATCGGGGAAAAAATCGTCCAGCCTGCAGATGTTTTAAAAATCGAGATTAATCGAGATTTTTTGCAGATTTATGCTTCTATGCTTTGAAGTGCTAAGCACGTGTAAACACAGGTGTTGAAAATTTTTCATGATTCCTCGCAAGAGAATTCTGACGGTATGCTTCTTTTTCTTGATCAATGGGTTCTCTTTCAAAGTATCCCGCAGAGGAGTTGCCATCGAAGTTGTCCGTCTGTGGTAAGACAACGTTCGAACTTGGTGTTGGTACAAAACTAGAACTGGGAGCAACTTCAGTTTATCCCATAATTTGGTTCATTCTCATATTCTCAAGACATGTGGATCCGATATGTGCATCAGTGTCATGGAAAAAACAAAAAACTGCACTGTGTGCAACTTCAATCATTGGTCTTGATGCAGATGTTGGCAACCGTGGCTGAAAATTGTCTCTTTCTGGTTGATACGGTTGTTGAACTAGAGATATGATAGAATCTGCTTTCATCAAGCCGGAAGTGATCATATTATCCTCCAAATTTATGGCGTGTTCTTGCGCACTCTTCAACTCTGTTTTTCTTGCAGTCTTGAGGAAGAAGGCTATCTCTGATGGAAGAGCATTTATGAAACAGCTCATCAAAATCTCTGGTGATGGATTGAGTGTAGAAGAAAGTCTTGCAACAAGACGATTAAATCTTGCTACAAATTCCCTCATGTGTTCATTGTGCTCCATCTTTGAATTTGCAAGTTGGGCGAACAAAAAATGACTGTCTTCAGTGGGCCTGAATCTTGCCAAAAATTTCTCACTCATAGTTGCCTAGCTTGTAATAACGCCTAGGTTCAGGTGATTGAACCAGTCAGCAGCATTCCCAACAAGAGTCTCCACAAAGAGACACATTGCGATGTCTTCTTGTGGCACATGCAAGACGGCACAAGCCGTTGTGAATGCAGCAAAATGTTCATCCAGGTGTTGACTTCCATCGCTGTGAAATTAGGGAAAGTGCTTCCTTGACCCTTTAGGTAACTCATGATTTACCTGAATAGGGTGTTCAAACAAAATCACAAAGTTAAAGCTAGCAAGGGAAGCAAACCAACACTTCCAAGGTTTTGAGAACACCTCCAGATCCCAAAGAACAAAAGCAAGAGAGTTGATAACAAGCAACAAGGGTTTCAATCAATATTTATTATTGAAAATTATGATTTTGTTAATACTAGTTTGGCTGAAAAGGAAAAATCAGCAAAATGGTGTAACTTCAATTTCAGTTGTAAAGCCAAGAATCTAGTAAACAGCCCTAGGTAAAGCATTTTCAAAGTACAATATAGTTAAGGAAGGTTGTATGCTTCTGGCTGATGAGCAAAAATCTGATGCACTACTTCCACAAATATTTCTGCCTTAATGTCTGCTTACAAATCTTCAATACATCTACTCATAAATCTGCAATGTATCTTCAACAATTTGCTCATAAATCTGACATATGTCTACTCATAAACCTGAAATATAATATTCAATAAGAATCAGAAATATTCTTCATACTTTCTGCCCTTTTGGTCTGCTTTAGATCTGCTTAATAATCAAATAATATTCAATTATTTCTTGCCTTCAAAAACACTTCACACAATCCTCTTATATCTTCTCAAAGGGAGCGACCTGACTGAAAGGACACATCACTTTGCAAGAGGGACAACCTTTGATTTATATGCACCACTTCATACAATTTTTAAGTGCTCAAATGCAAGGGGTCGGACCCTTATTTAAACTATTTATTTGCAAATTAAATCCCCTAACATAGGTCAGCCCACAGCAAAATATAATATATTTATTTGCAAATTAATTTTCAAGCGGAGGGGCACTAGACATGGGTCGGCCATGTAGGAAAATAATAAACAATTATATGCACCACTTCATACCAATTTTTAAGCGCTAAAATGCAAGGGGTTGGACCCTTATTTAAACTATTTATTTGCAAATTAAATCCCCTAACATAGGTCAGCCCACAGCAAAATATAATATATTTATTTGCAAATTAATTTTCAAGGGGAGGGGCACTAGACATGGGTCGGCCATGTAGGAAAATAATAAACAATTATTTATGCAATTTAATATTTTAATTGCCTCCTCAATTTTGGATGCCAAGATAAATCGATCATCTAATTGATTCCATTTTTCTCCTTCCTTGCACAGCGATTTCTAGATATTGATGCCATAAATTTGGCACAAGACTTGCACAATAATTTAGCCATCTCCTTATTTGGAACTTGCCCTTTGACATCAATGACAACATCTTCAATCAAGTCTATACACTTTCAACTTCAATGACAAACTATCCATACCCCTTTGGCATCAATGACAATATTCCCAACACTGGCACCTACTTGAACCTCCTGACTTAGAATGATGCAAATTTTGCTCACAGGTGATGCTACAGTAAAGAAAAAATAGAACAAAGGAACAACTGGCATAGGCCAACACTAAAAACCCTTAGTTGGGAGGGTTTGACAATCACTAAATCATGGCTATGGTAGGCAAACTAGCCAAAAATCCATTAGTTGGAAACTGCCTTGCCAGAAGGGCTGATAAAATGTTGCAGATGCCCAACTTCTATGTACAAGAGTTTGAACCCTATCTGGTTCAAATGGTATTAAGTTACAACAAGGACAGGCAGAAGTCAATCATATGATATATGGATTAGGAGGTCAAAATTACTTACACCCTCACCCATTTCTCTAGAGCATTGGGTTACCTTACACCAAACCATAAGCTCAAATACCAGCACCAGCCAGCTAAACTCAAACACGAAAGAATCAAGTTGTTCGAGCTTTATGGAAGGCTGACTTTATCAATGTGGAAATGATGAGAATGTGTGCCAAGGGAAATAGAGGATTGAAAAAGGATTACCTAGCTATAGAAGAATGTCAATGTACAGTAGATATCATCGGAAGCAAGTTAGATGGGGTTACCCGTGCTTTGAGTTTGGATATTATGCTATTAATGGCTAGAATCCATCAATTCTTGTCATTGAAGCACAAGAAGTTCTAGATGATACAGCATGCCATTGAGCTATTTCTAGATGTTGTGTACACCCAAGTAGTGCCTGATAACAACTTTCAAGCAGACACTTTCTATAACCTCTTGGCAATCCGTTTTCAAATGGAAATGCCTTGGAGCACAGATTCCAAATGTCAAGGCCCAAGAGGAAACCCCAAGGAAAGGTGGTAGAAGACACAATGACAAAAGAAGATGTAGCAACCAAAGAAGTAAGTGAATGGGAGGAAGAATTGGAGGAAATCATAGGCAGCCAAGTACTTGCAACACCATCTACTCCCCGGCATTGGTCCTTTGAGGATCACTGAGGATTACCACATAAAGTAATCACTTGACCAGTTGGGTGCTCCTATTGACACATTGGAGATTCCAACAGTGAGCCCTAATGATTCTCCTCCCATACTTCCATATGTGGCAGGGATTTTAGCACAACCTCACCAAGTAGAGTATAAACCAGTCCCAGTACCAGAGCAGCCCCACACAAGTTCACCTCTTCCACTACAACAACACATTCCAAGCCGAGTAGATTTTAGTTACTGTCAACAGATTCTATATCAATATAACCTCCTCAGCCAAACCCTATGGATTTACTAAATACCTTGCAGCAATTTATACAAAGCATAGGACCTATGGCCCATGCCATGCTTGATGTTGCTAACACAGTTTGGAATGTGGAATTTTCCTGTTCTCTGCTAATTTTACAAGACATCATTCATATCAAATTGGTAGAAGACAACTACTATTTAGATTATGTGCAAATATTTACGAACCCAGGATGGCCAGAGAAAAGTACACCTGAGATGTTAACCAATGCCTACCAGTTAGAGTTCCCCCTCTTCCAGGTTTGGATGGCAAAATCTTGACAGCATTGTATTCCATTGAGCATCATTTCAGATATCAATATCTTATGCCACAGATTAAAATGTGTGACCAACATAAGGCATTTGAAGAAGCCAAAAAAAGTTAACATGGCCAACGAGACCTTGTGGAAGGAAATGAAGAAACAAAGGACATGGTTTCAAGAGCAATTGGCTCACAAACCTAACTTACTGAAGCTCAGGTAGCTAAGTTAGCAGTAGTTGAACAGGAAGTGGCTCAGCTAAAGGCAAAGGTGGCTGAAATCATAGCAGCACTGGGGCAGGCTCAGAGGAAGCTTCAAGAAGAACACAAAGTAATAGTGACTCATCACCTAAAGCGAAGGATGGGTGAGGTTTACAACTCCTGCGCTGCAGTCAAACAAGCACAACCTGTAGCAGCCTCTTCAGCATCAACTGGTGCAAATGTACCTCCAGAGACCTCTTCTTCAGCAGCTCTTCCATGATATTCTCTAATTTGTCAAAGGCTTGTCAGATGGGACTCCGACTTTTCTTTTTGAGAGGATGATGTAATCAGCAAAATTTGAAACTTTGTGGTATTTTATTAATACTTGTACAGCTAACTTATTTTGTTATGAAATTGTTGGCTAAAGGTACTACGTCAGTAAATAAGTTACAACCAGTTACCCAACAGTTGTGGTCTAACCAACAACCATTGACCCTTTCAGTAGAATTGCCACATTCAGGGAAGGTCGCTGATTTTATGTATGGTAATCCTTGAACTGCATTTTCTGTAATTGAACACTACTTTCAATAAAGCATCAATTATAATATTTTCATATGCATCAATCCTGATATGAACTGTTCCTTTTATTTGTATACTGTTGCATTGCCAGTGTAGCATTCAAGAAGTTTATAGCCACTCCAAGATTTACTGTAACATGCATAATTTTCAGCATATTCTGAAATTTAAAACTCACTGAAATGCTGAACCTAAAAACCAGTGTTTCAAATTTAAATAAGTTCTGCAAATAATGCACTGGACAACATTTTAAGTACCTGTGATGCAACGAGTACAATTGCATGTGCCAAGGCAAATACAATTGAATTCAAGTCTAGCGTTTGAGTTTCACACTGAGAAACTACCTGCTTTCCAGGTTCAAATTGCAAAAGAACAAAAAAAAATGTTATAGAAATCATATTAAATATCATAAAGAAGATGCATATACAGAATTATTCTTTTTACTGGTTCATGAATATCATTTTGCTGCAGTAAACAGAATGCCTAACAAACATTTACAAAACAAAGATTGCAAGAAGAGAACAGACATATGAACAAATCTATGTGTCACGATAATAATCATATCAAGAGAACAACAATCTGGAATATTTTGCAAGTTGAAAAATACCTTTGTGGCAAAGCTTGTGAGTAGAATAGAGTTAGGAAAACGATGGTTGGTGACTATTTGAAGCAGCTCAGTTGCTTTAGCCCTTCATAAAAATACAAACAAAAGAGATTGTAAAAACAACATATTCATTTCATATAAAAGAGAACACAAAACACAACTTGAATGAAATTTTTGAGTCTTTCCACATTCTTGATGATAATAATAAGAATGTAGATTAATGCTTATTTTTCATACATTATTGATGGGCTCAAATGACAAACTCAAAAAACAGACAGATAGACAAATGCCTGGTCACTTGGAAGCTGATAAGTGCCAAAACTATTACAACTGAATATTTCTCTCACCAAAATAAAATTAACTACAATGAATATAAATTCCACAGAAAAATAATGCAAGAAAACCTCATGGAAAGTTAAGGTGCTTCTAAAAGAATTTAATTGGCTACAAAAGGCCAGTTAATTTAAAGACTCAATAAAACCCAAATAATCCATAAAACAAGATACCAACCACCAGAGGGTCACAATCACATAATAAGGATGTCTAGATGTGATCCAAATACTGAATTTGTGTCATGCTGGAGATAATTAACTAACTGGACTTCACTGTGGCCACTAAGAAAAATCAAAAAAGTAAAAGCTAAAGGCATGACAAAACCTGCTCAATTTTAATAACTGTTTTTAAAATAGAATGTAATTTTGAGAATTGCAAAAGAGAAGAGGAGCAACAAATTATATGAACAAGTTTTCATTGGTTTTGGCAAGGGACCAATAAATCTATATATTACAATGTATTGATTGCTAAATTCTGCTGCATTCAATTTATTCAATGAGGCTAATCTGCTCTCTAAAGGTAGTCCAAACTTCTAAATAACCAGTATACTGTTTTCTGTACAAGTTCAAGCTCTTTTATACTTCTCAGTTCAGCAGGTTAACTGTTATTGCCCAGTTTATGTTCTGATTTCTGCCTTTATGATGTCTGCCACGATTAAATAGGCACATTTTGGTACTTTGTGTTTCTTAGACTTCCAGGAGACCCCAGAATGTGTTAAGTGGTATTTTAGTTAGTATCATTGCAGATATAACTATATTTCTTCCAGTTACAACTCAGATAAAGTGATTACAGCTGTGATATGGCAATGACATACTCTAATTCTAGGAGATGTGGATGCCATAGTATACTAACGAACTTGTGTACCTTCCAAAATCATGTGAGCATACAATATCACATGGTGATCCATAAGATTGACCCCAAGGCATGAGATAGTGAATGTGCCAGTGTTGATCAAATAGGAATGATTATCCAGGTGGAAGATATGGCTAACATTTGTGAATACATTAAAACCAAATGAAAAAACCAACTTTATTTCATGATGACCTGTTACAAAGCATTATCTGGACCAATGTGCACTAACTATTGATGATTAGCAGGTGATCCCTTCATTACCTGTTACAAAGCATACAGACTAAAGACTCTATGACGTACAGTAATCACACCCAGTTCATGCATTTGAAGGAGTGAAATCATGTGTAGCATATTGTCATATCTAATTGAGCCCAAAAAAATGCAGTCTGTCAACAAACATTGTTAGAACTCACCAAACTCTAACTGCTTTCCTTTAGTCGACAAAGTAAATTTCAAAAATTGGAATATGCATTGCATCTTTTGAAAACAGTCTTTTCACTGTGATTCATTATGATTTGAATTTCACAATTTGAGATAAGTGGAAGTATGTAGCTTTAGTAGCAAAATAAGCTAGCCTTTGGCGCCAAAGAGTTTGGTCCTAAGGCAACTTGTATCAAAGAAATAAATGACAACAGAACCTGCACCAAACTGTTTGGTACCAAGACATTTTTTATCTTAAGGAAGATGGCGATAAGACATTTTGATCAAAAAGAAGTTGGTGACAAAGTAATTTGTACCAGTCATTCAGGCCACAAGTGCTGATAATGCAAACAATGGCTATGGCACTCCACTAAGATGGTAACAAGCAGTACCTGCAACAAGGATTTGCCATAGTTACCATGAAATGGGGAAGGGTACCACTATACCATTTTAAAACAACAAAAAATCAGAGAAGGGAACCTGAATATGGCAACAATAGAATAATATTTCAATAAATACATTATATAAGAATTTATATTTAGAAAAAAAAAGTTATACAATGGCTATGTGACTTCAAAAAATTAGATGCTTAAAACTTAAAAGACCAACATTTTAAAGTACATAAATAGATGTCAACAAAATATACTGATTTGATAATCATCGTCATGACATTAACAATTACAGTTGAAATACAAGAAGTTAATAAAACCTAAAGACTGACATAATGTCAAGACTATTGACACAAGGTTGTGTACTACATATTGTAATGCTGACAAATAGACATTACAAAAAGAAATCATAAATGTGAGAATGATCTTTAGATACTCATAACTCTCAAGCTTTGGCTCCTCTCCTAGAAAGGAAACTAGAAATAAATTATTTAGGCCATTTGCCTCAACTACGTCATCCTCCAAGCACAGCTGCTCCATTAGCTCAGATTCTGGCCCATTTTGCTAAAGGGTCTTCCTTGTACCTTGGGTCTATACAAGGGACAAGGCAAAGCATGCTATCAATGTAAATTGGGTTCTCTACCTTCTACAACCCACATTGGTTGCTCTATAATGAATAATGAAACTGGTAATATTCTAATTCCTCTCACGGGATGAATAATTGGCTACTTGTGAGAGCAAATGTATTGCAAATGATTGCAATTAAGGTGCTTCACCTCCATAGCTCCACCACCACTCTTTGGGTCTTTTTTTATATGCATCTCATTGTAATGTCCCCTTCATAGGCAGTCAACAGGTGTTGTGGTTAGTCTATCACTTTGATCCTCATAGACTAACATGATGCTTAGGGGACCCCTCTGAGGGCGTATGAGGCTTGTCAGTCAACCATTTGGGTTTAATTAGTGTTTCCTAGCTCAGTGTGTTTTCGGGTTTTCGCAGTGTGTCTTCCGGAGCATTCTTTGGACACTTTGTCCACACTTACTATTTTTAGTAAGTCACAAGGTGGTCATTGACCTGGTCAGTTGGCAGTATTTCTATGTTCGGAATGTCGGTGGATTCTTACCATTGTTTTATATTGGCAATTATCCTCGTCCAGAGCATTAAGTTTAAATAAAGTTAATATTAAAGTTAAATTAAAAGTTATTTATATATTTAAATGACTTTATGATGACGACGTTAAAAGGGGTTTTTAAAAGATTATTTTTATATCATAAAGTTGGCCACCCAACTTAAGGGAGTTATAAGGAGATCAAGTTAGTTAAATAAATAAATTTAAACAGCCAACTTGCGAGTGGGAAATTGGGAGAGGTATAAAAGCATTTTGTGTGCTTTTTTGCTTTTCATGCTGAAGAAAATATGGAGAAGGGTTTTGTTGGTTGACTAAGTATTTGGCTTTGTCAGGACGAAATCCCTCACAAGGGTCATTGACTGTAGGATTGAAAGACATCCCAAAGTTGATTGTTGATAGCTCCATTCAAGGGTTATGTTGGTGATTTAATTGATCTATTTGTAGCAATTATTCGAGAGGTTTTTGAAGGGTTTTGAGGTGATGAATTGACAGCAAGTTTGTGAAGATATTAGCTGAACACCTAGGGTTTGGGTTGCTATCACCTCCATTTGAGGCGTTCAAGGTAAAGACACTGTTGCATATCATTTTAACAAGGGAGAAGCGAGGATCTGGTGTTTTGTGAGTGTTTTTGTATGCACCAGGTTGCTGGTTTTATGTAATCAGAACTGCAACTTTAGTAGCAGCAAATGGGTATGCATCTATGAGATTTTAATGCAAAATAATGATCTAAGTTGTAATTGATTTATGCATTTTCTTTATAATCTAGTTAGCTTTAGTTATTTGTTATTTGCATTTCCTAGCAAGCAAAATACAAAAATAAGAAAGCACAAAAACAAAAAAAAAACAAACAACAGACAGGAGGGGGCCATTACAATGGTATCAGAGCTGGTTTTCTTGCAAGCCTATGTTAAAATTATTTCATGAGTGGAATAAAAACAGCATTATAACAAAGGATCAACTCAGTAGCATCCCCCACAGGTTCTAGAAGGTGACACTATTTCAAGCATATTGGGTATCTACAAAAGTTCTAGTGATAGCGACAATATCACAGGAATTATGGCAAGAAAAGATAAGGGGTGAACTAGTTCAGTTAGTCCTAATGCCAGAGCAAAACGGAAGTCTGATACTATGATGGATATGATGTCACAGCTCCTAGCCAAGATGAACTAGAATATCACTCTGACACACACGGTACACCACGATGAGACCAATGGTTCCAACGCACAAAATGACCAGCATAATGGAGATTGTCAGAGAGCTACTACAGTTTCAATGCCTAGACCCTACAGCCAACCTTTACGTGTAGGGAGGAGACACATGCTCCCCAAGGATAGATGCATGAGCCGCAGATTTCTATAACTAAGGAGATTAGGTTACACTATGCAGAGTATGTCACCCTAGCCCCTAATATCAAGGAGATGATGACCTTAGAACAGTTCATGAACCAGAAGAGGCAGATGTCAGGTGCAATTCGTAGGAAGAGTACAAGGCACCACAGGGGTCGAGAGATTTTCAGCAGGCAATAAGGTGACTTTGGCACACTTTGACTGAATTCTTCCAATGTTTTGATGGAGTTGTGGCCTTGTGTCACCATGTCGTAAGGTTGCAAACTTGATGGCCTCTTCTTCGTACATGGGATTCAAGGAGAAATATGTATTTAATTTCTACAACCAAGCCCTTGCCAATGAGCTCCGTGAACCATCAAAAACTGGGATGGTGATTTTGCCCAAGCAATGTTGGATGTCCTTCCTATCTTCATACTTTCTCCTCCTATGCCCTCTTTTGGTCTTCATGTGATCGAATTCTGTGAAAGTCAAATCTCTATGGATAGCTACACTTAGAGCATGGTATTCGTTATGCAATCTGGCAATTTCATCTTCCTCTTTAGGTGGTATTTCTGGTTTATTTTCTGCCCCTTGGTCCAAGAATTTGGCCTTGAAGAACTTTGTGGAGGCTGTCGATTTTATTGCACCTGAGCTGCTACTCTCGGGACCATTCTGCGCTACTTTACCAACACCCAGTTGTTGGTTCAACCCTCACAATAGTTGGACCATTTCCACCATGGTCTCCTTCATACTAGATTGGAACTCCCTGGACTCTTTGACAAACTCTTGTCCATCATCTTCCTTCTTGCCCATGGCTTTCTTCTTCTCTCTAAGATGGTATCTTAGGTCTCAGTCACTCATGAAAAAGTACACAGGCTGGCATAAGGCCAAGCTCTGATACCACTGTAATACGCCTGCTCAAATCAAATTAATAAGCACTTTTGTAATGTCCCCTTCCTAGGCAGTGCAGTTGATTCAGGGGTTAGCCTATCATTCAGACCCTCGTAGGCTGATAGACGTGTTTAGAGGGTTACTTGTGGCAGTTATCCTGCGTTTGGGAACATTACTCCATCAGTTGATTCAAGTTTGGGCCTTGGCAGACACTTACAGAGTGATTTACAGACACTTACTATTTATAGTAAGTCGGGCAGACAGGGGTTGGTATTTCTGGCAGGGCACCTAGTTCAGTTGGTCAACTCAGTTTTGACCAAGTTTTACAGTTTGGTGAGCAGATAGTGAATATCAAAGCATTTAGTGATATTGGGAGAAATATTAAGTTGTGACTTTACAATATAAAGCCAATTAATTAAATATTAAAATATCAATGGAATAATATAAAGTATTTCATACTTTATATTAAAAGGGCGATTATTGATGAATTATTTATTCATTAATCATTTAAAGAAAGGGACGCCATTTTATTAATATTTTCTCCTAAGTTCAAAGGGCGAATTTTATAATATTTTAAATGCTTCTTAAGTTGCTTTTTTGGGTCGAACTTTTGAAGAGAGCTTATATTTCACCTCAAGGAAAATCGAACTTCATTGTGAATTATTCTAATTTGTCTTATTTTCTCTCCAAGAACTTTGGGGTTTGTGAAACAAGGGTTTCTGCAAATCATTGGATTTTGGAGAACGGTCCCTCTTCAAAATCAAGCATACTGAGACTGTGCAATACCAGTTGAAGCCTGTCCATCGGGGTGACTTTATTCAGAAGTCATATTTGTGCTTATAGAGGAAGAATCAATAAGGGTTTGAGAAGAAATTATTCATCAAAGTAAAGGGGTGATTTATATCATCTTGATTCAGTGTTCTGGCACTCCTCTTCTCAGTCGTACGGCCTCTTTGTTTGTTGCCACAGCCGTACCATTACAGCTGCAAGTCGTCTTTTCTTCCAAGGCAAATCGACTTGCCTTTTTGCTTCTTTTTGTCTCCAGTGTTGGCGCCTTGTTCCTGGGGGCGATTTCATTCATTCATTGGCAGGAGAAAGCTTCATTCTAGCAAGTTGTACCCCTTCTGTTATCTCATATTGGCGGCTGCAAGTTAAACAGGTTCCTTATGAAATAATGTTGCTTTTTATATGCATGTCATTGGATTAGCATTGTAATCTTTCTACAAATGAAATAAATCCATTCGCCATCCCTCTGGAAGTTAGTTGCTGCATTATTGATCATCTTTGAATTTATTATGAATTTTATAGCATTTTATTTCAACATCGCACCATTCTACTTTACTACAAAAACCACAAAAAAATCACAAAACACAACAAAGTAAACAAAAATTGGTATTATCGTCAGAAGTCTGGGTTGAGAGACAGCTGGTCTCTTACAACTTCCAATACAGAAATTAAAGCAAATAATTCCTAGATTACATTGAATATAAACTCCAAGGGTTGCAAATTGTAGTGATCAATTATCAGTATATTGTAAGGTTCTTAGCCAATAATGTAACACTAGAAACACTGAAAAAAAACACCTAGCTAGGACGAAACACAAAGATATTTCCTTTGTAATCAAAGATAATGACAACATTGCAATAAGCTTGCTCAAATCGGGAAAATGACAACAACCTCCCTCACAAGATTAACAAATCACACATATGACATTCATGTGCTTAGGAACGAAATCAAGGAATACAAGATGGAACATCAGTCTCCAATACAATTCAATAATGATTGTTGGCAAGGAATGCAAATAGAGGTACAGATCTGAGTGATACCAATGACCGAATGTTTCAATGAACTGAATGAACACAACTCAGAGAATAATAATGTGTGAGTCCACTGTCTTGACTACCAGCAATGACACTTTGAAGGTGCGTAGGCTCCCAGCCCACAAATGATGCATAGACAAACATGAGTGCGATGAAATGTTTGACCCAGATAGTTTCGTTGTTGTGCTGGTCTTCACAGGCACAATGCTTGCCACAATCTACCAAGATGCTCAATTTGGGATTTCGCTGATTAGTGGATGCATGTTGTATTGCGTGAAACTACCTGAAGATAGCGTCGTGTGAATCGTTAGAAGTTTGGTGCCTGCCAAAGCTTGGAGTCGTCTGATGAAGGATGTTGGGACTCCCAAAAGGTGGCACAACCTATGGCTTTCCCACAATGAATTGCCCAAATGCATATCTCCTCCCGTCAACCTAAAGACACAATGAATTCGCGTTAGAACAAGAAAATACAGAATGAGTGGAGGAGACAAATCTGCAAGCAAAGGGTTATGTCCCTACCTGTAGTGGATCGATAAGCGGGCATCGTCCCTTATCCAATCAGCCAGATTTTCATCCAAATTCGTCATGCTCAATAATGTCAACAAATTCAACACAAATAATTGCCTTCCAAGAGGTCGGCCTCAGCTAAGACTAAATTTAAATATTATGTTTTTTAATAATTTAAATTTATTATTTAATTATTATTTTTAAAAATGCAAAGTGTTAAAAAACACTTTTCTTTCCCACCAAGCCGACTAGGGCCCTTTTAAGGAGTGGGGACATGACAGCCTTAAGTCAGAAAACTCTTATAACATATCAAAAATCATTGTAGAAGATGACTCCATGCTAATCATCAATGTAAGGAATGGAGAGGAAGCCTCATGCTAGAAGTTAGCTAATATTCTTAAGAAAGCACAAAGGTTGATTTCTTCCTTCAATAATATTCTTAACAAGACACAAAGGCTAGCTTCTTCCTCTAGCTCCATCTCTTTCCATCATTGCTCTTGAGAGGTGAACAAAACCCCGGACCTACTAGCTCATGTCAAGATGGCTATGGAGATTTTTACGAGCATAGCTAGCTCCTTGGTAAGTAAATGAATAACACTGAGAGAACTACTCATTAAGGAAAGGCCACTCAAAAGCTACACCTAACGTTGCTTTAATCCCTCTACCATCTAAGGGGATGATGATGTTAAATCCACATTTAATAAATAAAGATAAGGATGATATGACAAACATTAGACTTCGTGGGTTTTTTTTTCTAGGTGCCATTTTTTGCATACAAAAAATGCGATTGATTGTTCTAGTGGCACGATGTATCGCAATATTGCAATGAAAGAAATATAGAGGCAAGAGAGGAGCAACACCTCTCAATGGGCCTCTGTCAACTATAGACTCCACTCAATAATTTTTCATTGTTGAAAAATCAGACTCGAAACTAGTGAAAAGCCTACAAGAGGAGGAAAAATGGACACCTAGCAATGGGGTGAAGAGAACGAATTGCTTTGTTGCAAATACTTTTCTGTTCGATTTAACCAGCAAGACCATGTACAAGGATCTCTACATTTGAACCATGTATGTCTTGCTTGGAGAAAGCTTTATGTCAAATCAAGAGGATAGCATCCCGATATCGGAAGCTGCTTAGACATATCATGGCCATTCAAATATAGATAAGACTATGGAAAATATGTTGGATGTAGTCAGCAAGTGTCTACCATCAAGAGAGGAACATCTCTCAGCTAGGGTTTCTGCCCCAGCAAAGAAATTCAAAGCTTTGAAATTACAATTGTTTGGCCTTCCTTGATTTTGACAATTTCAAACACATTCTCATCAATGAGGGTGAACATCAGCTACTAAGTGATCTTTCTTCAAGCTAGGCAAGATTTGGAGCTGCACACTACTTTTATTGTATCCCCATGATCCATAAACAAGGTGGATATTCAACACAATGTTTCACCAACACAAATACTTTTCAACCTTAACGTAAATTGATTAAATAAGTTGCTATTCAAATATAGAACAGTCCCTATGGTACCATGCTTGGCAATGTTAGTGTTTACTTAAGAACATAATAAGAGACATAAACAGCTTGACCTAGAGAAATCAACATGAGTGAAAACTCCAAAAGGATAACCATTAAACTCCTCAAGTCACTATCTCAAGAAATGTTATAAATGGTTTACAGCCTTTTTAGGGCCTTCCTGAACACTCTCTCCCGAGAATAGTAATCTCTAAACACTACGCATCCCCTCAATCTGCTATAACACTTTCTCAGACACATTAATACTTCATCATGAATCATTAGCTGAAGGAACAATAACTATTGGATATTCCATCACTACCCGTATGATTTGTCCTATTTGGTATTTGTTTTTGCTTGTTATTATTTGGTTTGGGTTTGTTATTGTTTGATAGCTTATTTAAGCTATTTGTTGAACCTGTGCATACAGGGGTTATTCTTTTCCTTCATGTATAAATATATCTCATAATGTAAAGTAGATTATTCAATTGCTCCACAAAATATGATATGGTATCAGAGTAATATCATTTCCTATGCCTATTTGTTAGAATAATAATTCTCTATTGCTAATGGTCAATCCTATACTATTGCTATAGTAGTTAGTAGGTGAGGTAGTTAGACATTTTAAATGTCTACAGTGATCTACCTTCTCTATATATTGTAATATTTTCCTTTGTTAATATAAGCAATTTTTAGCCCAAAATCGTTTCATGGTATCAGAGCTGGTTTGAGTTTGTCTCCCTCACAGGAGGGCTCAGCATTCTGGAGGGCTCTCTATTTTGGTACGGACTTGCAAAGACGGGTTTTTTGTGGTCAAACTCGTGAAGGGTTTTGAACTGTCTACTAAGCAAGATCTCCAAAAAATTTCATGGGTTTTTGTTCAAAAATCAAGGGTTGTGATAGACGTGTTATTTTGCGCCTAAGGATCGTGCATACCCACGACCTCCTAGTTCAAACCTTGACCTTCTTGATTTACCCACGCGATTTTCAGTGCTTTTCTTTTTAGTCGCATTTTTCTGAAACGCGTTTGGTTTGACGCGTTTTTTGTCTCCTGGCACGTGTTTTTTCTGAAGACGTTTTTCTTGTTATCTTTCTGGGCACGACTTCATTTGTCTTTGGCCGCGCGATTTCTGGTTGTCTATGATTGCGATTTCTTCATAATCTAGGCACGTTTTTTACTTTTTCTTCTGGACGCATTTTATTTTCTGGGCCTTCTGGCCACGCGTGATAGTTTTCTGGGCGCTATTTGTTCATTCGCGTCGTATTTTGTGGCGTTTTCTGCAATGTGCTACCCGCGACCTCCTCTACAAGTGTTTTTTGAAGTCACGATTTTCCAGTTCGGTGATAATCGAGGGTTTCTGGATTTTGGCGGGTGACGAATCTCTGCTTCCTGCGACCTACGCGATTTTCTAGGTGCCTTTTTTTATCTGCCATCAAGGACTGACGGCTAGGGTTTGCAAAAATCCTCTGTTTTCAATTTGTCGTCTTTTTCCTTAAAATTTATTTATGAGGGTTTTAATAATTTTTTACTTAAAAATTATTTCTGGGGGTTTTATAATTTTAGACCTTAAAAAATCGGGCTTTGTGGGTTTTAAATATTATTTTTCCCTTATAAAAAAAAAAGAAAAAATGGCTTTATGGGTTTTAAAATTTTTCCCTTAAAAAATCTCTATGGGTTTTCATAATTTTTTCCCTTAAAAATTTTGGGAGGGTTTATAATTTTTCCTTTTAAAAAAATTAAGAGTTTTTTCCTATACCCTAGTCAGGGTTTCTGTTGTTCGGGAAGGGCTCTCTGGTATCTAGTTTTTACCGTTTTTTCCGAAAAAACAATAATTTGTAATCTTCGGATCTCTGGGTTTGGCGGTTTTTTTTTTTCCTCAAAAACCGTACTTTGTTACAGTATGTTTTGGTCGCACCTGGGTTGCTAGGGCGAACATTTGCACAACTGGCTTCTTGCAGTCTATTCTTGAGCGTCGTGCTCATCAGCAAAAGTTTCGACGGTTTGCTAATTTATCCTCAAAATCATGGCAGTTGTTCTCAGTGTGTCTCTGGTTTCAGGAAGGGACAGCTCTACTACCCAACGTCAGGTTGGACGTTTTGTGATAATTTCTGGTCGGTAGTTCTGTAGTTTCTGGGAGGGTTGGTGGCAAACTCCTCTCAAGTGGTAGAGTCAGTGGCAGGCTCTTGTCTCTTGTTGCAGAGCCTTCTAAAGAAGGGGCAGCCTTCTCTGTTTTATTCTAGATGGTTTTCGGTTCTTGGTCATTAACATTCTACAGATCCAGGGAGGGTCTCCGTAGCAGCAAAATGTTCTAAAGAATTTGTGACCAACAGACCTGCAGATTGTTTTTTGTAGGCTAGTTAGTCGATTGACCATTAAGGGAGGGTGTTAGAATAATAATTCTCTATTGCTAATGGTCAATCCTATACTGTTGCTACAGTAGTTAGTAGGTGAGGTAATTAGACATTTTAAATGTCTACAGTGATCTACCTTCTCTATATATTGTAATCTTTTCCTTTGTTAATATAAGCAATTTTTAGCCCATAATTGTTTCACTATTATGTAGTGGTAAGGAGAGAATTTTGGTGTAAATATTCACTAGGCAATTAGATATCGATGCCGCTCTTGCTAATGCCTATACATCGTCAAATCCAACCCACTCTCAAAGGAATTCTATAAATGCTAATAAGCGCAAATCAAGGAGGAGCCATCAGAGCAAGCGTTGGCACGGCAGGCCAAGAATGCCAAGATCTTTTTCTAAGTAGAGGTCGCGAACTCTGTTTGATCAAGTTGTCATACGACAAAATTATTTCTTGCCTACACTTGCGCCCGCTCCCTCTCTACATAGTTATCCGACACTTCTGTTGTGCCTAAGCCTTCTCAATCAGAGGATCTCAACCTCTCTGCCTATTGGGTTGAGCCTTTTCATCTACTGCAGTTGAGGTCGATCCACCTGTGAAAAGAACGATCGAGGTAGACAATTACAACAATGCTTGGAAAGTTTTGTTCGGAGCGGTCACTTGGTGGTAGATGCATGTTTAATTAGAAACGAGCTCTTCAACATTGGCAACTATTTAGAAGTATGTGCGGCATACGGAGAAGAATTTGTCCCAGTTTAAGTCATCTCAACAATCAATCTTTATGTTTTGCTGATGATATCATGGCTCCCGAGTAGTTCTGAAATCTGTGTAGCAGCTAGCACATTCGAGTTGAGAGCTTTCAGCGCTTGAAGTGTGGCACGATCCATGTAGAAAGGTTCACATAGACCGCAAGTGAAGAGCAGGAGAATAACGTGGGATAGTTTTTTTTTTCTATTGTAGTTGTAATTGCTATTAGACCTATGGTTTTGGAGATGCGTCTGGTTCAGGCACCATAGTAGCAATTTTTCAATGCGCAATGGTTTTGACTTGGCCGCAACGTGCTTCAACTGTTTCTGGAGAACTCTTTTCTCATCTTGCAGATCGAGAAGACTCCGGCTCTCTTCAACTATAGTGGCGGCCCTCTTCAACTTGTCTGCATTGGAGGACAAAATCTGTAATATCCATCTAGATTTTGCGGCTTCTTTTTTTTTTTCCCTTTTAGAGTCTGTCAAAATGTCATGTCCCCGATTTAGAAGCCGAGTAATTTAATTAAATTAATTAATTAAGTTGTCCAAATATTGATATTTCATAAAGATGACAAATTAATTATTTTAATTAAATTAAAGTGGAGATATTAAATTAATTATTTATAAAGTTATTCCAATAAATTCATATTTAAAGGATGACTTTATATTTAATTAGTTTAATAAAGTGACTAAATAAAATAATATATCATAAAGTCACTTGAGGAATAAAATATAAAATATTCTAGAAGCTTCTTGGTGATGTGCTATGAAAAGTATAAGAAGAAGCTTTGGCTATGCATTTGGGCATCTGGAGTTGAATACATCTTTTCTACTACATTGGTAAGCTTGAATGCTTGACAAGTTGGTTTCCAGTTTTCGTTTGTGAAAGACCAAACCTAGCTAGTTAAGTGCCAATTTCGGTTGTGAAATATCAACCCTAGTTGGATATTTGAGGGAGTTACTTCAGACTTCCTATTTGGAATTCATTGCAGATTTTGGTGTTGGTGAATAAGGTGATTTTGTGAGGGTTTCATAGTCGGCCCCATTGGCACATTGCAGCCTTTATATCAGACTTTCCTGGTGGACAACTTTGCATGTTGTACTCAGATTTTCACTTGTTCAGCCTCATACTTGCATTGATTCTACTTGGGCACTTGAGCTTCCTTTTTAGGAAGGTTTGGTGATCATTCTTGGAGGGTTTGCAGGCATATTTTGCAGACTATAAGTTCATATCAGTCTGCTGATAAGGAGGTCGACCAGCCTTGGAGTTCTGAGATCTTCATTGTTGCAGGCTTATCTAGGCATCCTTTCATTTTGGGTATTGGAGGGATCGCTTTCTCTTGCGAAGACAATCATTTCTACAATAATTTTGGAGGCCAATACTGCTGCATTTAATTATACGAAAAGTTGCCAGGCAAGGGCACGGGTGGCTTTGCTAGAGAGGGGCGATTTCATCAAGGAAGCCACAATAAATTCAAGGAAAAATCAGAGGTTGACGTCTTCTCATCTGCTGTTCATTTCCAGCCTCAGAATCAGGTTCCCTTTGATGTTTACACATATATTTGCATTGTAAGTCTACATACTAAGTCTGAAAATTGTTCGCAGCCATTAGAGCTTTTGTATGAGCAAGTTTGTAATAAGAAATCAGACATTGGCATACATGTTGCAAACAGATTTTGTAATCAGACTTTTACATCAGCAATAAATTGAATAACGTGAGGATGCATGCCAAGTGTTTGTAAAAATGTCTCCTAGCTGTAGGTGTAATTTACATGCATTTGTGGTCATCTATAAACATTGAAAAATAGAAAGAAGTGTTGAATTGCATTCTTGTTTTATATCAAACGTTTGTACTTGTCTATTTGCGCTCATTGAATGCATATTATCTTCATCTACATCAAAAACACCAACAAGAAACAACAATCAGCAAGTTGAGACTTTCTTTGCCAAGTGTTTGACAATATTCCTTGGAGTTTATAACAGAAAATTAAGATCAGATTTTCAAGGGATATTACACAAATGTATGAGAATATAATAGGTCCACAGGATTTACACCATGGTATGATAGCATGCATTCATACTAGTTACTAGCAGTAGTTACATTTTTTTTTTCTCACATAAGATCCATATGCTAATAGAAATCCGCCAAGCATATTATTAGTCTTAGGAAGTTTGAAAAACAAAATTTGTAAACTATGTTTTTAAACAAATATTTTGTAATTTTCAACTCTTCAAAGGAGGTGTTATTCTTCTTCCTCCTCTCACACAATGGCAGGAAGTTCTCCAAAGTTCCTTCTTCCAGATTCTCAATTGCTACACGGAAATAATTACTCCGCATGGAAGACCAAACTCAAAACTCAATTGGAGTTTGAAGAAGTTTGGGATGTGGTTAATGGAACCACAACCAGACATAAAACAGACGTTGATGAGCAAAAGAAATTTGATCAAGCCGATAGAAAGGCGAAATTCATAATTTTTTTCAGTTTATCTGATGATGTCCACCCCTTTATCCGCGACTCATCCACAGCCAAAGATGCATGGGACAAGCTACAAACAGTGTATGAGGCGAAGAATCAGAATCAGATCCTAAATTTGCAAAGTCAACTACATAGCCTGAAGATGAAAAATGGAGAACAATTGGAATCCTTTCTCAAAAGGATTGCAGAGTTGAGAGCTTCATTACAAGCATTGGGAGAAACAATTGATGACGGAGTTTTGGTGCCTATTGTTCTACGAGCACTACCTTCTAGGTATAAAGTCTTTGTGACAACTTTGAATGTCATAGAGACAACACCGACTTTTGAGAAGTTTGTGAATCTGCTCCAGAAAGAAGAATCTTTAAGGCATTAACATGAGGAGGAGGATCATGCTATGACCACTCGTCATAAAGGCAAGAAGCCTATGAAGCAGTGCCCAATACGTGAAAGAGTTGGACATGGTGTGAAAAATTGTTGGTACAATTCCTTCAACAAAGGATCATCCAACAAACCACATCCAAAGATGCCACTTGAAAGTGGCAAACCACAATGGCAGCAAAAGAACAAACGGAAACAACAAAGCAATGTTGTTGAAGCAGAAGATTCTCCAAATGCAAAATACATGCTTTCAACCCACACTTCAAAAGACGATTCACAATCAACCTCAATATGGTATGTGGACTCAGGTGCTACGAAGCACATGACTGGACAGAAGGAGTGGTTTCTCACATTGAAACCCCATCATGGTACAGTCACTCTTGGAGATGATACCACCCATTGAATCAAAGGTATTGGTGACATCTCTTTGAATTTTGGCATCAATCATTGTAGGCTTACTAATGTCTTGTACGTGTCAGGACTTACCAAAAAACTCCTTTCTATTAATCAATTCCTTGACCACAACCTTAGGATTGAGTTTGACAGCCATTAGGATACAAAGATTTGTCTTATCAAAGATAAGTCTAAAAATGAAAAGATTGTTGCTAGTGCTACTAAGATTGGAAAAATGTTCAGGCTTGATACAGTTGCTAATAATCAAGCCTTAGTGACTAAGGATGAAGATCTTACTCTGCTTTGGCATCGTAGATTTGGTCATTTAAGCACTAGTTACTTGCTAATGCTTAGTAAGAAATGCATGGTCAAAGGGCTTCCCTCACTTGAGAAGTCGAGTGCTATTTGTTCTAGTTGTATTGTTGGAAAACAACATAGAGCACCCTTCTATCCTAGTGAGCATCGTGCAAGCCAACCTTTGCAGCTGGTGCATACCGATTTGTGCGGGCCTTTGCCACCAAGTCACAATGGCTACAAGTACTTTCAGTTGTTTGTTGATGATCATACAAGGAAAATGTGGGTATCTTGCTTGCAACATAAAGATGAAGCTCTATCATATTTCAAGGAGTTTCACACTCAGGTGGAGAAAAATACGAATCACTGTATTCGTGTCCTCCGCTCAAATTTAGGGGAGGAATACACCAGCACAGAATTCTCCACATATCTAAAAGAAAATGGAATTCAGCATCAACTGAATACAACATACGCACCTCAACAAAATGGAGTTGTTTAACGGAGAAATCGCATCATCGTGGAGATGGTCCGAAGTATGTTGAAAGATTCTCAACTAGAGCCTGCATATTGGGCTGAAGTTGTTCACACAGCAGTTTATCTTTTGAATCGTGCACCAACCAAAGCACTTGATGGTATTACAACAGAAGAAGCATGGACAAGGGCAAAGCCTTCTATCTCTCATCTTCATGTGTTTGGATGCACTGCCTATATGCACATTCCTAAACTAAAAAGGAAGAAGCTAGATTAAAAATCAATGAAATGTATTCTTCTAGGATATAGTAATGAATCCAAAGCATATCGCCTTATGGATCCCAACACAAAGAAGATATACATTAGTAAAGATGTAATTTTTGATGAGAAGAATGATGAAAGTTCTCCTGCATCATCATCTACTTCAAATAGTGCTCCTATTTTCAACATGGATGGTAAAAATGATGCGCAAGTTGATAATCAGTCAACACCCACCAATGTCACAAGACCTTTACCAAAGTGGTACCCTAGTACCATTCGAGATGCAAAGTTAGATGGAGTCCCGGACACTTCCATTCAGGTCCGAGGACTCGCAGCATGGCTTGCAATGAGGTAAACTTTGCACTAATGACTTCAGTTGTTGAAAATTTTGAGCCATCCAATGTTCAAGAAGCACTAGAATCAAAGCCTTGGAAAGAGACTATGGATGCAGAGTATCAGTCTCTAATCAAAAACAACACTTGGGAGCTTGTTGATCTACCACCTGGTAAGAAAGCAATTGGTTGTAAATGGATTTTTAAAACTAAGTATACAGTAGATGGTAGTATAGATAAACATAAGGCTAGACTTGTAGCCAAGGGTTATGCCCAGAAAGAAGGAATAGACTATGAGGAAACATTTGCTCCCACTGCAAAGATAAAAACCATTAGAATGATTTTTGCTTTAGCTGCTCAATTTGGATGGAAATTGTATCAAATGGATGTAAAAAGTGCCTTTCTTAATGGGGACCTTAAGGAAGAGGTCTATATGACCCAACCAAAGGGATATGTTGCACCTAGTAAAGAGGAAAAGGTTTGTAAACTTATCAAGTCCCTATATGGTCTCAAACAGACTCCTAGAGCTTGGTATATAAAAACTGATGAACATCTGCTACAACATGGTTTCACTAGGCATCCATATGATCCAAATCTCTACCTCAAGGATCAAGGGGGGCATATCGTGATAATTATTGTATATGTTGATGACTTGGTTATCACAGGCAGCTCAGAAGCAATGGTTGAAACATCCAAGAATGATCTCAAGAAGACATTCGATATGACAGATCTCGAGCTACTGCACTATTGTCTCCACTTAGAGGTATGGCAAACAAATCACCATATCTTTGTATCCCAAAGGAAATATGCCAAGACACTACTTGAGAAATTCAAAATGTTGGATTCCAAACCCATGTCTACACCTATGGAATCAGGTTTGCAGTTATCTACGTCTAATATATCTCCTCAGGTGAATGCAACTCTCTATTGTCAAATGATTGGAAGTTTGATTTACCTGACATATACTAGAACAGGTATCAGTTTTGTTGTTAATTATCTTTCACGATTCATGCAAGAACCAAAGAAATGTCATTGGATAGCAGCAAAAAGGGTCTTAAGGTATCTACATGGTACAAAGGATCATGGTTTGGAATATAAAAAGAATGATCAATTCTTCTTAACTGAGAACACAGATGCAGATTATGCAGGTTCTATTGATGATAGAAAATTCACTTCTAGATCAGTTTTCTTCCTCGGATTAGGTCCTATTTCTTGGGGAAGTAAGAAGCAAGCCACAGTTGCTCGTTCCTCTACAGAGGCAGAATATCATGCAGTAAGTGCAGTAGTTTGTGAAGCAGTTTGGTTACATCGCATATTAGAAGGGTTGGTGGTACCACAAAACCAACCTACGGTCCTCTATTGTGACAATCAAAGTGTTCTCAAGCTTGTTCATAATCCAGTGTTTCATGAACAGACCAAGCAAATTGAAGTTGACTGTCACTTCATACGAGAACATGTTCAAAAAAATAACATTCAACTCCAGTTCTGCTCTACACAGGAACAACGTGCTAATATCTTCACCAAGCCTCTTGCACGCGTAAAGTTTGAAGCTTTTCAGGATTCTCTGATTAGTACTTTAAAACAGTGATGTAATAAGGGGGGAATGTTGGATATTCCATCACTACTCGTATGGTTTGTCCTATTTGGTGTTTGTTTTTGCTTGTTACTATTTGGTTTGGGTTTGCTATTGTTTGATAGCTTATTTAAGCTATTTGTTGAACCTATACATACATGGGTTATTCTTTTCCTTCATGTATAAATATATCTCATAATGTAAAGCAAATTATTTGATTCCTCAACAAAATCTAATAATAACTTCACTCAACAAAATTTGTCTTTTTGTTCAATTTGGGACAAATTTGACAATAGTCGAACTCATCCCAACTCACTATCTCTATACAAGATGAGTTTGACTATAATCAAACCTATTAGACATGTTCAACAACAGCAAACACATCACCTATGCTCTATTCTTTGTTTGGCCTGAATAACTTGAGCATTCAAATCACTCAATGCACATTTGTCCTTTTTTTTTTGTCCTAACAATCAAAAATTATACAACTCAGTTTTCAATAAATTTCTTGCATGAGTCATTTTAGAAGTGACAACTACAAGGATGAGGTTTGAAATCACTATGTGACCAAGTTAGCTAATTACACTAATTTACTGATCAATCTTCAAATTACCCCCCAAAGGAAAAAATGGATTTGAAGAACATTTTGAAAGGGCCTTTCCAACCTCTCTCAGATTGAAGATGCCTAGGGATGGATGAGGATTTGGCATGAAGAATTAATTATATCCTCACACTATAAGATGATACGGTTGAGTGACAAAAAAGGAGAGAACCCCTCCTTGACAACCTTAGAAGCAAAAAACCTCTTGTTGACCTTCATTTTGAAATTCACCCACATAAATGAAATCAAACTAGCAGAGGGGCGGAGGTGAAAATCACACAGCAAATACTGAGAGGGGGGGAGGGTGAATCAATATTTAAATCTTTTTAAAACTTTTAACCAAATTAATCAAGTAAATCATAAATTGGAATAAAAAGAACGAGTGACACCATAAACAATCTGAACACCAGGATTTTTAAAACTTTTAACCAAATTAATCAAGTAAATCATAAATTGGAATAAAAAGAACGAGTGACACCATAAACAAGCTGAACACCAGGATTACGTGGAAAACCCTTTCGGGTAAAAAACCATGGAAAAATATTGCTTTTATTAAACTCCAAAGGGCACCAACCCTAATTACATATAGTGAGCACCAACCCACCAAGAGCACCAACTCCAATTACCTTTAGTGAGCATCAACCCACCAAGAGCACCAAATCTCCTTCGGAGCACCAACTCTAAATACACCGAAGCACCAACTTTGAATACACCGAAGCTGTAATGTCCCTTGTGCGCGGCTGGGTGCGTCCCGGCGGCCACGTGTCCAGTGGGCTTGCGTAAGACCCCAGATTCTCCGGTGGTGGCTTCGGTGGTGAAAGATTCCTCCCTAGTTGTCACCCTTAACACCCTGGGTAGCCGCCCTTACTAACAGGCCGGTCTTTTGGTGTAGTGGTTGGGCCCTAGTGGTATCAGAGCCGAGGTCTCGAGGTCGAGACCCGCGGAGCGTGGTGGGCTGTAATGTCCCTTGTGCGCAGGTGCCCCGGATACGTGCCAGTCTATGGCTAATGCCGGTGGTGGCTTTGGGAAAGATTCCTCCTAGTTGTCACCCTTAACACTGCAGTCAGCCGCCCGATTAGCGCCGGTCTTTGGGTGTAGTGCTGGTTGGTGGTTGGGCCTTAGTACCACTAAGGCCCAACCACTACACCAAAAGACCGGCCTGTTAGTAAGGGCGGCTACCCAGGGTGTTAAGGGTGACAACTAGGGAGGAATCTTTCACCACCGAAGCCACCACCGGAGAATCTGGGGTCTTACGCAAGCCCACTGGACACGTGGCCGCCGGGACGCACCCAGCCGCGCACAAGGGACATTACAGAAGCACCAACTTTAGTGGCTGAAGCACCAACTCCAGACTTTGCAAAACAATAACACTGCAATACAAATTCAAGCAATGCCTCACATGAACTATGAGGCTCTCAACCATTCACAATCACACTCTGAACAAGACTTCACACATTTACCATCGAAGTCATCAAATATATGTAACATGAATTTATCACTTTCTTAGCACCTATGCACACACTTACTACTCACTTCACCAAGCATAGATCTTCATTTAGAATACCAAATCAAAAAGTTTCTCATTCTGATTTTACAACTAGACACTAACATTCAGAATGTCCATAATCCACAAATAGTAAACAGCTCCATTTAGATTTTCAAACACTCAGCACCAAAAACCAAATCACTTGACCCCCGTAGCTGAAGATTACTCCTCCAACAGCAATCTCACTAAGTTTAAGTCTGAATGCTTCTGGATTTGATTGTGTGGAGTCTTTTTTCATCAACGTTTCGGATCACACTCTGTGAACCATCATCAGGATAGAGAGTTGAAAAAGATGTCTCTCACCATTCATGAGATCTCCGTTTTTGAGTCCATCCGACACTTCACTCGGTCAATGCATACACAAAGTCTCTAACGCATATTCACTAGCTTACTCAAAAAGAAGATTGCGATAAAAAGCATCAAGCTTATCTCATTTTTCTTGTCTCTTTCACCAAATATTTTTATATGAATACGCACCCAAATCTCTTCATCATCACACCAAAAACGAACATTCAAACCATGTAACTCCAAAACTTATATTTGAAAGAAACGTCTCTTCCATTCCTTAAAAGACTCTATAGGTCACGAATTAAGCTTAGCCGCCTCAAGGAAACTGACGCCACACTTTCTCCTTTTCAGCCTCTCCACAAACTCATAAAGGAATTAAAAAAATGTAATTATGATTTCAAAGAATGCAATATAATTTATTCAAGCCTTCATCAACATTTAAAAAGCCGTTTTCTGAAACAGTCGCTGGGAGGAATTAAATCTGTCACTACAGCCTTTGAGCACCAAAAATGAAGATTCTCAAACCGCTGGTATTCAGAACTCTTTGCTAAAATAGAGAAGTCGTCTCAGAACATAAATAAACATGTCAGAAATTAGTAAAACCGTTTCAAAAAACTCTACCGCACCATTACATCTGAAGCATGACTTTTTCGTCCAAATTCAACCTCTAATTCGAACAATAATGAATATAGCATTGTTGGCTTACCACGAGCATGGTCTTTTTTCCTTCTTTTTTCTTAAAAAAAATAAGATGCCATCGATTACCAAGTAGCTAATAATGGAGGAAACGGTGTGAATTTAGACGCCACTACAATCCTGAAGAAGTCGCCTTGACAAATAACTAAAGCCGTCACTTAATAAGGCGCTGCCTATCATAAATTTTTGAACACATCATAAACACGTTTCTGCTATAATATTCACATCTTTGCCGTGCCAAATAGCATTGAATAAAATTAAAGACTCTTATTCAAAATAGTCGACTAAACCTCAAAGAATCATGTCTTCACCAAAACTGGCCCGCACAAACCAATGCTAAGAAACACGTCCCTGCAAGAAGTAATGAAGGCAACGAGACAATTGAAAGAACATGTCTCAATAATAATTTCGCTACCACATTAAAATTGCCCAAAAATAATTTAATATAAAACCATAAGCTTGAAAAGTCCACTTCTTTCCACGTTAAGAGGAAGGCACTATTTGTGAACACGTCCTAACAAAAAAAGACGAAAGACCATTTGTTGATGGAGCCACCTCAATAAAGTCACTGCTTCATAAGATGAGGACGTCACAAAAAGGCAAAGATATTACTCAAAAGAATTCAAGCCACCAAAAGAAGATGATATGGTAAGACTTTTCAACCAAGCTGACTTGGCACATAATCTGACAGCTGATTTGGCACTAATGTCAACAAGTAGGCTAGCAAGGAGGTGAAGCAGACCACCAAGAAGCTTAAGGAGGCAACTAGGCAGCTCAAGTAGACAGCCACTCAGCTCAAGCAGCTCAAGCACATAAGCACACAAGTCAACCTTGACATCAATGACAAAATATTCCAACAATCTCCCCCTTTTTCATTGATGGCAACCACTCTAAAACCACAACCAAACACTGCATCAGATAACATCTCCTGAGAACAACTGATAATACCTCATGAAATTTGTACTGTACTGAAACCAACATTGAAACCAATCTACTGAAATGAAACAACGTTGCTCCCCCTTACTTATTTCTCCCCCTTTGACATCAATGACAAACTAAAACCAATGTTATGGCATAAAAACAAGCTGGCTGATCACATGGCATAAAAATCTGAAAACCATCTTAAATGATAATAAAGATCTGATGATGATAATCTGATGAATAATCAACAGCTTTACAAGCTAAAAGGTACTCAATAGCTCACACCAAAACTCATTTCTAGAAAACTAAAACATAAGAATAATGATTTGCAAAACTGAACCAACTTACATTAATGAAACGGGGCTGATAAGATGTGTCAATGAATGCTTCCCCTAAGTCTGAGCACCTTCTCAAGGATGGGGTGAAGTAATTTCTGACTTCTTTCTTTTGAAATCATCAAGTCCATGATCACTAGTAGCAGCTCAACTAGATTCAACCTTATTCTTCTTCTTCCAAACCATTTTCACCTCTTTTGCTTTCTCAACCTTCTTGTATTGCATAGAGAAATCTGCAAGATTGCTTCTACATGTCCTTGCAATATGACCAACGTTATTGCATTTGTAACATATCACATTGTAACTCATTCTAGGAGCAGAACCATTTTTATTCACATGTCTGAAATTATTCTTTGCATACACTCTACAATTTGCAGCCTTGTGACCAAAACAATTGCATGAAAAACAATATCCATAAAAGAAAGAGTCATTGAACCTGGTCATATGATTTTATCTTTGAATGGGAGGTCTTCTAAAAGGGTTATTTCGGTTCTCTGAACGCGAATGCATTGAGCAATCAGCGCAACTCTTTTGTTGCTCTTCTTTTTCAAGCTTGAAACATTGACCCTCTTCAATCTGCACCTTCAATTCGGCAATCAATCTTTCAGCTTCTTCCATCTGATTTTTCTGAACAACCATCTTCTTCTTAGCTTCCTCAAGTGCTTGAGATATCTTTGTTTTTGCATCAACTTCTTCTTGTAGCAGCAACTTCAAGTTGTAATTTTTCCTCCTAAGTTTCTTAATTTCATTTAAAGCACTGATTAGTTCTACTTCAAAATCAACTTCAGCTTCTTCATCATATTGGTCATCATCTAAATCTTCATTTACTTCTTCAGCCATAAACAAAATTTATTCTGCTAAAGACATATCACTAACTTCTAATGAACTATTATGATCATTAGAATAAAGACTTTTAGCAGATTTCTTATGCTTATGCTTCTTACCTTGAAACTCCTTGGAATGTTTTGATTTCTTCTCACACTCGCTGTCCTCGTTCTTCTCATAACGGCATTTTGATGCATAGTGTCCTTTCTTACCACAGTTGAAGCATTTACAAGACAACTTGCCTTTGTATTTACCGGAACCCTTCTTTAACTTTCACATGGAATATACATCTTATGAATCAAAATTATCACTTGAACTGTCACTTGATACTTGTTCCTTTTGTTTGCCTTTCTTTGATGCTTTCAAAGTTGTCTCTTTCTTTGATGAAGATTCAGTATTGGTTCTCATCTCATAATCTGTCAAAATACCATGAAGCTTATCAATAGACATTTCGTCAAGATCAGCCATCTCTTCTATAGCAGAAATCTTAGAATCAAATCTTCATGGTAAAGACCTTAAGATTTTCTGAATAACAACACTATCTTCAACCTTTTCACCAAGACCCTTAAGAGAGTTCACCACTTCATCTACCCTCAAAAAATAAGCAGCAATATTCTCTTCCTCTTTCATTTTCAAACTTTCAAAATGCATTTAGTGAGTTTGAAGCTTGGCCTTTTTCACTTTTTCATCTCCTTCATATGCATTCTTCAGCTTATCCCACATAGCTTGAGCAGTGTCACAGTGCTTACAAATTCAGTTTCTGACAATCCACACAAGATTGCATTTATGGCCTTTGTGTTGTTTTCAAAAGCTCTCTTCTCATCAGTAGTGGATGGAGGATTCCAAGGAGGTGTGTAACTAGACACAAGGCTGTTCCAAACATCAAATCCCAAAGACATCAAGTATGCTCCCATTCTAACACACCAAAAAGCATAATTTGTACCATCAAATAGAGGAGCCCTATTTGTTGCTAAACCTTCCAGAGCATTCATTTTGCGACCTCAAAAACAACCTTCAAACTCTTAAGCTTTTGCAGAAGTTACCTACTCTGATACCAATTGAAGATCGCACAGCAAATACTAGGGGAGGTGGTGAATCAGTATTTGAGTGTTTTTAAAACTTCTAACCAAATTAATAAAGTAAATCAGAAATCAGAATAAAAAGAACAAGAAGTGACACCATAAACAAGCTGATGTCATGTCCCCGAAATAGAACATTAAAATGCAAATGCATAAATACAATACATATTAAAATATACAAAAAGAAATACTAGCAACTTCATATTATTATAGTTATAAATTATAATTACCATAAGATAATATTATAATTATAAATATCAAATATAATGATATTAACAATTTTATATTATTATGATTATTATAATATAATAATAAAATATAACATCAGAAACTGATATAAATAAATACATTAACAATAAATAACAATCATATAATATATTAATAGAAAATAAAAATATAAACATAAGAAAACACCTATATAAAAAATGTAGCAACCAATACAGCAATCCCATAATTAAAGGAAGAGTCTAGGAAATGCTGCGAATATATATTCCTTAACAAAGCAGCAAAGAAAATATAAAGATAGTAGTAGAGCCTTTAAGGCAGCGATTATAAAAAAGGCATAGAAATTATAAAGAAGACAGCAATTAATGAAAGGTTAACAAAAAAGGCATGACTTTCCTTGAGTAATCGCAACCCTTCTCCAAAATAGGGGACATAAAATCAGATTCCATAGAAGGAGAGAGGGATCGATTAGGAATGGGATAAGAAACACCTATGGGATATCAAAGCAAATTAATATTTCAGAACATGAATAAGGTATATATATTCTGAGTTTGAAAACAGCAGCCTAACAGAAGGATTCATATCTGATTAAAGGGCAGTTATCAAGAAGAGAAAGAGATGAATAAGAAGATAGTGTAATAAGAGATATATGAAGACATAGAAGGAATCCATAATAAGGGAAGTAAGTTAATATGGTTATAAATGTCTATATATATACAAGTTCATAGGATGCAATTAGTAAAATTATAAATGAAATCTATATATATATATATAGAGAGAGAGAGAGAGAGAGAAAACATATATATATATAAGGTATATATCATTAAGCAATAAGGATAACTTGCAGCAATTATTGAGCCTTATAAGCAATTACGATCTTAATATAAAAATGAATAGATTAATATTTATTTATATATGTTTTTATCCTATGATCAATCAAATGTAAGATTGAAAGAAGGCGATTAAGGAATAAAGAGTCATGGGAAGACACAGCCAATCAGGTGATGTACCCACTTAGCAATAATATTTAGCATATTTTCAATATATGGCTAATCTGATTATTGGTGTAATGCATTTAAGGAATTCACTCATATGACTGCATTTAGATTTGTTTGGTGCTGAATCTTATACTTAAACTGCATTAACATGGTTAAAAAATAAGATCATAAGAATGAACACATATTAAATGGCTACATCTACTTGTGCATCATTGATACATTTCCTTAGATACATCTCATTGGTTATATGCTCATGCTCATACTCATAAAGCATAATGAATATAGAAGAATCAATAATAAATGCATGTATATATGTGATTGTCTTCTCCGTGCTTGTACTCTTATTAGGGAGGGCGAACCATAGGTGAGTGGTGCCTAAACACCCCACTTATGATTCCACTATGGCCATGCAGGGGTGGTAGGCCAAGACGCCACTTTGGACCTTATGGTTCCTCTCTCCTAATAGGGTGTGTCTTCCAAGGTGTTGCCATGAGTGGAGAATGCAAGTACTAAGCCGTTGGGAAAGAAGGATTGTGGTGAACAACCTCCCGTGCCTAACATGAGGGCTTCAGGGCGGATCCACCTATGACACTCCAATTATGTCTTCATGATTGCTTTTATGATTATATTTTGGATATCTAGATATTATCCCTAACAGCTATATGTGTATGTGGAAATGTTATTTTGGTGAATGCAGATTTCAATCGAGGGTTACTTCATTAGAGAAACACATTCCTTTTGAAAAAAAGAACCCCCTAAACCTAATCTACAAGCAAATTCTAGGGCAAATCGGGTAAGGGACATTATAGCTGAACACCAGGATTACGTGGAAAACCCTTTCAAATAAAAAACCACGGCAAAATATTGCTTTTATTGAACTTCAAAGGGCACCAACCCTGATTACATATAGTGAGCACCAACTCTCCTTCGAAGCACCAACTCCGATTACCTTTAGTGAGCACTAACCCAACGAGAGCACAAACCCTCCTTCGGAGCACCAACTTCGAATACATCGAAGCACCAACTTCAGTGGCTGAAGCACCAACTCCAGACTTTACAAAACAATAACACTACAATACAGATTCAAGCAATGCCTTCACATGAACTGTGAGGCTCTACACCATTCACAATCACACTCTAAACAAGACTTCACACATTTACCATCAAAGTCATCAAATATTTGTAACATGAATTTATCACTTTCTCAGCACCTATGCACACACTTACTACTCACTTCACCAGGCACAAATCTTCATTCAGATCCCAAATCACATTGCAATCAGAGGTAAATGACAAAGTTTCTCATTCTGATTTTACAATCAGACACTAACATTCAGAATATCCATAATGCACAGATAGTAAACAGCTCCATTTAGATTTTCAAACACTCAGCACCAAAAACCAAATCACCTGACCCCCGTAGCTAAAGATTACTTCTCCAACAGCAATCTCACTAAGATATTCTCACCATTCATGAGATATCTCCCTTTTTGAGCCCAACCAACACTCCACTCGGTCAATGCATACACAAAGTCTCTAACGCATATTCACCAGCGTACTCAAAAAGAAGATTGCGATAAAAAGCATCAAGATTATCTCATTTTTCTTATCTCTTTCACAAAAGTTTTTTATATGAATACGCACCCAAATCTCTTCATCATCACCCCAAAAACGAGCATTCAAACCAAGTAACTCCAAAACTTATATCTAAAAGAAATGTCTCTTGCATTCCTTAAAAGACTCTACAGGTCACGAATTAAGCTTAGCCGCCTCAAGGAAACCGACGCCACACTTTCTCCTTTTCAGCCTCTCCACAAACTCATAAAGGAATTAAAAAAACGTAATTATGATTTCAAAGAATGTAATATAATTTATTCAAGCCTTCATCAACATTTAAAAAGCCATTTCCTGAAACAGTCGCTGGGAGGAATTAAATCTATCACTACAGCCTTTGAGCACCAAAAATGAAGATTCTCAAACCATTGGTATTCAGAACTCTTTGCTAAAATAGAGAAACGTCTCAGATCATAAATAAACCCGTCAAAAATTAGTAAAACCGTTTCAAAAAACTCTACCGCACCATTACATCTAAAGCATAACTTTTCAGTCCAAAATCAACCTCTAATTCGAACAATAATGAATATAGCATGTTGGCTTACCACGAGCATGGTCTTTTTTCCTTCTTTTTTTTTAAAACATAGTAAGATGCCATTGATTACCAAGTAGCTAATAATGGAGGAAATGGTATGAATTTAGCCGCCACTACAATCTTGAAGAAGTCGCCTTGACAAATAACTAAAGCCGTCACTTAAATAAGGAGTTGCCTATCATAAATTTCTGAAGGCATCGTAAACACATTTATTCTATAATATTCACATCTTTGACGTGCCAAATAGCATTGAATAAAATTGAAGACTCTTATTCAAAATAGCCAACTAAACCTCAAAGAATCGCGTCTTCACCAAAACTGGCCCGCACAAACCAATACTAAGAAACACGTCCCTGCAAGTAATGAAGGCAACAAGACAATTGAAAGAACACATCTCAATAATAATTTCGCTGGCACATATTAAAATTGCCCAGAAATAATTTAATTTAAAACCATAAGCTTGAAAAGTCCACTTCTTGCCACGTTAAGAGGAAGGCACTGTTTGTGAACACGTCCTCACAAAAAAAGACAAAAGACCATTTGCTGATGGAGCCACCTCAATAAAGTCGCCGCTTCATAAGATGAGGACGTCACAAAAAGGCAAAGATATTACTCAAAAGAATTCAAGCCACCAAAAGAAGATGATATGGCAAGACTTTTCAACCAAGCTGACTTGGCACATAATCTGACAGCTGATTTGGCACTAATGCTGATAAGTAG
This sequence comes from Sequoia sempervirens, assembly GCA_007258455.2. NCBI lineage: Eukaryota > Viridiplantae > Streptophyta > Pinopsida > Cupressales > Cupressaceae > Sequoia > Sequoia sempervirens. The sequence continues at coordinate 162,401,835 of VDFB02000015.1, read as the reverse complement.
GCTAGCAATGAGGTGAAGCAAGCCACCAAGAAGCTTAAGGAGGCAACTAGGCAGCTCAAGTAGACAGCCACTCAGCTAGAGCAGCTCAAGCACATAAGCACACAGCTCAACCTTGACATCAATGACAAAATATCCCAACAGGAGGAAGAGCAGCAAGGAGGCAAGAGAAAGGTGTAAAGCAAAGCCCATGGAAATCCACACAACTGTCAGGAGGTAAAAGATGTGGAATGTAAGGTGGTAGATCTCATGGACGGCATGGCATCAAGGGCAAACACAAGCTCGGGGTGGAATGCTCAAGTTGACCTAGATGAAAATCCTTGGGCTGATTGAGGACCCACCTCACTATTGGTTCTACCTTTTGTCTTCTATTATGTAGTTGTTTCACTATGTCTACCATGGTTTATTTCACATGCTTTGATATTGTCATTGTTGATAATTTTGGTGATTTTTCTAGTATAACTTGATCAACCAACATGCATTGTAACCTTTCTTATAGTTGTATGGTGGTTGAGCCATGTGTCCAAGATTTTAAGGCCCATAGGAGCACTTAAGCGCAAAGGTCCCAAATGAAATCCCTAATTTATCTATCAAAAAAATTGAAACCAAATTCTAGCAAAACTAAGTACAGAACCCAATCAAGGTCCAACTCCAAGTACAATCAAGGTTCAACCAAAGTCTTAACCCAACCTTGTGGTGTGGTCCCAAATGAAATCCCTAATTTATCTATCCAAAACTTTGACACCAAATTCTAACAAAATTGAGTACAAAACCAATCAAGGTCTGACTCCAAGTACACTCAAGGTTCAACCAAGGTCTTGCCCCAACCTTGTCGTGCGGATACAGCCTGGGTACAATCAGACATGCTAGGACTGAATCTAAACAACCAAACTAGGAGCCTTGGACAACCCACTTGATACCAAAATATATAAAAAAACAGAAGACCCTAGCTAATGCTAAAAAGTGATTTGAAAGTCACTAAACAGTACACAAAACAAAAGCAAAAATATATACCTACTTCTTACTGCTTGCCCAAAACTCTATTTCTACTCATTGCTCAAGGCTACAAGTTTTTTTTTGTATTCAAACAATGTTCCCATGCTATTCCTACCCCTCAAGAAGTGCTTGATGGGTGTCAAGAAGATTAAGGAGTTTGCATCAAGGACCATCATCATTCAAGGAGAAAAAAATTTGGGTTTTTGTAATTTTTCTAATTTATTTCCAAACTCAACAAGAGCTTAAAAAAAGGTTTGTTGTAATTTTTAATCTCTTGTTCAAATTTTAAAAGATTAATGATACCTTAGGTTATGTAATTTTTTTTCCTTGTATATTTTAAAACATGTGAATATAAGTATACTCTAGAATGGCTAGGAGTTCTAGCTTTGTGGACCAAAAGTTGGGTAGCGCTTACAATTCACTACCATGGTAAAAATAAAAATGATTGAGCAGCTTGTTGGAAGTAGGGTTTACCTTTGATGTTATAATGAGTGCCAAAACGAATATTGTAGCTCTTACAGTTGGGTTAAAGCCCGCTTGTGTGTGTGTGTTTGCTTTCTTATTTGTTTTTGTTTTGTGGTTTGACTTGCAAGATAGATGAAATAGACAAATAACAACAATACAGCCAATATAAAAATGTGCAATATAAAGAACTGAATCAACCTTTTCGGAAATGACCATGTACTGAAAACTGTTCCAGATTTATTAGTCATAATAATTTGTTACAGTCGGGTTTTTACAACATATTAATGATCATAAATAACTAAATATGGCATTTATGACATACCCATAAGCAGCTATTGCAAAATCTGGAAATTCTGGACTTGGACCAGCAACCTGGGAATTCAATGAAAGTCTGATATCTCCGCAAAATCCTGCTGGTTCCACCTCCCAACTATTTCTGAGTGTTCCTCCAACCTAGATGCCTCAAAAACCCCCAATAAACAGCTCCAAAACTGGGCACTAGGGTTTCCTACGCCACACGCCCTCCTAGAAAGTGTACAGCCAGCATAAATGTTCTTTAAAAAAATCTGAATATTGAGCCTTCAACCTGTTGTTTGTACCTCCCAGATATGCACTCAATTTTTTGATATGAAACCCTCTAAAAATTTAGCAAAAACTGAACGATGAAGCTCAAGAATGACCCCTGAATGAAGTCACCTGTAAAAATCCACCAGGACTGATCTCTCACAATCAAAGTGGATGATCCCTGTAAGGGTTTTCGTCCTTATAAAGCAGCTGGTTCAACTTGAGTGTTCTCAAAATAATTTCCAAGCATAAGTTTCAAATGAGCTCACAAAGAGCATTTTATATTTTCCTCCAAAACCCATGCCCCTCTTGGAGAAATAAAACTACTTTATTTAATTTTCAATTCCCCCTATGTCTCCCACTCAGGCATCCCACTTAATGAGGCTAAAATATTTACCTTTTTAAAACTCTCGCTTATGTCTCCTCAAAAAGTCACATTTTAAAATATTAAAATAATGTAAAGTTAAATATTTAATTTAACTGTACAATATTAACGTTACTTTAAAATAAATCCCCCGGGCCCTAAAAATCACCAAATAAACATTAGATACCATAACTAAGCGTCCTGAGGGAAAATCAACATGAAAATACTAAGTCGGCACTGAGGAGGTGGCTTACTAAAAATAGTAAGTATTGGGCCAGATGCCCGAAAATGCTCCGGAAAGTGTCAGAAAGATACTCATATAATCCTGAACACGTCACCAAGAGCTAAGGAGTCCCCTAACCAATCCATATTAGCCTATGAGAACCCGAGGAATAGGCTAATCCTAACAATCACTGACATAGCTTAGGAAGGGGACATTAAATTGGTCACCAAAGAATCAAAACATGTGATGGGCTAACCAAACAAGTAGTACCACAGGGGCAAGTTCTTACTTTATCAGAGTTGGAGACCAATTTCAAACTTTATCAAGATCCCCAACTTTTTTTTAACGTTGTGTTACTTTATCAAGATCCCAAGTTCAAACTTATTTTTATTTTCATGCCTTCTGGGATGAATTCTTCAGAATCTCTAATCCCTAACTCTTGATAACTTCCTTCACATATCCTTTTGGAGTTGAACATGAGAAGGTACCCTTATCTATTTTCATTAAGCCTAAAGAATGCCATACTCCCGCTCCCCTATCCCCAACAAATGGCATGGGTTATGAGGCATCCTCGACCCTTAAACCCCAAAACTCCGAAACTCTCACATTTTGCATTATTCACTCCCACCTACCTCCCTACACATCCTAGGCCACCATTAATGACGAAATTTGACAATGCAACTACTCAAAGGCAATTTTCCCGCCCAAAAATAGTTGTCACTCTCAAGGGCGCAAATTCACATGTATTTCTAGAAGTGGAGGATAGGAATGCCATGCCACATTAATGTGGTGACTGTGTTTCTGACGTGAATGATTTCCACACATGCTCATGGCCACCCTTTCAATGGATTTCATCAGATCGCATCTTGATCCACACGCAACATTGATGACATCCATTCCTCAGCCAATTTCCAAAAGGATCTAGTGAACAAGCAAAGTGTTGCATATACTAGTTCTTCTTTCAAAACAAAGGGTCATTTTTCCATTTTCATGCAACGACAACACCAAGCAAGATCTAGGGTTTCAATCCTTGCATGTCCAAGAAGAGGTAGCTAGTTTGTAGCAAATGTAATTGGATGTCTCCTTGGCCAATTGTAGCTTAGGGTTTTCTCTCATCATATTTGATAGAGTGAATGTAATAAGAATTTGACAAGTGTCGCAGCAATTTAATGCATTACAGATTAGCATTCTTAATTGTCTTTCCCTTATAGCATGTGGATTTCTAAAAGTTTGGAGACGGATTATTAAGCATATCTTGTTATTAATATCACATCTCTTTTGTTAGTGTTGTTTTGTTTCTTTTGGTTTACTACAACTCTATAACCCAACATAAGGCACCAGTATTGGGATTGTTGACCCTCCATGCACTATTAAAATGAACAAAATCATTCATCAATATGTACTTCATGATTTAGTGTTATACCCAAGAAAAAATCTTTGGTGAGTCTTATTAGTTTTCATCTTGACAACTCATGTCCTACATATTTGTATCAGCTTAATAGAGGTTATAGAAGTAGGTTAGTCTTTGATCTAGTGACAGAATTGGGGTCAAAGCATACATCTAGATACTATACAATTTTTTTATATTGTATATCTTCAATTGAGATTAGACATGTTAAATATTACCTCTAGGAATAGCCTCCTAAGTCTAGCTGAGCCCAAAGTAAAGGAAAGATTATCCACTCTCAGAAATTGGGCTATCATCACTCACTCTTTGTTGATGAACTATTCTATCCACCTTCAAGAATCACATATCACTAGCCTTGAAGATGATTAATCACTCTAGAATTGTAAGCAGCAATTTCAGGACCCAACAATATTTTGAAACCATACCAGTGGGAAATAGTGAGGGAGACAAATGAAGCACCTACAAGATATACAAGCCCTAGCTATGGAAAGGTACCCAACACCTTACCAACCAAGGAAAGAAAATTGTAGATACTTCATTCCAACACATAACAGATTCATGGGCCAAGACGAGGATGTCTATCATTTATGATAGATGGAAAGATTGCAAAAGCAGGCCCCTAATTAATGTCATTGTACTATGCCCTAAAGGAACAATGTTTTTTACAGAAATTGATTGTGAGGACAAGTAAAGGATGCAAACTTCATTGGCAACATCTTCATAGACTATATTCTATTGTCCAAGTCATCATGGATGATGCTAACAATTGCAAAGTGACAAGATTGTTGATTTAGATGCAATATGGACACATCTTTTGGACGCCATTTATCATTCACTTGCTCGTCTTCAACTATAATGAGGGGTCTCATGCTTTTCTCAACCTTGTTACAACCATAATATTTTGTCCTTTTATGACTATTTAATCAAGACTATTAGAACATAGAGAAATGTCTTAAGTATTATCTACAAGGTAACCCCTGCAATTGCCTAAGGTTTATAACCCACTCAAATCACTATCTTCATATCTAGGATTGGTTATTGCTACAATATAGTGAGAATCCTTTAAAAACATGAATAATTAGAATAGTTAGAATCCTTTCAAATTTTGGGCTTCCTAAGTACATCCTTTTGTTTGTTATTATTATTAAAGTCAATTCCTTTATTTACCCACTTCCTTTATAGTAAGTACCCTTCAAATGGTAAGTTGATGAAATTATGAACTCAAACACTCTTATCAATCTCCAAAATATTCTAAACTCAGAACCTTGTGCAATATATTGTCATCATAGACAACTGTAAAACTTATTTCTTAATGAAAACATCAATGAAAAAATATTTTGCCTACCTAACTTGTTCCTGAGTTCCAGTTATTTGCCTTAGTCTTACACCAATCTGCCTTTCACAGGTCTTCAATTCCTACACACAAAAATTTCTAACATTAGGATAAGATCCAAGCCAAATAACATAAGGTTTACACTATTCTTGATGTTAGATACCCTAAAACAAAGTGAAAATTGATCCTCTCATTTGTTGATTAACATATAAGTCAACCATTTTTCAATAGATAAAGGCTATTATGAACAACCAAATAACATATTCAACAATATTCCTTAACAAAAGCTTGACTGAAAAAGGGTTGCAACACATATAATGCATAGAAAGGTAGTATAAGTTGCTTAGACTCTATATGTACTTAGTATCTAATTTTTAAAATTGGTAACTTATTTTGATTCAAGCCTACAAACGAATCCCACACATTACACAAAAGGTGAAAAATGAAAAGAGTTTGAAGCCATGTTCACAACTAAGAACTTCTTGGACCAATTTAATCGAGATTCCCAAATAGGTAAAAAACTTGGTACAATAGAACAAGATTAGTTGTATAAATGAGGGAATTCATTTCTCAATGCTGATAAACTACTAAGCATAGAAGCAAAATTCTTCAAAAAAGCACAATTTATTGTTTGCTAGAAAAAAATCCTGATTCTTCCTTTAAAAAGTGTGTTTTTTTTAATTTAGCGGTCAATCACTTTTTTGACTGATTTACTCATGATAAATCAGTCTGAAAAAAAAATGCAAGTTTTTCATAAAAAATTACAGTTTTTGCCGATAAATCGCAATTTTATCAGCATGATACCCTTTTCTGTGGAATTTCCTGTCATTTTTGTCTTACTTTTTCATGTTTTCACTATGGTTTTTTTCATATTTCAGAGCACATTTTTCAAACATTTTCATTGAACTTGACAGTGCATTTAAAAGGGTTTTCGATTAGTGTTAGGGCATTGTAAAGCATAAAAATAAATTCCCTAACCCTAACCAAAAATCCTACACCTTTTCTGCAGTATATAATCAGTGCTAAGGATTTTTTATACAAGATATGTTGAAATTTGATCTCGAAAAATCCATCCAACCCTCCCATTTTCCTCACACAGCATTTGCACTATCCTATGCAAAACAAAAATTACTTTCTACAGTAGCTGCAGAATGGCAAAATAACTTCCCTCAGCTGCTCCAGGAGGTTGTTTTGCTGTCAAGCAGCTGCTATTAGTTGTTGATTGCTTCCCACAGCTTCTACAAGAGGTGGTTTTGTTGTCTCAGAGCTGCTATAGGCTGTTTGTTGCTTCTGGCAGTTGCTGCAAGAAGTTGTGTTGTTATTCTGCAACTATTGTCCATTAAGGTTGGCGTCTTTAATATTTATCATTTGTGTAACACTATAAATGTTTATTTCTTGTAAGATATTAAAAGCATTTTTAGGGTATCTAATATATAATAGCAACAAAAAAATTGGTTCTTAAGCCTCTCTATAGTGCACCAAACATAGCATTCAACAAGATTACCCTCTTGTATCAAACCTAATGGAGCTCCATCATCAAGGATTGCAGCCCCCTTAGTGGATTGTACTTCATAACAGCTAACTTCATGGACTCTATCCACTTTATGCTATTTTGTATTTTGTACTTCATAAGTTGACATTTACATTTTGTAGCTTGCAATTGACTTTGAGATTTGAACTTTGAAGTCAAACTATGTAGTAATGCACTATGCACTATGCACTAAGCACAGTAGTCAATAATCTAAAAATTGATAAGAAAAATCCATATTAGGTTTAACATTCACTCTTTCACTCTATGCAATTAAGATGGCTTTAAATATTAGAAAAACTCAGTTATTTCTCTTTCTTTGTACATTTTTTGGGTTCCTGAATTAATCTCAATAAATGAGAAGAATCTTTATCTTTTAGTTTGCTGAGTTATTCCTGAGAAAGATTTTTGATTGTATGCTACTACTTACTAAGTACACATTTTTAGAGAAATAATAAATATAAACGATGCAGGCAAAGGTATCAATATTCAATTCTCCCTACAAACATGGAGTGTAATGTAATATTTGTTCTAATGGGTTAAGTGCTCAACCATTCAAAACTAGTTTTCCAAAACAAGAAAGAAATACACCATAGACATTTCAATGATTAACTGAATTATAACCTCTCTCATATTTATCACCACTTTCCAATCCATATTGTCCCTAAACATGAACATCATCATCAACAATTTCTTTGGAAGGCTTCTTACCTAGCTCATACAGTAAAACTGTTATCGTAGCTTCTTAGGTCTCTAATCCTTGTCTTGAGGATCTTATTTAGTTTGTAAGATTATTTGCAATGAGAGCAAACATTCACAATGAATTATGTCACAAATGGAAAGATTACAGTTGTTCTCTACAAGATGCAGCTTTTCTAACATTTATTTCACCAATGAGGAAGGATTTCAAAATTTTCCCTTCAAATTAATATTTGCTATATATTAAGTTTTGGTGGGCATGTTCAAAGAAATGAAGGGCATATTTATTTAGTAATACAGTTCTACTGCTACCTAACATGATAAAATGTCATGACAGTCACGTATGAAACAAACTATTTATGAAGTTTATGAAATAGTGTTGATGCATATAGACGTGAAGGTCATGTTAGAAAAACACACAAGCTGTACATCAGAATCTTATGAGAGGAAAACCTTATCAAAGGCTACTAATAAGTCTCAAACAAAGTTTCGATGGAGTTTCTAACAGCCACGATAAATATTAAAGAATCCACAATATCACTAGAAAGATTTGTCCTCAAACAGAGATAATCAAACATAAATGTGCATCACACTCATCTTTGAATGCAATACAGTAAAACTTGATGATGGCAGCTTACAATGTCTCCTCTATAAAATAGTTATCTATGCTCTTTGTGGATGTTTACTATAAAATAGTTATCTATGCTCTTTGTTGATGTTTATTGCTATCTCTACTTGATTGATTATTACAAAGCAAACAATAAGTAGATACGAGAATAATACACAACAGAAATTCAGAAAGATATGTCCATATATTCATCCAAAGACTGTTACAAAATGTTCCAAAAATCCCATGCATGCGGTCCCTGATCATGTGTACAATTAGAAATATATGAGATGGCTGACGGTGGTTAAGGACTACCAACAGTCGGTAACTGTCGACTGTCAAGAACTAACCTTGCCGATTACAATAAAGCTAATATGATTATTTACGGACTACATCAAACCTCCTCCCCCTCCCCCCCCCCAAAAAAACATTTGTCTTCCAGATCACTGACAAACAAAATTGGGAGGCAAAACAACAAAACTTATGCGTAAACATTAACATTACATCCAAACCTTGATTGCTCACAGACAATGAATAACTTCCAAACCAGTGAGTCAAAAATGATCCCCCCTTTCTATTCTCCCTTACATCATATGCAATTAGAATCGAAAGTTCAAACCCTTCCAAAGCCCTTTGAATACATATTTATAGATTCCCTTTCTTCATTCTTTTCAGTTATTGTAACTGCCATCTTTCAAGTGGGAGTTTCATAAATTATTACCCAAATTCTTTCTTAGTGGAACTTTACAAGTATTTATGACTGTTATTAGAAATTCATAATTACATTACGTATATCAACTCGATTTTGATGGGTTAATGTGTTAGTGCTCCATTTGTGAAAGACTCGTGGCTTCGTCGTACATCTGAACAATTTGTAGCTCTCAATCCATGCATTCAATTACACATTCATTTCATCCTTATGCGTGCGGGGAAATTTAATTGAATGATTTTGCATCAAAACCAAAACTCATTTAATCTGAATTCTAGCAATTCCATCACATTGTTTGTTGTGTTAATTTAATTCACAGTGTCTAACAGCATTCTTGCACACTACTTGCTGCTTAGTAAATCTCCCATTGCATATCTCGCGAATATGACAGCCATTTCTTTCCTTTATAAATTAAGAGGAGTTGCCTTCAATTCTTCACATCTCAGTTTCATTCTCAAAATGTCAGGCACTTCAAGCAATACATCTTCGAAAGGCAGTTTTCTCACAATTGAAGGTGTTGAGTGCAGCTCTATAACACGGTTACACGGTTGGTAGCCAACCAACTAAGGGAGGTTTTCCTCATCCAAACGATGTTGAAGGAGTAATAAGGAGAATCATAGTAGAGAATTTCCTAGGACAAGTCCACGTCCGTAACTCTGCACTCCTAGAGCGTTTTATGTATAATATCATCCGAACTTTTGGCAAGCTAGAATGGTGTGCCAGAGTTGTTGAAAGACTGGTGAGGCTGGCATACGTAGCCAATGTGGCATCTGCCTTGGGACGCCAGAATGAGTATCCACAAGAAGGCCTGGTTGGGGACACCATATGCATTGCCATTGCTCTGCAAAGTGAAGAAATTAAACAAGTTGTTATTCTCCTGCGTGTTGAGCTTGAGAGGTATGTGATGGATGCTTTTGCTTATTAAGTTGAATTTCATGAAAACTTGTTCCCCCCTGCACAGATTGCGAGAATTTTGAAGGTTGTGGAAGGAATTTGCATCCTAATATGTAATGTCCCCATTCTCGGAGTGACATCTTGGAGTTAAAATCAGATTCTCTCTCCTAAGTCGGTTTAGAGCCTTAGTGAAGAAGGCATTGAATGTTTTGATAAGATCAAATCTGATCCTCCCTTATGGCAGTTTCGTCAAGGGCGGTTTAGAGCCTTAATGAATAAGGCATCAAATATATTGATATTTTAAGATCAAATCAGATCTTCCCTATGGTGGTTTGGACTAAGGGCGGTGTAGAGCCTTATTTAAGAAGGCATTGATTGCTTTGAGAGGGATATGTTGAATTGATCTTTTCGCAAACATTGTGTTTGAGAGTTTCTCTTGGCTGGAAGTGAATTCCAGTTGATTCAAGGTGGTGTTCCCTTGAAATTTTAGTGGTTTGGTGATGACCCCATTCCACCATGAGAGGTGAATTCGCATGGAGTTCATCATAGGGCTTAATTGACATGATTCTGTGGAGTTAGGACATTGAAAGATAAAGGTTAGAAGACTTGTTTATTGCAGGTCCAAGGAGGAATTAAGTAGATGGGATTGCATTTTGACTTTAAAGAATAAATCGCTCCTTTTGGCATATTGGGGTTTTATTTTTGAAGGGTTTTTGCATTGTGGGTTGGCTGGAAATCCATATCAGGTTTTCACAAGTTGCTGATAATCAAGTTTCAAACTTGATATCAGTCATATTTCATCCTTTTTCAAGCATAAGAGGCAAGCTGGGCGAAATCACTACCTATCTGAGCTAGGCAATTTCATGATTTGGGCTATTTTGCAATATTTGATTAGTTTCGGCATTTCTAGGTCATCTACAGTCAAGTACAGGTGTATATCAGCTGTTACAGAGTTATTATCAGTCATATCAGACCAACAACAGTGCTGCTACAGTCTTATTCCAACCAAGGATTGAAGAGTATTTCATCAAGACTTCCTAGGGTTTCATTCTTCAATCATTTGGCTAGGGTTTGGTTTACATTTTTGCCATTTTACATGTTGTAACTTGTAAGTGATCTGATTTTTAAATCAGACTATCTAATTGTAAGCTACAACCAATTCTCTATTTGTAATCAGATTGTTCATTCAATACGAAGCCATCAACATTCGCTGGGTATGCCATTCTCATGTTTTGATTGATTTGATTATAACTTCATCATTCAGTATTTGTTTCATGTTATATTTGAACCTTTTTATCTACACAGTATAATAAACACATAGAACAAATATCTACATCAAAATATTAACCCAACAAGGACAAAAATTTGGTTGAGATAAGGTAGGCTTCTTATATATATTAACCCAAAAACTTGTATTCACATCTCCTCTTGTTGATATAATATAATATATATATACATATGCTTACTGATTCGTGTAACATTATGAATTGTCATAATTTCTAGTTTTACTTTTGTTCTTTCTGCAATGCATCATTTTTGTTTTTTGTACTGCCTCCTTTAGCTAAGTAGACATCTTTGTATGCAAGATGGCGATTTCAAAAGTCAGTTGTAGAACCAATGTCGAGTTCCGATGAGGTTTTGAGAACCTCATTGTCATCCGAAACGGTTTAGGAAATCTTTTTATTTTCCACTTCAACATTTCCCTTTACGGCACAATACAGAGAAATTCTGGAAACCCAGATGATTCCAAAAAGAAACTTCAAAACCATCAAACGCTGTCGCTTGAGAGAGAGACTTCTTGCCATAAGAAAAAGAAAGAGTTATCGAAACCCCGTCGAGAACCAACAACAGTTTCGAAACCTTTTAAAAGTTCTGAAACTTTGTAAATTTACTTCGCAATTTTAACTCCACCTTTCTTTCAAATTTTTCCAAGGTTGAGAAAACCCTTTCGAGCTCCGACATCACTTTTAGGTACAACTTTAGAAAGTCAGGCAAAAATCGGGTTGTGACAACCATAGCGACTTCCAACATAGCTTTCAAAACCATGGGAAGGGGCGATAATTTCAACTTAGGCAAAATTTTCACGGGTGGACGCAGTTTTAGGGGAATGATAGAAACCATGGTAACACTACTAAACATACTGAGAAGGTGAATGAGAGGATGTCCCGAGAGCTAAGTAGATTGAGGATGTAAGAGTAGACGTCTGAGAGTCGATTTGGCATAGCCTATAAGCCTCCTTTCTCCACAACTTGAGATGATGAGCTGCTAACAATTCCCTCTTCCTTGCAACCTTCATCATTAGAACCTCGACCAACTAGTGCTTTATCAGCTCAAACTCCTTATCTTTTTCTGCTAATGGGGCATCTTTCTTAGCTAATTCTGCATCTTTCGTTGCTACTTTAGCCTTTTCAACTTCTGTAAGATGTGATTGTTTAGCCAGTCGCTCTTGAAATTGCTAGGTGAGTTCATCTGTTTCAACATGCACATTCTGTGACATCCTTATAGCCTCATCCATTTGGTTTGTAAGTTGGACATTGCAGACTGTTTGGTGCTTCAGCTTATAGAACATCTCTTGAAATGTCGCCTCCATACCAAATAAAGTTGTAATTACCTTCCCATCCTTCCCCCCAAAGTAGGCATGACAGGTTCCCATGTTGTCATCATCTCAAAAGTATCTATCTCAAACCATCCTATAGACATCAATATGAGGTTGAATTCTACCTCACATCCTTCAAGAAGGCCAAGATGTGTTGGCCCTCTTTCCATATCAGAGAAGAATGGGTACAATCCAACAGTCGAGAAATATGTGCTACTTCCTGTATAACAACAGCCATGGGTTCAAAATCATGTATGTACCTTTGAATGGTACCCACAAGATCAGCCTCATCTGGTATAGAAATTTCAATGATAATCCCTTCCAAGTCGCTAGACTCCTACTTCTGAACAGGTGGGTCAACAGGCCTAGCTATGGGTAGCTAGAGGCAGCTGTTGTGCTAGGGAAGGCTCACTTTCCTACATCGTCTCGACAGTAGGCATAGTTGCCTATGTGGGACATGGCTAAATGCTCTCACCAATAGACTAAATCATCTTGGGCTTCTCTATCCCCGTGGCAATATCCTGAGGAGGGTTAGGTGGGGGAAATTCTTGAACCTCAATGGAACCCCAAGGAGCTTCAACCAACTATCAATCTATTTAGCTTGCTCAAGTGACATAGGAAAAATCGTTGGAACTGACAAAGTAGGAATGTCGTTGACAAGAATGTCCACTATAGCAATATCTGGTGGAACTAGGGACTGAGCCTCGGTAACTATAGACACAACTTCGATTGAATGAGTATCCTTAAGTGTGGTGCCCGATGTAGAGGACAACTCAATTTGCTCATAGTCATCCTCATTGTTGTCTTCTCCTCCGCCTGATGCATCTTTGTCTTTCCACCTATTATGGCCAAATTTAGCTTCCTCCCCTGAGTGAGCCTAGGCATAAAAACTAGTCCATCTAAAAATTGTAGGCCAAGAGGAGTCATAGTGGGAGGCTGGTTCAAACTTGCCTAAATTATCAATAACAACTTGAGTGAAGATAACATCCAACAATAAGGTGATAGTGTGTTGTGTCATATAGAAGGCCTTATGTTTACAGGATAACAACTCTTGTATTCCTTAAGACAAAAGTTGCGCCAAATTATAAACCTTTCCTAAACTAAGGCCAATCATGTGATCCACCATCCAAATGCCAATGTCGAATGCATTGCTAGCACTTGTCAACCAGCATTTGATCAAATCCATCACACACTTCCATTCTGCATTTGCTAACAAATGTTTATGAAGCCCTCGATTTCTTGCACTCCATATGGTATTCTTTTCCTGTTTGGTTAAATAGGTTGACACAATCAGCAAAGGGAGGCTTACTTTTATTTTAGCATGATTTTTCCAACGTGTTTGCAAACAGTGTTTCCCAAAGATGGCACACCAAAAACCCTCTTTAAGTCCAATAGCTAAAAGGAGATAGTGATCGAGCATCCCATATAGTCGATGTCAGTTTGGTGCGCCTGCTAATTGTAATTGGTGACCATTGATTTTAAATAAGGCTCGAACTCCCAAGAGTTGAAAAAAGCGAGTTTAGCAGCTTGTCCACCTACAAATGCTATAATGCAAGCTTCAATGGTGATCATTTGTGTTGCCTAGCCACCATATCTGACATCCACTACTTGTGAGGCTCTCCAAAGATAGGGAATCTACTATATCCTCTCGATCCTTCCCTTTGCCATTTTTCCTTGATGATACTCTTGGTCTATAGCGATCCATCACTCGTTTGCCTTTGTTGTTGTTGTCCATGACTTTTGTCAAATGTGTTCACTGAATTGCACAAATGAATTGTTTAAATTGCATGTACCAATTTAGAAATCCATTAAAATAACTACCTAGCCATAGAGTGTGATGGCACCCAAGCCATGTGCTATGAAGACTATCGTACACTACCCTAAGTGAAATGTGCAATGAAGAAACCTCAAGACCATACTTTGACAAAATGATGCTCTATGATTTAAAAAATTGGTCGTACTCTTAAGACTGGATGAGCCTATATGCTTTTGATGGATGGGCAAAGTCGTGCATCGAAGGATACTAGCTATACAATCACTGAATGGCTAGGTCGCGGAAAAATTCAATGCAAGTTGTATATCGAAATGTGAGTGTTAAGTTCATGCAAGTTGTATGTTGAAAAGTGAGTGCTAAGTTCGTGCAATCCGTACATTGCAAAGATGAACACTAAAACATACGTTGAAGAGTTGTTTTGGTTGATGATCAGTTTGGGTCATATGTTGAAGAATGCAGGTTGTGCATTGTTGATGATCGATTTGGGTCATATGTTGAAGAATGTAGGTCATACGATGTGAAGTAAGCGGTATCGTACTATGGAGAGGGCCTATCGTACAATGTCAATGTTTACTCCTTGAGACCATCATACATTGGTGAATGGTTGTCTTTCTTGCCTTCATCATACAACTTGAAGTATGGTCGAGTGTTGATGATGTCATACAATGAGTGGAGTTGTTGTCCATACGGTGAAATAAATTACATGTACATAATAAAATGCTCTTTGTCGTACACTGTGACCATGCCAATGATGAGAGAATGATATCACCATATTGTATAATGATGGAGGTCACCATGCTATGTAGGAGGACCGTTGTACTATTTGAGGGAAACCAAGTAGTACAATATGCTTAATGTTGAAATGTCACCTTACGCCTTGGTAATAAAGTGGCCATATTTTACATTTATTTCTCTTATAATTTTCACTGGAATTTAATTTTTGACTTTTATATTTTTGTGTTTTCCTCATAATATCATCATTTTCCAGTGCCCTTTTCTGGCATTTTAATTGTACTTTTGAATTTATCTCCATGTCATGTTGTATCATGCATGAATCATATGGTCGTTTATAACATTCATATTCACAACAAGTTCCCAAATATTCTGTCAAAAATCTTATTGACCATAGGAGGGTTTCTCGTACCTTTCTTCACATTTTGACGGCCATCAATCAATCTCTCTCCTCATTGATGGTGCCATCTGACTTCATCCCCTTGAAGCATTGAGTTGGTTGCAAGATTATGCACAACTTGCCACAGTGCATTTGTGCATGGTAATGGTGGTGGTACTAATTGATGTTTCTTTGCATACTCGATTATAGCCTCGTTGTATCCTGATAGTTGGGCAACCATATGATTCTCAGCCATCATTACAGGTTATCGACTAGGTGCTTTTTCCTCTAGGTATTCCTTTGAATATTCCTAAAGAGGTTGATGCCAATATTCCTCTTTTGTCTTGTACTCATTTTCGTTTCAGCCTTCCTCATCCATGTTTAGTCTATAATTGATGTAACCCACTTTTCCTCTTGAATAGGGTGCCTGTAATTGCCACTTGCTATATAACTTTATCGATTTAGCCAATGGGCCAAATAGACAAGTTGTCAATTGGGGATGAGTCTTGGCTATGGCAACTCTTTTCAATTCTTGGACAACAAATCTTTCTTCTAGTGTTGCTTCATTTCCATTGGTTGTCTAGTCCAACATGTTCATTTCCAACGTGACTTCTCTCCATTCCTTGTATGGTTTAAACTTGGACCCGTTAATGTTATCCTTTATTATAGTGTCAAATAACTTCTCCAATTTTATGGAGCCATTCTATAGTACTTTCCTTATTTTCAAGGGTTCCAACCACCTTGCCTTGAACTTCTAAGCTTGATTTTGTTGCGACCATCATATTTTAAAACCAACTGGCTCGAACGGAAATTCATCCGTCGGATATGCTTTTCATGCCAATATTTTTGATGTTTTCTCATCACCTCGATTGGCCATTGTGCTAACACCCTTTTTCATCCAGCCTATTTAATTGAAAAAGGCGTTCTTTTAAACTTTATGTGTCCCCTAGTTGATTCTCAAATGCAATCCGAAGACTAGGTACCATGTACTCCGCAAGAACTACCACTTCCTAACCATACATCAATTGGAATGGCATGCCCCATAGTTACCTTGTACAATGTTTTGTAGGTCCATAGTAGAGCTGGCAATTTTTCCTCCTAATCCATTTCTTTGATGCCACATGACTTACGAATAACCAAGATGAGTACTTTGTTTGTTGACTCTGCTTGGTCATTTGCCCTTAAGATAGTATGGGCTTGAGAGTGTATAGAATATCCAAAACTTCGATGTCATCAGTTGAATGACATGGTTGACAAAATGGCCTTCTCAATTGCTAGTTATTTGAATAAGAATTTTGTATCTTGTGACAATTTGTTTGTAAATTAACCTCGTCATACTAATTGTTGTGTTATCAAGTAGCGCTCTAGCTTCTGCCCACTTGGTTAGATACTCAGTGGCTACCACTATGTATTTGCATATGTGTAATTGGCTAACCTTCAGTGGGCCAATAAAATCGAATCCCCATCTTTCAAAGAGTTCCTACAACTGTGATGGAGAGATTGGCATATAATCCCTTTTAATGGTTTACCTACTCTCTGGCAGGTGTCACATCCAATTACCCTTTCCCGTGCATCCATATGCAATATCGGCCACCAAAGACTCGCCAAAAGAAGCTTCTGAGTTGTAGCATTCAGTCCCATATGGCCTCCTTCCAATCCTTCGTGTGCTTCCTCGAGTAAACCTTTTATCTCCTCTTGCATTACATGTCGTCTAAGGATGTGACCAGACCCCATTCTATATAGTAATCAATTTATAAGTCGAAAGATTTTGTAATGTCCCCTTCTCAAACCTGATCTTTCCAATGACCGTTGGCCTTTTCCGGAGACCCGAAGGCTAGTCGGAAGGTAAAATTAGGGTTTCCTATTTTGAAGGATGTTCTTGCTCGGAGTTGGTTGTTTCAATGGCGGATTCTTTCTGGGTTTTCAGAAAGCTTCGCAGTGATATGTTCTTCTTGGCATTCTGAGCATCTTCAAGAATTTACTATTTTTAGTAAATTCTATTTCTGGTAGTTTTCCAGTTGGGTTCGGCATGGTTGGCTTCCTACTTCAGTTTGATCAGTTGGCTTGCTCATTTAGGGCTTCGGGGCACATTTGGAGAGATAAGTTGAGCTATTTAATTAAAGTCACGTTTTAATGTTATATTTTAACGTTGACCCCCTTGGCCTAGCTTCTTCACTTTAAGTCTTTTTAAAAGATGTTCTTTAAGGGTGGCGCTTCATTAAAGAAAATTAATTATATCTTTTATTATGAAGTTTAATCCAAGCTTAAGTGGACGCCATTTTCAAGGAAGAATTAAAATGATATTAAAAGACAAAGTTTGCTTGGAAAAGTGGGACGCCACCTGTGGAAGAATTAGTGTTTGACTCAAAAGAGAAGGTTAGGGTTTCGAGAAGAGTCAACCGAAAATTACAAAAGGAAGCCTTTGGTCATCATTGGGATTATCTTTGGTCTACAGTATTGTTACTCTGTCGGAATGGTATTGGATCGCTTCGAGGAATGAAGGCCTCCTAGCTCGGGCATTGCTTCTTGCTTGCAACACAGCAACTAGTGGTGAATTAGTATAGTTTTGTGAGTTTCATTGGGATTTGTGCATTGTAATCAGCATTGTGGCTATTTAGTTTCTGATTTTGCATATTAGAGGTTTTCCAGATATTGCATTTTAGCTACAGCAGATTTGTGTTTTATTTCGTAAATCAGAAAATATCAAAAAGATTGTTCTGGGTATTGTTTCATTCTTTCTGTCTAGGCAAGGCGCCCCTTTGTGCCAAGTTATAGAATTTTTAAAGAAGTATCTGATTTTTAAATGCAAATCGCCCCTCTTGCTGGGCCGTACCACCTTGAGTTGCCTTGAAATTCGTGCATTAAATATATAGGTACTTTGGGTCAGTTTTCAGTGTCCTGTATTGGTCGCCACTCTATTAGATTCATATTGCAATTCGTGTGGAGGCATTTGGCTAAGTTTTGAGCAAGTTGTGAGTGGATTTGTGAAGTACAGGGTTGCTGTTCGTGCACATGGAAATCTGGATTGTCATAAATCAGAATTTGAGGTTGGTCTGTTTAGGGCACTTTCAGATCTAATCTTTATTATTCAGTAAAGGAAGTTCAATACATATTGTTGCAGCTCTATTTATATGTTGATTCACATTTCTAGCAAGATATTATCCTTCATATTGTAAACTGGCAGTAGTACTGACAGTATGGTTAATCTTGCTCATCATAGTTTGTAATGTTCAGCTTTTCGTTCAGTATTTGCCATTGTATTTAATTTACCTCTGCCCAATGGTAGCTACTTTCCCACTCTGGGTTAGAAAGCACATTCTGGGTGTTGAGTTCTTTCAGCACTTCAGTTATTTCTTTCAAGCATTGTAATTTGTAATACTCCGCCATATGGTCGCCTCAACTCCATACTGGATTGGGTAGCACATACTTGGTGTCGAGTTCCCTTTCAGTACTTAGTGTAGAAGACCCTCTGACCATATGCTTACCATCATTGGCACCATTCTTGGTTAGAGTTCTTGCATAAGCATTTTGATTAAGATCCTCTGACCAATGCTCACACCTTGCCCACATCGGGATCCTGGTGTACATTCTGGTTAGAGTTGCTTCAGCATCGTTTTGGCTCGGAATATTTCAGATTTTTGCTTTTCAAGGCTAGTTTTCATCTTTCAGCTAGTGGCACATCTATCAAAAGCATTGATGTAGAGAGATACTCTCCAATGTTCTCGTACCAAGGATGCAATGCTGCTATTTGGAAGAAGTGGGCATCAGGGAAATCTTCATTCATGCCTTATGGTGGTTCACCTAGTTTTATTCTCGATAGTTGATCTACTATAACATCGCTCTTCCTTGGTCGTACAATGATGGTGAATGTAAATTCTTGCAACAGTAACAACCATCAACTTACCCAACCTTGAATGCTTGGTTTATCAACCAAATACATTAGCGCTTGATGGTCCCAATAAAATGTAAAGGGTGTTTCTAGAAGATAGTGTCAAGACTTTTACACAGAGTATACCATTCCCAGTGCCTCCCTTCCAACTGTGTAGTAGTTATGTTCAGCCTTCAATAGTAGTTGACTAGCAAAGAAGATGAAATGGTCCAACACTTATTGTCCCACTTGTGCTCATGTTGCGCCGATGGCGAAGTTTGATATCCACATGTATGTGAAACTCTTTGTCCCAATCAAGGAAAGCTAGAAGAGGAGAACTAATTAGGTGTACTTCTAGTTCATTGAATGCCTTATCTTCATCTTCAGTCCATGTAAATGTTTGGCCCTTTGGTGTAAGCATATCCAACATGTAAGATATCTACACAAAATACTTTATGAAGCATCGATAGTAGCCAACATGGCCCAAGAAGGATTTCACTCCGGTTAGGTCTCTCGAAGCCTCCATTTGTACAATCGCCTTTATTTTATCTAGATCTATTTTTAATCTTGCATTGTAGACTATGTGTCCGAGTAATTTTCCTTGGGGTACCATGAATCGACACTTCTTCGAGTTTAGGGCCAACCGTGTGGATCTTCATCGATCCATACATTCCGCCAGAGCATTCATGTGTGTTACTTGGTCACTATATATTGACCAATCTTCTAGATTGCTTTAAAATTTCCTACCAACATCTTATCAAAGATGTGGAGGATTATCCTTTGAAACGTAGCCGAAGCGTTACATAGTCTAACGACATCCAATTTTATGCATACACTCCCTCTTCTACTACAAATGTTGTTTTTAATTTATCCTCTTTTGCGATATTGATTTGGTTATATCGAATAAGTTGTCAATAAAAGAGTAGATCTCATGACCCGCCACTTCTAAGATTAATTCAATGAAGGGGACTGGAAACAGGTCCTTGATAGTGACTACATTTAGGCTTCTAAAATCTACACATACTCATATGTGTTTGAACTCTATTTTGAGTAATATGACAATTGGGAGACCCAATCACTAGTCTCCACCTTGAAGATTATTCTTGCCTCCAACATCTTCTCTATTTCTTCTTGCACTTTCCCTGCATAGTTTTTGTACATTCCATAAGGTCGTTTATGTACTGGTTCTACTCCTGGTACTAAAGGTATCCTATGTACACATAGCTCTAGTGGTACTCCATTTAGATCCTTGTACGTCCAAGCGAAGGCATCTTTATACTCCATGAAAATTTTGAATGCAACTGTTTTTTAGTATTAAGTCCCAATCGTCTCCCACCATAATCACTTGAGGGTTGCCTGTATCTCCCATATTTAATTTATTCATTGTGGGTTACTCATACTTGATCATTTTATCCCATTCTAATTAGGAAACTCCTTTGTACTCCTCATTCTAGAGGAAACATCGTACTTATTATTGTTTGATCATTTCCTTCTTCAATTTCCCCGATCTGTAGCATATTGCACTCTGGTTGGAATATTTCATAGTCTTCCAATTGCCAGTGAAAAAGTCCATTTAAAGAACTTGTTTCATCTTCGGAGCAATGTTGGAGGTCAAGTATACCCTCATCAATAGGTTCAATGAACCCTCTTTCTTCTTCTTCCCCTGTTTCTCCTCCCTTTGACTCTAAATCGGAAGAAGCCATCTCCTTGCTCATTACCTAGTTTCTCAAGTCAATGATGCACTTCTTTCACTTGTTCTCTATTGAGAGTGTGTTCCTTTTCGAGTTGAGGTCTGCCTTGGCTGCTATAAGACATCCTCTCCACAACGGTGCATCGTATACTTTCTTTTGTAGCGGAACAACCACAAAATTTACCAAAAATTGTTGGGTCTCAATCTTTACCTTTTGTGCCATTAATGTTCCCAACAATTTGATTCCATGTTGATATGCTCCTACCAATTAGAAGGTCGATGGCCAAAGGGTTGGTTTCTCGAGACATTTCCATGTATCTTCAAGCAGTATGTTTACTCCCAATCCTCCATTGACAATTATATTTGTGAGGTTTTTTCCCAAGATTTGCATCTCCACAACGGTCGATTTCTTGCTTGTTTACTGTCAATAGCATTGGGTCAATGACTTCCTTTCCCTGTGATCGCGGTTCTATTATTATGTCTAAACTCTTACATTCTTGCTTCTAATTTTGGTCATTGCCCATTAAATTGACGATTGCCACTCTCAATTGTGGCATAGTTTGTAGAAGGTATGTTATCCTTATAGGTATAGCCTTTGGCAACACCTTTCATACAATATTTTTTCAAGCTTTCACTGTATGGAGGTACTTACGATTTCATTGGAAGTACTTTGTTCCTTTTCCATAGCTTGCTCCACTTCTAATTTTGCTTCTCGGAGTCATTCTTTCTCCGTACGAGGGTTTGGGTATGTGGCCTTTTTCGTTTGTGCTCGAGTGATGGCCAATACTACCTCGTCTTAATCTTCTATGTCTACAATATTAATGCTACCTTTTTGTTTGGGGCAATCACTGTCTTTGTGATTGCCTGGTCCACATCACTTGCATAACATCTCGATCTTGTTTTCATTATTTTGACACTGCCTAGCAAAGTGTCCCAATTCATTGCATTTACAGAATTGGATCATAGGTCTTCCTTTGGCATCATATTGAATTCTACTTCTCGATACATTGTTAAATCGATTGTTGTTTCCTCACCCATTGCAATATCCGCCAAAGGATGCATTAGCGTTGTTGCTTTGTGGTTTTGGTGGTGTGTTTGGTGGGATTGATTGTTCCCCTTGTGTGAAGAGCACTTGTGTGCTTCTTTTCTTGAGGTTATATGGGCATTCCTTGATGGAATGCCCTATAACTTGGCAAATGTCAGAAAACAACTTTTTAGGACAATTTACCTTAGTATGACCTTCAACTTTGCATTCAATACACAATAATTCTTCATTTTCATTGGTAATTTATTTTTCCGCTTTTAGTACTTTCATCATGCCTCTTCGCAAGGCTTGGATTGTCATTGATTCACTGTCACTGCTATCTTTTGTGATGTCATCTTCTTTTGTCTTTTGCTTCCCTCGAGAGGATGTTTCATCTTCACTTTCTATGTCCATAGCCCGATTATAGGCATCGGCATAAGAGCACGAAGGCACCACTTTCATTTTCTTTCGTAGTGAAGGAATCAATCCTGCAATGAACCATCTCTTCTTTAATCCATCAACAGGTTGATTTTCTAATTTTACCAAAAGTTCCTTGAGCCTACGATTATAAGCTCCCACATTTTCATGTTTTCCTTGTTTTGTGTCATATATATTTCTGGTATGATCTCATTATCACCCCAAAGCAATTTAAATTCTGCCTCAAATGCTATTTTCAATGCATCCCATGAGGCTACACAGTTTGCCTTAAGTTTTGTAAACTAGTCAATTGCTATGCTCCATAGAGTTGTTGGAAATGCTCTCTGCCAATAGTCTTTATTCTCTCGACCGCTTGCTATCCATATTGTTTTGCATGTCTCGCAATAACTTACGGGATCCTCTGATCCATTCCCTCTGAACTTCGGGAGTTTTTTCCTCTCCACACTGGGACTTGCTGGGGGAGTTACCATCCTTCTTGCCTAATGCACCCTTTGTGCCTCGAACCTAATTGGACAATTTTGATGCCTCACTTGCACTCTTGGCCACATAAGAGTCCTTTACTTGTTTTGCTTCAACGTTCCTTGCACTCGGGTTTCCCTCAAGATTGTTTCTATACTCCCTTCATCCAAGGGTCTTCGGCTCAATTCCTCCAATTCTTGGTTCTTTTGAAATTAATTCTTTAATTTGATATATTTTGCTTTCATATGTTTCAATCAGTTCTTCTCTACACTCTCCTCCCTATTCTTCATCTGACATTGATAGTACAAACTGTCTTCCCACTTGGTCAACAAGGTCTTTGCAAACAGTAAGCAGATATGAGAACAATACACAACAGCTATTCAGAAAGATATGTCCATATATTCATCCAACGACTTTTACAAAATGTTCCAAGAATCCCATGCAAGCGGTCCCCAATCTCTGTTGAAAGAATAGTTCAGACATGAGATAAAGGACTATTCAATAAAATCATTTTTGTAGGACCTGGAAAACAATTTAAATTATTGTACCAATTAAGTTCAACAATGATGCTTGTAATTTTCTGCTGTTGTGTGAAAAAAATTCTAGAACTGGAAGAGGTCAAAAGAAGTAAATGAGTAAAGGAATATTTAATCAAATTGCTTTTGTAAGACCTGCAAAAGACTTAAGTTGCAAACAAATGAGTTCAACAATGATGCTTGTAATCTTTTGCTGTTGTGTGAAAATATTCTAGACTCAGAAGAGGTCAAAAGAAGAAAACAAAGTTATTCCAACAGAAAGAATTATTTCGACTTCAAAATGTTTATGAAATATTTCTCCCTTGACAACTTTTTGCTTGTGATCTTCCAATGATGACTTGCTAGTCATCCTGGTAAAGTTGCATGTTCACTTTGGGTGAAGACTTCAAATTGCTTTCCAAGGAGAATTGCGTACATAGGAAAACCACTTTAAAGCTGTGAAAAGTAGTTTTATTCATAAAAGAAATGCTTTTCTTGCCTGCTATAGAAATTTGCTTGGAGTTCATTAAGTTTTAGCAAAGAAGTTATACCTTACTTAAATGTGGATCAGATCTTAGCTGCTGACACTGCTCCTGTATAGCATTTAGTTTTCCAACTCTCTCCACCTCCCATTTTGCAGCTTTTTCAGCAACTTTGACTTTCACACCTACCATATAAAAGATCAAAACAAAAGGGTTTCTAAGACAAATTATTAGAAGAACCCCATGTCCTGTAATAGTGAAATCATGTCCCTGGTAAATGTTTTAGATTTCACATCAAAACAATAAATATATGTCACAAGTAAAATACAGTATACTATTAGCTATGAAACTAACTCAACAAGTTCAATCTTATGTTCAACCCACTGAGACTGCTTTGCAGTTAATTTTTTTGTCTCCACAGAGCATTATTGGAAACTCTTAGATCCGCGATGGCATCATAAACTTCAAATCAAAACAGTATATTGAGAATTACTCCAATTGCTTACAAATACAAGAAAATGACTGAGTAATTGTTATATTAAAACAAGCAGTTATTTCGATATGCACTAAAGGTAAGCATATTATCAAATTTGAATTTGAATAATTGAGATGGAAGGAAATGTGTTGATGAACCAAAAAAATTGGCCTAGGTTACTGGTTTGGGCAACCTGCAGCCCAGATCTTCGTCCAGTACACACTCAGTCTGGGTCCACTGTGAGACAAGCCAAGTGCTTGCAAAACACACACGGATTCATCCTAGTTCACTCTGCAGCAGAACCAGGCAAACCTGGGTACACTTTGTAGTATACACAAGCAAACTGGGAAGAACCTGGCAATCTTTTGTTTCTAGTTTTAATTTTTGTAGTTTTTTGACTTCCTAGTTTGACTATTCAACCACGGTTACAAGACTTGCCCAAGCTTGGCAAGTCCCTGGATGAACTAGTCAAAATGAGGCCCAGAAATTTGGAAATTGCATGCTCACCAAATCTGGTCAGACTTGCCATGTCTCATCTGCAAAACTCAGCCATGATAGTCAAGCAGAAAAAAAAAATTAATTCAAAATATTTAAACCTAAAACATGTAAAATGATATTCATTTCATTTGCACCACAAAAAATGAAGAAAAAAGAGAATTGAAGCTAAAAATACAATCCATTGAAACAAAAAACTGCAAACATATTAGCAGCAAACATTGTGAAGGCTTGATTACTTCTCTATGGATTCAACACTTGTATTTTTTGAAGGGTTTGGAGGACTTGGAGCTTGGTTAAAAGTGTTGAAATTGTGAAAAATGGCATGTGTCATGAAGGTTTGTGTTATCTCAAAGGCTTTAATTTGGGCTTGTTGGCAAGGAATCTACCCCTCAACGCTGCCGTCTATCAAGACAGGGAGCATGCCAAGGACACTGCCCCTTGACCCTACTAGGGCTGCCATCACCATACACACTCTAGTTCAAAAAGGCAAACAATAAAAATCATTTTGAACCATGCCAAATGGAATAGTCAATGTTTTTATTCTATTGACTTCTTCCAAATTACTTGAAATACATTTATAGTTTTGGTTTGTCAAGTCAATCCATATCCTAAGTAATGCTTCTATAGTCGTAGCAACATTTGCAAACTTGTCTAGAATACAAGCAGAATTCCCCACAAAGAGCTAGTGATGTTGGATCGAGTGATACAAGCTGCTCTCTACCATAATTCATGGCTCCATTTTGTCATATTTGTTTGGATACCATGGATATCATAACCCATGACTGTTGTACACCTAAAACACTTGAGAATATTTACATATTTAAAAATGTCTATTTCAACCAAAATTCACTTTTGTTCTCATTTGATTGTTATCTTGCTAGTTGATAAGGATACATATAGTAAAAGCTTTAAATCCTTCAAAAATCTCTATATTTCGGGGTTTTTCAATTTGCAAGGTCTGAGTCCAAAGTCAAAGTCCAAGTCAAAAATCAACTTTGCTAGTGTTTTAATTCACACCTTTTATTGGAACACAAAATGGAACAAATGTGCCATAAAACCACTCTTTTGAATTAGAACAGGAAGCTCCTTGTAAATTCAAAACTAACTTAAAACTAGACAATATGTACTTATAATTTACAATCTTTATAATGATTTTTGGGGTGGTTCATGTTCATGCTAAATAAATTGCAAATGTGTATCTTTCTGGTTTTGCCTAGGATAAAAGGCTAAGATGCTCTTTCAACACTAGATAAAGGATTTTATGTTTTTCAACCAAAAACAAACCTTACAACTAGACAATTATGCCATTTAGTTAAAAACAAAGACTAAGCAAGGAAAGTACACACAAATTCGATAATTTAACACATAAACATGAATGCTATGGCAAACTAAATGCAGGACCAGATAAAAAGCCACAATCTACACCTTCAAGCTCATCTCCAATACAAAGCTTACAATTTCACTGAAGCAATTTAACCCTCAACACACATAACGAGACATCTCAATAAGCATTCATAAGCAAGATCAGCACAATAAATGTTATTGAGAGCACAACAATTCTAGATAACAATAATAACACTAAACACTTGATGAATAGTAAATGTAACAACATGCAAGCATGAGAATTACAATTAACCATCTAACTGCAAATGGCATTTATTTATACTATTTACAAAGGTACTACATGAAAATAAATGAAATATATTGATTGAACTTCTACTCTAGCTACGACCACTTGCATGATGTTCAAGATTTATAACAAATTATCTGGGCTACTAATTCTACTATTACAACATGCAATTGCCAATTGAACTGACAATTAAACTTATTACAATATTATTCTTTTATGCTCACATTTCTCAAATGATCAGATGGATTATGTAATAATAGCCTACTACAAGCACAAATCTATGTTCAAAAATTGCAAACTCAGAATATGTTCTCTTTGAAAATGATAATGAGGTATTTTTAGCACAAACTAAAAATAGAGTTCTGGGAGGCAATTTTAAATTATTCTAATGATGTTTTCCTCTATTCTAGCTAAGTTTCGCAAACCCTCTAAAACACGTTGAAACTCTAACTATCTCTTGCTGCTATGAACCCAAAAATTCCTTGTTCTGTAAAAATCTCCACAAGCAACTCTTGATTTGCAGTCCTATTCCATTGATATGCTTCGTGAGCTTCTTTGATCACCTCCTCGTTCACCTTGATCAATCAATACCAGTTTGTAATAACACAAGCATTCACATATTTATATTTTCACACTAAAATTGAGTGTTAAATTCCTTGCATGATTGGTGCATTCTCTGAAAGGTAGAAGCCAAAAGTATCAACAAATATTTTAGAAGGTCAATCCTTTGACAAAATCGCTTCCATATTTTTAATCAAAAATAATCTTCAAAAGAGGTATCACTTCATGGCTGGGTAGAATCTCATATCATATTATGTGCTTTGTTCTAATCTTTGAAAATTATTTGTCTTCTTTCTATTCCATTGTGACACTTTAAACTATGAATTTTTTTTTTAATCTTGCAATGCTTTGTAAATTCCGCCACCAACTTCCTTTTCTTCTTTCACCTAGGCATTGACTTCTTTCAATCACCACTTTATTTTCTGATCTGGTCCTTGTCTTCTTCTTTGATCATTTTGCTGACTCTAATTGATCAAGAGAAAGTTCAACTAGAGCAACAAACTGCACCACTGAAAAGAGTGTGGTCTATACAGAGATGCAGCATTGTGATGGATAGGTGGACAGATGCTAGAAACCATCCATTTATTATCATGGTAACATGCAGCAAAAGCTCTTTCTTTTTAAGGAAATATACTGTACAAGGCAAGAAAAAAATGCAGAGTTCATTCAGAACTAGCTATGTGATGCTATTGAGTAGGTGGGGGCATCTCATACAGTCCAAGTTGTTACAGATGCTGCCCTTGTTTGTAAAGCAGCAGACTTGTTGGTACAAAACAGGTACAAACATATATTATAGACA
Source organism: Sequoia sempervirens (assembly GCA_007258455.2). NCBI lineage: Eukaryota > Viridiplantae > Streptophyta > Pinopsida > Cupressales > Cupressaceae > Sequoia > Sequoia sempervirens. Next base: position 162,374,128 of record VDFB02000015.1, on the reverse strand, counting down.
CCATGTTGTGTGCATTCATTGAATAATGCACTCAAATATTGGCAAGTTTCAATGGATTTCAGATCTCATCAAAAAGGGTAAGAAAATACAAATGTTCATATGTAATCATCACCACACACAAACCATTTATCAAGAATTCGCCAAGCTTGAACTCCTCTAACCTGCTAATACATGGTTTGCTTCTTATTTGATGTTCCTTGAGTGTCTTTATGCAATAAAAGGAGCTTTGTGGTCTACAGTAATTATTAATGCATGGGCATCATGGGGACAATCTACATTAGATACTGTAGTTGAGATGAGAAGTATGGTCCTTGATGACCTTTTTGGGCTTATGTTAAATTTGTTATTGACTTAATTCAGCCCATATGCTAGGTGATCAAATTTGCAAATTCAAACAAGCCATGTTTGAGAGACATTTATGAAGAAATGGATTCTATGTGTGAAAACATAAAGAAAATAACAGATGTTAAAGATCTTTTTCTATATCCTTTGATAGAAGAAAACCTACATGGAAGATGGAACAAACTTAACACACCCCTTCAACGTGTTGTGAATGCCTTGAATCTTATGTGGTATGATAGAGAATTGTCCAAGAAGAGGTCTCTTTATGAGGATAGAGAGGTAATGAAGGGATTTTGGTCTGCAGTTAAAACAAATTATGGTAGTAGGCAGCTCTTCATCTTGTGAGAGGAATTGGAGTAGTTATGGTTTCATTCATTCACTGAAGAGGAAGCGATTAGGGTTAAAGAAAGCAGAGAATCTAGTCTACATTCATAGCTCATTTTGCCTTCTCTCTTGTGTACACCCTGGGTAAAAGAAGGGTCATCCAACCAAAATAGGACCAAATTCCACCTGATGGAGTAGCTGCACCCTTGGGGGATGAAGTAGTTGATTTACCCCTAATTCTATCACCTATAGAGGAATGTGAACTTGAAAGTGATGAGTATCTAGAGACCATCATAGTTGAGGACTTGGAAATTGACAACATAGTTGATGCAAGAGTGGAACTTCATCCATTCAATGACATAATATGATAATTTAGATTTCTGATTTTTGTTTTTTGTATGCAGATCAGCATTTTGATATGTAGGATGAATACTTGAGTCAAGATTCTTGAATATTGACACTATATTTAATCTATTACATTAGTCTTTGTGTGATTAAACTTTAAAGTTAAATTTCATGATTCATAGTATTGGTTGTCAAGGAAATTAAAATAGCAAAAAATAATCTTTTCAGTTTTCTTCTCGTTACACATGACTTATATTCAAAGTATATATATATATATATATATAAGAACAATTGACATCTCCAAGTACCCCTCTCATACTTTTTTCAAAAGATGATTTACCAATATCAATACCTATCTCCAATATCAGCACCAATACCAATCTCCTGGCAACTATGCTAAACAGCACTCGCGTCTAGTTGTAGGATTTGTTTCTAGTAGAAAAGAATAAAATCCTTTACCTATTGATGAAAGAAAATCTTAGCCTATCCTAAGCAAATCCAAAAAGATACACATTTACAATTTATTCAGCATGAATGTGAACCACACAAAAAACCATTGTAAAGACTGTAAATTGTAAGTACATATCATCCAGTTTGAAATTAGTTTTCAATTTACAAGGAGCTCCCCCTCCTAATTCAAAGAGCAGCTTTATCACACATATATTCAATTTTATGTCACACTAAAAGATGCATATTAAATGTTAGCGTAAAAACTAACACCTCTGGAGTGCAAGTTGGTATAGACAGCTATGCACACTACGCAATGAGTGCTCTTCAAATTAGGAGGGGAAGCTCCCTTGTTGTGCGGAAAAAAGTGCTTGAAAAGTAAACTAAACTATATCCTGTCTTTTTGTCTCAACTGTAAGAGGCACAAGGCTTTCGAGAAAACTCTATATGTTGCAGCTAAGTATTTTCTGGTTTCGCAAGACTTAACTACAACACACAAAACTAAAGCTTATACTATCCAATTCCCTCAAGAATTCAGAGCATGGGGAAACGGAGCGGGAATGATTATTAGACGATAAACCGGGTACAGACTCACAACATGAACGCAAGGTGGCACGACTATCTGCTTGTCTGAATAGGCTTATTACTCACACACATCACACGATAAACCAAGTACAAATTCTCAACTTGAAGGCAAGGTGGCAAAAACTATCAGCTCAATCTGAATAAGTTTATTGAATACAAAACACAAAGGATAGCCAACTAGGACAGTAAATTGCATAGGCGAGACACACATACAATTTACGATCGAACTAGCCACTATATCTAAGGCAAGCATTCACCATAATAATTGCATGAAACCCAAGTGGCATAACAATTCATTATCACAATAAATACTCATTAACATATAGAACGAGCAATATTACAAGCAAGGTGGGCACAACATATATTTCTCTCTCGTGCAAAAGTTATGTACAAATGACCAAAAGCTCTTATTTATAAACATCAAAAGGTGTAGGGAACTCTAAAATCACCTTGAGTCAACTACAGTCTTGCAATGCATGCAAGATTATTTCTAAACCCTAATAAAGCAAACTATACAGTTAACTAGAAAGCTACCATCAGTTAACAGTTAACTAGCCGTGATCTCGAGCAACCAATCCCTCAACAAGATTGTTAACTACATCACTGTCTGGAGCACTGATACTTTGCCGAAGTATACTGTGTCTGTGCAGCATGTGCTCACCAGCTGTGATCTGGGACTAAAGTTCACCTCTGCTCCTGGTTGCTTCATCGAACAACGCTGACATGACTGTAAGTTGATCTATCTTACAGCCAACGGTCTCCCCACTGAAAACGCCATGAATGAGTGCCTGGAGCTCTAACTGAACATCAGCAAGCTCAACATACGCACCACCCTCAATCTAATATCGGCACAGTATGCAAGACACGAGAGTTCTCACGTACTGGAGTGCACTAGTGACGTGCTCTCTACTCTCAGCCAACTCTGATGCCATCGTTTCCTCTATCTTTGCCTTGAAAACCAACTGTCTTCCAAGCGTAGATAGCCTTTTTATCTTCTGCATCTGTGACTGATTCATATGCCATACTCAGGTGAGCAATCATAATCTCATCACGCAATATGTCCATCGCCATCTCTTGCTCCTCATCTTGGAGACGTAGACGGAACTCTCATGTGTTGTACTGCAACTGATATAGCTCTGCAAGCATAGAGCGGCCTCTAGCAACAAACTCCTCCTCCCACTCCTCCAAACGCTTGTCGTATGCAACCAGGTGATTAAGCTAGCCTTGTTCTATTGGTGGCTCTAGCATCGACGGGAGTGTGACGGTGACATCTGACCTATGTACAAGGCTAGAAATGTACTGACGAAGCTGTTTGATTTCAGCCTTGAGGGCCGCCTTGTCTTCTCCGTCCTTCAATATTCTATCCCTAGCACTCTTTGTAGCAACCTGTAGGAGATCAACCTGGGTCTAACGAATGCTTCGACCAAGGTTGACTGTGATAACCTTGAAGTCCTGAGCTTCAATCTCATCCAAACTAATCCCTCTGGAGGTATGGCAGTCTCAATGATGACCTCCATATCAGCATTCCTCTCCATGTGGACTTGTTTCTTGATTCTCTTGTCTGGCACATCCTGGTAAGCCTAATCAAAATCTGAATGATCAAGGACATAAGATGGCTGCCTCCTCTTCCTTCCCAGCTGAGCCACAATCCAAGACTGATCTTGGCTAATGACACTGGAAGGATCTGTACTAGCAATGAGAGGCTTTGACAAGAGTGAATATGTAGAAGAGTTGCTACGAGATGGAGAGTCTAAGTCCAATTCAATGTGAGTCGGGACTGGTGACTGCTCTGGTATCGGTGTTGAAATGTGAGGCTGAACCTCAGGCTCTGGCAAACTCTGAACTGGCTCTCTAACAGGCTTCGTGTGTGTATCAATGGCAACCACCTTACCTTTTGAATTGTTTGGCGCTTGACTCTTCTTTGCAGGATTACTCCTCTTCTTTTGTTTGGGTTTAGACGAAGAAGGTAACGAAGGATCCACTGGTGGCGGCTCTGCTCTAGGCATGTTTATCCTCCTGGTCTTCTTGCTGTCGAGGTAAAGTATACTGTGTTGGATAACTCTACTAGACCTCTCCTTTACTGATGCATACTCCTTGGCGTATCAATCAACTGCTGGCAATGGTTGTGTATCAACCTGCTCTCTGAAAAACTAAGTAATTCTCCCTTATCATCTGATAATCCTCCCACATCTTCTGCTAAGAAGACAAAAATCTGTGAGAGAGAGAAGCGGCCATAGCTGCATCTGCGCACCTCAAAGTCATCCTCGCAATTTGCCCAATAGTCCACCATTGTAGGCTTATGGTATGAACGACTGCCAAGACGCTCTGCATAATGACCCCAAGGATCATAGGCGCGTATATCAACAAGATACTTGAGACGATACTTCTCTAACTCTTGTCCTGCAGCTTTGGCATCAATTGTCGTTTCAGAGTAATAGATTCTGAACTGCATGGGAAAGTTGTCAGCCTGTTTATGCTTGCGGCGCAAAAGACGATGAACATCATGTAACTGCCTCAGGAACTCCATGAAAACTGTCCTATCTGAAGGATAGCGTGGAAGCATGGTTGGATTTCCTGTAAATCCATATACTCGGATGTAGGTGTATGTAGGGAACTGAATGAACCAATCCACCCAATCAACCATCGCTGCTCTACCAAATGTTGAGATACAAATGTGCAACTCCCAGTCCAAGTTTCTCACTATATAAGTCAAAAAAGCCTTGTGAACACGCTTGAAGTGACGTTCAGCCTTAGTGAACTCAAGCTGATCGTAATAGTGATAGACCTTCTGAACACTGAGTATGCCCACCGTGTTCAATCCTCTAAACTGACCCTAGTAAGCAATCAAGTACATGAGGTAAGAACACATGCGAAACTCATGGGCAACTAGGAAACCGGTATTTTCTTGTGGAGAATGTCGCTGATGAAGGATGCTCAGTCATAATGCTCTTGCCCAGATATGATGCGACCAATGATGTAATACATCCAGAGCTAGAAAATGTTTACATCTGAATGACCTGAGACACGATTCAAGAGTGTGATTAGAATCGCATACTCATCCTTATACTCACCACGACCCACATTGCTTGGCAATTTGTTCTTCTTTTGCTTCAACCATCGCTCTGCCATTTTACTTTGACACTTGTCCATATCAGCGTTGAAGGCATGCTCACACTGCTCCATAGAAATAACCAGACTGCTTGAGTGCTGAGGGATACCAAAACATCTTTTGACATCCAGAGGCTTGAGACTGCATATAACTCATCCATCTACTGACACTATCTCACGAGTAGCAGAGTTGTAATGCTTAACACAAGAAATTACAAACTCCACGCAGTGAACTAAGATAGGTATGGAGGTGGCCTCAAGTAACCCGGACTGCTGAATGTTCTGGAGAATCGAATCTTTGATCTTAAGTGGATCCAAGACTGCTTTTGGAAGCACCTTGTGTAGATTCGTATCAGCTGTCCTGATGAAGTCACGAGTTAGGACTGATTTGGTCCTCCATTCGAGCCGAGTGTACTGCATTTTGAAAAACTCGCCTGTTGACTGTGAACACGGCTATATTCTGACAAGATTTCTGAAAAGCTAAAAATAGCCTATCGAAGGGCAATTGTCGGCGAAAAATCTAAGATATGGGTTTTGTCTAGAAAAAGATTCTAAGACAACCCAAAACATCAGAAATGCGAAAATCTAACTTCTACTCGACCATGCAAGGAATTTTCAGTTGAGAAAATTAGAGCCACGAGAACTGATGCTCTGAAGTAAAATTTTCCTAAAAATTCAAGCACATGAATTTAACTGAGGAAGCTCTGTAAAATCGTTCCAAATGAATTGTTTTGTCAAAATTTGCCTGCAATTCAAGCCTGCGAATGGAATTTTGAGAGAATTTGGAAGAATCTAAGAGAAGAAAGACATTTTTTTATTGCTCTCCTCTGTCAAAAATCACCACTATAGTCTTCAAATTTGCCGATAATTGTGAACTGATGCCTGCAAAAGGAAACTTTTAATGCCTCTGAATTCAATTGCTGATGAAATCGCCCAACTCTGGAGAAAATCGCCTCTGCCTTGAAGAAGTACGAATTTTTGAAGCTGTGTGAGTGATTTAAATGATGGCATCGTGTTTAAATAGAGTAAATTCGCACCATAATGATGACTGCAAGATTTTAAAACCTTGACTAAAATAGAATATTTTTATTGGACCCCCTCCAATTAAACTGAGACTGACTCGAAGTCCGAATTAAAATAATAGTATAATATTCACTTTGCTTTTTCATGCGTATTTAATCCTTCAGCATAAAAAGGCGCCAAAAATCAATTAATTGGTGAAAATTGCCACCTTTCATGCTGGCATGCAAAATAAATATTTAATATTATTTTATTTAGTTGATAAACAACGTAAAGCACTTGGATGGATTTGGCAACCTTCACTGATCTCGAAAAGTCCTCATTTGACCCTATAGGCGTCCATTTGCTCAAGATATGACATTTTTTGCTAACTTCCTACATTGTAGCTAACTGCAAAGTTACGTACGAGTGTTTGCCAAATCCCAGAAGCTGACGACTGAGCTCGTTGGATAGCTGGAGTAATTCCTCACAAGTCTCGTGAAGACTTCGAAAACTAAAAACCCCATCTGACAGGCCTAAAGGCTGGGCGCCCCTGGCCTACAGAAGTATAGGCGAAAATATTACATTTCTCCACCCTCTGATTTACGTGTCTAGTGGAATCTCTGCCACGATCACTCAGAATGTCGGATTGACTGGCTCATTGGTACGTTGCGAAGCCGGACTAGATTAGCACAGATCTCAGGAGGACCATTTCTGCAAATACCATCATCTAACGAGCCATATTCAAGGTCGCCCCTGGGCTACAGGGGCGCAGATTTGCAAACTGACTACCTTTTGTGATATGCATCCACTTCGTAACCTCAGCTTCTAACTTCGACTTTCGGAGTTCTAGAACTCAGTTGACTGCATTTGATAGCTCGTCCGAAAGCTGGGCCAATTTGGAAGAGAATGAATGTAACTATAAGCAAAAATAACCAAATTTGGACCTTCAAAGAGAAGGGCACCCTTGCGCTACAGGGGCACAAATCTGCTTTTTGCAAAAATCTTCATTTGTTTAATCTCTGTAATCACCGTTATGGCCACTGAAATGACCATGTAGGAGTATAATTTCATCGTGAAATGCTTCTCCATCATCACATGTCTCGTTCTGAGTCTCAGATTCAGGTTTTGAGCTCCAAGTACTCACCAACTACTGACAACTGACATGACACTGACCAAAGTCCATGCTTGACTTGCCCAAAAACTATATTTTGACATCATTTTAGCAAGGTTTAGACTTTCTTAAACAAAATGCCTTAATGAAGCAAAAAATTTGGTTTGGATACAACATTAAAACACTAACAAGCTTGCCAAGCCCGAGTTGAATCTAAGTCTTGAGAATATGGTTGAACCTAAAAAAATGAGCCCTAAACCTAAAATTGACATCTAAGGACCTTGAAACACAAAAACAAACTCATTTAACCTTATTTTGTAAATAGAAAACATAAACCAACTACACTTGGTGCCCTCATTCTTGCTTGGCATTGCACAAATAAAGTTGAAGATTGATCATTGAAGTTTTCAAAGCAATTGTATTGTTAAGTACACATATGCGGGAACCTATTCAATGCCAAGGAGATCATAGATGAAGATTCTTGGATTGAAGGTAAGTCTCTTTAGTTTTTCTTTATTTTTTCTTTCACAAACAAACATCCTATTCTTTTTATTGTTTTGCTTTCATTCTTTTGTGTTTAAAAAATCACTAGCATATATATATATATATATTGAAATGTGTTGTTTTCCAAAATTGTGGTAAGAAGGATTACAATGGAACCGAGTTTTAGCTCTATGGACCGACCCCACTTCAAAACAAACACGAATTCACATTTGTGTTAGTATATTGACAAGATACATTTGGTTCCAAGTGGTGGGAGGTATATTTGGGTTTCCAATAGATGTGGTGTGAAATATACAAGCTCATATAGTTAGGTGGAAGCCCATCCATATGGTATTCCTAGAATGGGCATCAATCTTGCCTAAGCATGATGGATTTACTTGTACCTACATCTAAAGTGCTGTTTCCCATGTGCCTATATTGCTCTTACTTGTTTGAAATGTATTGTTTTCCAAAATTGTGGTCATAAGGATTACAATGGAAACTAGTTTTAGCTCTATGGACCGACCCCACTTCAAAACAAACCCAACTTCACCATTGTGTTAGTATATTGACAAGATAAATTTGGTTCCAAGTGGTGGGAGGTATATTTGGGTTTCCAACGGATGTGGTGTGAAATATACAAGCTCATATAGTTAGGTGGAAGCCTATCTATGTGGTATTCCTAGAATGGGCATCAATCTTTCCTAAGCATGATGGATTTACATGTGCCTAGATCTAAAGTGTAGGAATACATTAGAAACCCATTGCCCATAGAACAAAAAATAGAGGATCTAAAGCAATAAGGCACCCTTTTTCCCCTTCTACTCTTGAAGTTGTGCCAGAGAGCCACCAATTTTGGCCACGCATCAAAAAAATCCCCCAATAGATAAGAGAATGAAGGGACCTTTGGCAAAGGCATTTAAAAACAAATATTGAGAAATTGTTGATTAACACATTACAAGATGCATCTATCCAAATGGTTTGATTTTCATTGTTGTTTGCTCACCATATTGGCAAGAAAAGGTGAGGAAAATTAATGATGCTCCAAAAGGATGCAAGGGCCTAGATTTTGTGAATTTTTCTAGCACCTTAACAGCAAATGAGGTGAAACTTGTATAAGACTCGTTGAATCCCATTAAGGATTCATGGGTCAAGACAAGGGTGTCAATCATTTCAGATGGATGGAAAGATGCCAAAATTTGACCCTTGATCCTATAGGGAAATATTTTTGAAAGTTGTGGATTATAAGGAGTAGATAAAGGATGCACAATTTATTGTCAACATCCTCATAGGGGCCAATAAGGAAATGGGGCTTAGTAACATTGTCCAAGTCATAATAGACTATGCAAAAAGTTCTAGAGCAATTGGTTTGTTGGTTTTGTGTTGTCTACTCACTCAACTTTATGGTATGAAAGATGACAAATAAATTGATTGGATCAAATAAGTATAAGTTGAAGCAAAAGAGATCCAAATGTTCATCACCAACCACCACATGTCACAAGACATATTCAAATCATTCTCGTATTTAAAACTACTAAAGATAAGTGAAACGATACAATTTTATGTTTCATTTTAGTAATTTAATTTAAAAAAATTAAGCATGATTTCTACTTTGTTTTCTTTCTTTTTTTTTTCTAATAGATTGCTAAGACCCAATTCACCTCCAACACAATTGTCTCAAGAAGCCATCTGAAGATGCATAGGGCACTTTCTAGGATGCTCATCAACCAACTTTAATTGATATGGAGGCAATCCAACACTAAGAGGAGGGAAACAAATATGAAGAAGATGATCTTAGACAACACTTCGTAGAATCATGTGTAATATTTCTTAGTCTTATTAATCCCATCTTGAGTATGATCCATTCCACTAACATGGATAAGCCATGTTTGCGAGAGATATATGATGGCATATGATTGACAAGATGAAGACTGTCATAAATGAAAAGAGCAAAATCTTGAAGAAAATTTCTTGAAAGACATACAAACAATTCTTGTTGAGTGACAGAACAAAATGACCACCCCACTACATTTTATTTAGTTCAAATTTGACACCACCACACCTTCTTACCTTTGCATTGACTCCAAATCTTACAGCACTGAAATTTTTTCTTTGCTAAGAAGGGTTGCACCATACAAAGATGTAAAATTCATGGATACCCGAGGACGCGTCCCCTGTTTGATTTTACCTGTCCCTGTCCCGCGGACAAGGGGACGGCTAGGGGTCATCCCCCTCCCGTCCCCAATTTTGGCAAAAAAATAGGAAATAGTCTGAAAATGGGGGAACGGCGCAATCTAGTGTAAGGGACAGCAGGCCATCCTAAGGATGGCTAGGGGACACCTAGACGTCCCCCAACCGTCCCGGGGACGATCAGTCGTCCTCTACGTCAGACCCCCATTTTAAAAAACAAAAAACACATTTGAATAAAAAAAAAGTGTTATTTCATTTGTTTTGTGGGCTCCCACCTCCCAACTTGCCCTTATGAGGAATAGACTCACCATTTTGAGTCATTTTACATTTGTATGAGAAGGAAAAAAAGGAGCAGCTGTAGGGTTTGAAGGTAGCCATTGCAAGAGGAGGAACAATAGTGTAAAGAAGGAGAAGAGGTTGAACCTAGAGCAAGTAGGGTTGCAAATCCATCAAAAAGGTAAGTCTTTTCCTTAATTTTTTTTCCAATTTTTTCAAAGTTTCAAGCATGAAATGTCTGATTTTTCTTTTTTTTTGCATTTTCTAGTTTAAACTTGCATTCAAAATCAAAAAAACATGAGAAGCAATGAGAGTGAGAGTGAAAGTGAGAATGAAGTGCAACTACTTGATAGAAATACAAGAGAAAGTAGTGAGGGTGGTAGTGGACAGCAACCAAACCCATTTAAATGCCCTTCAAAAATAATGAAAACATATGCAAAGGGCCCTTTGAACAAAAAAACCCTTTCCTTCAATATGTTACACCTGTGGGCCAAAGGAAAAAATATTCAGGAGGGGAGTAGGGTGTGGAATTTTCATATTTGTCATACAGATTTTAGGGGTAGCTACACAAGGGTAAGGGCTCATTTTTTGGGTGTTTTGGGCCATGGAGTTAAAATGTGTCTGGAGTTAAAAGAACATGAGAAGATAGAGTGTCATAGATTGCAAATGGAGGTGGACATGGGGGCTCAAGGTGGGAAAACTTCTTTTGCAAGTGCGCAATCATCTATGCCAATGCCATCCACGGTTAGTAGTAGTGACGTTGCCACAAGAGGAGAGAGGAAGATGAGTAGTAGTGAGAAGGGAGCTTCAATTGAATCTATGTTTAATGTGCAAGCACGAGAAGCCACAAAGTCTTCCATTTCCAAATTATTTTTTGCTCATGCCATCCCATTTCATGTGGCCCGTTCCTCTTATTTCAAACAAATGATTAGAGATGTAGCCAATATTAGTCCCTCATTCATACCCCCTGGAGATCATAAGCTATTAACTACCCTCCTCGACAAAGAGTATTCCAAAGTTAATGTGCTAATGGAGGATATGAGGCAAACTTGGATAAGGACAGGTTGCTCTATAGTGAAGGATGGGTGGACTAATGTTAGACATCGACCACTCATCAATATCATAGTCACATGCCCTGCTCGTTCTTATTTTCTCAGAGTCATAGATTCTCTAGGGAAGTGTAAGGATGCAGACTTCCAGTTTACCATTTTGAGAGATGCCATAGAGGAGGTTGGGGCTGCTAATTTTGTACAGGTGATCACCGATTCAACACGTGTGCAAATCAGTTGGATTGATGGTGGAGGGTGCTTACAAGCACATCTTTTGGTCCCCATGTTGTGTTCATGCATTGACAGACATAGGAAGTTAGATTGGGTGAAGCAAGTGGTGGCAAAACCTACGGAGAATCAAATGTTCATTTGTAACCACCACACCTCACTTGCTCTCTTCAAAACATTTCCAAAGGAGTTCCTCAAACCTATTGAGACAAGTTATGCCACTTCATTTTGTTTCACTTTCAAATTTTGAAACTTCAAACATTTTGATTTGTATTCTAAATTTGAATTTCCAAATACATTGCGCCTTATATTGCTTTTTTCCTTTTAATAAAATATAGGTATGCCACATACTTATCTTGTTGGAGAGGATGCTTGGGGTGCATGAGCCTCTACAATTGATATTGGCAAATTCAAAGTGGACTAGATGGCATAATTCAAGTTCTACTCAAGGAAAAGCCATCAAACAAAAGATGCTTGATGGCGATTGGTGGTCCAATGTGAGGTAAGTCATTGTTGATTTTATTAAAAATTAAATATTAGATTGCTGATTTTCATATTAGATTTCTGATTTTAATATTTTAATTTTATTGTCCAATGTTCCAACTCTTGAATTTTCTAACATGTCAATTAACTTGTCAATTAATTCTTTTGAACTTTTTGTTTGCATTTTGTAGATATATTTGATCCATCTCGCCCATTGTAGATGTCATTAGATATGCTGATACAGACTCTCCTAGTCTTGGAGAGATATATGAGACATTTGACAATATGCTTGGGAAGATAAAGCAAACAATTTTGGCAAAGGATCCCACTTTGAGTTTATATGAGCAGCATATTAGGCCCATTGTGATGCGGAGGTGGAACACAAAGAACACCCCGCTTCATATAGTTGCCTTTGTTGTAAATCCCAAATGGTATGCACCAAGGGATGGTAGGGTGCCTCCATGTGATGACCCAAAGGTTTTAGACGAATTCACACAGGCCATTGATAAGATGTATTCAAAGGAGCAAGCTTCAATACTTCGCTCATAATTCCTTGACTTTGCAAATCTTCTTGGTCCAAATTTCAGTAAACCACAGGCGAGGTTGGATAGAGCTACATTAGCTCAAACAAACCCTATTGGATGGTGGACATGGCATGGGAGGGATACACCACAGTTGAAGACACTTGCCACTCGCCTCCTAGCACAAGTTGTCAGTTCCTCTACTCAGAGAGGAATTGGTCCACATATAGCTTTATTCACTCCCTCAAGAGGAAGACTTACCTCTAGATGAGCAGAGAAGCTAGTGGTCGTGCATAGTGCTTTTCGGCTTTAAGATTGTCAGACTCCAGAGTATCGACAAACTCCAACTTTACAGTGGGATATTGATCCTGAACACGTGGCTCAAGTTGATGAGGAGAGACAGATTGGTTGGGATTTCGTTGGTAGAGGTTGAGGTGGACCATAGCAATGGCAATGACTCAAAGGAGGACTCTGATTTTGATGCAGTTATGGGAGATGCAAATTAGGGGCAGCAGTGCACTTTGTTCTTTTTATTTTGGTTTTCATTTCATAATGTAAAAGTTTAAAACTATATGGCAGCAATGTAGCCTTTGGGCATTTTGTTATAAGTTTATAAAGTATAACATGGAGGTTGTATGTTATTCTTTAATATGATATCACAATTCACATGCATATTGACAATGAATTCAAAATTCTGAATTTTGAATGTGTATTGAGTATTGACAAAGAATTTTGAACACAAATGTTATATGTTAAGGATCTATAATGTATATTATGCATGCTTTATCCATGTTTTCATATGAATATTTAAAATTTACCTATATATTTTAAATTTTCCCTATATTTTATATAGTTGTCCCCCAGCCCTCCCCAAATTTGGCTTGAAAAAATCGAGGACTTGGGGACCCGTCCCACCATCCCCTACTGTCCCCGTCCTAGAAACTCGGGGTAACACTAGTAAAATTTAATGAAGGGTACAAGCTAATGTTTGCAAGACTCTTACCCGATTTTAATTTGGAGGATATGATCACGAATGAGTTAGCTAATTTTGTACACTCCAATGGTCAAAATATTTGTAATGTCCCCTTTTGCGATATTCCTAAATTTAGGCCTACAAAACAATAATAATCACTAAAAATTGATATTAGTAATAACAAGTATAAACTTTATATATCTTGTATAATAGATTCCCAATAATATTCTTTCTAAAACAATATTTATTTCCAATAGATATCTTGTATTCCAATTTCTTATTTTTCCTTTTTCCAACCACTTCCACTTGATGCCTTCTGGATCCACAGGGAAACGATCTCCCTTTTATATCTTATTATTGAGGGAGTCACAACCTGCCATATTTCAAAGAGTCACATCCTTTCATATTAAGAGTCACAAACTTTCACATTAGGAGTCACATCATATTTATTCTTAATTGATTGATTGAATGATGTTATGGATCCCTTTCTTAAATGAAATGCTCTCCCTTTCATATCTCAAGTTTGGAGGAGTCACACCTTTTCACCTCAATAGTTACAACTCTTCATCGCTGCACTTGGAGAATAATAATTTAGTTTTAAATAAGTCAAGTTGTTAGTGCTGCTGTCTATTACTTGTAATCAGTCCTAATAATCCCTTGTCCTTGCATTTCCTTCTAGATCTACCTTTCGTATATACCTTATCTTGCTTAAGGGACACAACCTTTCATATGTTGGTTGACCATTCTTAACAACTTAATTTAATGCCAAATTGGTGTACTATTAATTATCTTTATTTATTTCTTTTGAAGCATAGGTTGCAGAAATTTAGGAATTAAACGGGACATTACGTATTTCCACTCTTCTTGACAAGTATAAGAAGGATGCTCACAATTGCTGGTACCTCCATTGCCAAACATTCTAACATCTAAAAACTCTTGTGATCAAAGTTCTATCACATGCTGATACCTCCATTGCCAAACATTATTTTTCAAGTCTGAAGTTTCATTTCCAATTTTGCCTCAATAGGTTGCCAATTCATCTTCATTTAAATGGAATTGAAGTATTTGCTCCATACACTCATTGAATTGTAACCAATTGGCATCAAAAAATAGAAAGAAGTTAGTTTGTGTGCATCCAAACCTGTCTTCTTTTGCACAAATAAATTGACTACAAAGGAGCAATGAAGTTGTGGAATGTAGAACTAGAGCATACTAATTTGGATGCTTTTGCTGCACAACAATCTTCATTTTTTCAGGATTAAAATAGCTGGCATACTTTTAGTGAAGAGTGTCACTGGCATTCCTTGTGGTTTTTCTAATCTACCTACACCATCTAACATCAATGATGATGATGCTGATGATGATTATGCTCTTTATGGTTAATATTGAACAATAGACAATGAATATCTATAATGACATTTGAATTTGGCAAGTTGACATTGAAGTAATATTTATAATAATTATGGCTAAGTTTGGTTTATTATGTGGCAATATGCTTTTTACGTATTATTCTGAACATAATTCTTGTTGTTAGGCTGCAAATATTTATATATTTATCATTTTTTATACTTTGTACACACGTACACAAGATGAAATTAAGCCCCCAAAAAAATTTTGCCATACCAGCATCCTGAACCAGTAACTTAGCTTTTGGCTAATGATTTCAGAATTTTGATTTAAAAACATTCTAATCCTCATCTCTTTAAAGTAGAAAGGAGAAAAATCCATTTAAATTGCATCTGCAATTTTCTTCTGTAGATAAAATGTAACAGAAAAATAAGAAGCTTAAAAAAAATACTTTTGCTTGACCTCAGCAGAAGAAGGTTAAAATGCAGCAAAATGAGACAACACCATGAGCCTCTAATAGAGACAGCTTCAACTGAAACCCGAAGATAAAAATTTCTTTAATCAACTTAAAATATTTTCAGAGATGTAAAGGTTGATGGAAGGTAATTGATAATGACCTTGGAGATTCCAGCGTGCACTTCTTCAACACAAATTACAGTTTAACTATGTTCCGTCCCAAAGCAAATTGCTACCCAAACTAACAGATATAATCCATCAATGATAAAGTTCAAATGTGTTATAGCTCTTGTCTGCCAACTACATTTTCTATAGAATTTGCAACATGCATATGCACAAATACATGACTTTAATGGGTACCAATTAAATTTCACACCCTTTATGCAACTATCAGTATCCAAGTCCTCACTCTCACAAAATCAATGATGCAGAAGACTTATTTTACATCTTCAACTTGCATGTGACTTATTTTAGATTTTCCTGCTATTGTAAGCCATGAACTATGCTAGAAAAATTTATCATGGCTTTATGATGTTTGCCTCAGTCCATAGAAACGAAAAACAACATGAAGGAAATGAATAATTGAGCAATTAGAAAACGCCAGTTGCATCACAACAAGAGGGACACAAGAATTACCCTGGAGAAATCTAACATGGGAAAACCATGGTTTCAAAATGAGATTTTGCATCTGTTCACTATCATCAAAAATACAAAGTTTACAAGATCAAGACGTCATTGACTTCTTCAACATCCCATCTTGCTTGTTCTGCATCTGATTCTGTGCTATCTTTGTAAATTCAATCTCTAACTCTTGCTGCAACTCAAAAATCCTTGCTAATAACCATTCAACTGTCCTCCAAAACTCTCTTTTAATCAAATCATATTAAAAAGTCAACACACAAAGCTCCAAATCAGAAATCCATTCAACAGTCGGTAAATTAATCACTCTAGCTTCCAAAGTGGGTGAATGGTTCTCTTTTCATCTTATTAGGAACAGATGCAGACATAAACAAACTCATTACTGTTGCCCTGATAGTGAATTCTGGCCACCAGAAATCCTTTTCTACTTTCTACTGTCAAAAAGAGAGGTAAAGTAAAGACCAAATCCGTCATGTTTGCTTGGATGAAATGTCTAGATCAGATTTCCATATTTGATTCAGTTTGAATCCCTCATTGACAGGTCCAGGGATGGTTACAAAAGCAAGCTTCCAAAGGCCATATCTTTGTTAGACTTTGCTTTTGGCCTGTTTGAAGCAGGAAAGCTATTGGTGAACTCTATCTAATAGTGGAAAGTTGATTAATGTTTTGATCTGAATTTGAAATTGTTTGAGACTTTGAGTGAATCTAACATAAGCTCTTATATTCAACAAATTTTAGCATATAAGGAAGCAATAAAGTGCTTTCATACAGATACAAACTATGCCTGAATTTATCTCAACAATTTCTGATCATATGATTACCTTCCCATATGTATCACAAAGAAATGGGAGATATAAAGGATATTTATGAAGGGTATCCTGAAATTTTCCCAAGTTATTAAAATAAGTTATATGCATCACAGCCATATTGTCTCAAAGTATTCTAAAAAGTTGCAATATCTATCCAGGACTTCAATTTTAATTGGCAATCTGGTGGAAAGCGCACTAAATTGTGGAAACTTATGGGCTATAAACGCAATGAACAAAAGCAACGAAAATAAATACAACCAATACTGCATTGTAAACAGTGTTTCTCCAAGATTCCCAGACGGAGGGATGTGAGGGTACAATTTCAGGGACAGCAAAAAAATCCAAATATTGCTGATGGCTATTAAAATACCTTAAACAAAGTAAACACAGCTGAAATTTCAAAAAGTAAATACAATGTGCTGATTTTGCAATGACAATCCTCCTCTACTTAGCTTTTTAGGATCTTTTAGCATTATTTTCCTTGCAAAGTTACAATTTTTATTTCTATGCCCCAGGTTGTCCAGTCCTGGAAAAGGGAGTCATACCCTCCAAGTCCTCAAGACCCCAGGACATCACCAAGACTCCCAGGGACATGTCCTTGCGGAATACTGATAGTAAATAAAAAAATTATTGAACTGGTAGTAATTCACAAGAAGGCAGCAACCTCCGTAGAGATGTGAAGCTATAACACTGATTTTTACATTCAATTGTCAGTGACTATTTTGAGTGCAATATGAAAAACCTAAAAAACAAATACAGAGACATTTACCTAGGAATCTAAAAATCCATATGGAAACTTTATCTGTTATGAAAGCAATAAACTAAAACAAAGGAAAAGAACCTAACACACACAAATAATACTGCATTGTGAATGAAAAATCTATCGAAAACTAGAGTAATTTACAAAAAGATAGCAATCTCTGTAAAGATGTGAATCTGCAACACTGATTTTTACATTCGGCTGACAATTTCTTTTACCTATTTTTTGTGGGACATGAAAAGTCAAAAAATAAAAAGCAGAACCATTCACCTTGGAATCTGAAAATCCATTTGATAAGTGCCCCCACAAAACATTAGGAGGATTTCTCATGACATAAAGCTCTTCAAAAGAAAAAGAAACAAAAAATCAATTTCCAAATTTTCATATGTTACAATTCTGGATCTTCTAGAGTAGTTTTTCAAGGTGGAATTTTAACTACCAGAGTTTCACACCCTCTCATAATGTGAATAGTTATATACATCATATGCTTTCAGATGAATTTTGGATGGGTTCATTTTGAGACAAGATCATAGAGTAATGCTCAACAAGTTGACCTACTAGTTTCTAGGTATTCTATTGGAACAGAATCCCAAACTGTCACCACAATCAATCCATAGCAGATACTTTTATAAGATATTGATAATTTATCCAATTATACACAATCTAAACTCAATGTCAATGATCCTGAGATTCGCAGACATTTGTAGACTCTCTGGGCCATCACTAGTTATCAACTATCCAACTAATCCAACCTTGATGGTTTTCATATTAAATTGACACAATTTGAAAAATATTGCAATAAAACTTGTGTATGAAAAACATTCTGGGTAAGACCTCCAGCTAACAGACGCCCTCCTGCACCTGTTAATGTATGTGTGCATACAAACCTGGTGAGGTGCTGGTGTGGTGCAATGTTCATGTATCTTAATAATTAAATATATAGATATCTATTTCTTATGAGATTTCCAAAAAGTATTTACCAGAAGACACATCAATACAAATTTTTGGAAGATGTGAAATATGAATGTTACAACCTTAGATTGTTTTTGGAACCTTTTGTTATGTATGATCATTGAGAGTGAAATGAACTTTAAGTTCTAACATCCATTACATTGAAACCACTGCCTCCAAATAGACAAAAGCAAACCAGCTACTCACACAAATAAGAATTCACATTTTTCAAGGAGCATGGTGGTTTTTATAATGCAGAAAAGGAAAAGCCGTGCCACATATAACCTGTATGAGTGTCAAATGAGGCATACTGAAAAATAAATTGATCTTGTAACTTTACATGCATTAATAACACAAAACACAGATTGGTTTTTATAATTCAGAGAAAAACAAAAAATGATGCATTAATAACACAGACACACTTACAAACACAAAGATCAGTTTTTGGAAGTAATTTGGCAAACCTCCCAACAGTGTCCCAGTTGAAATATTTCTTTGTGATATAGTCCTCTCTTGCTCCTTAGCTTTCATCTCTTCTTCAGCGGCTTTCTTCTCTGCTTCAGCCGCTTCCCTTCTTTCCAGTTCTGCAGCTGCCTTTTTCTCTGCTTCTGCAGCTGCTCTCAGTGCTTCAGCTTCACTTTCTGCCTTCAATTTAGCCTGTAGTGGCAAAATGCAAGTAACGTTCAAATTGTTCAATGTTTCAAATTCCTGGCATGATACGAAATGCACTCCTCTGTACTATAAAAGGAAGATAAATCAATTAACATACAACAGTTATTTCCTTGTGGGCAGAAATTAATAAGTTTAACTTGATATTGCAACTAGAAATTGTTAAAGCCTCTTGAGGTCTGATCACCAACAAGGTGGCCTACACTGCTAACACTCATAGGTAGCAACCCCTTCTGACTATGCTTTAGATATTGGGTTTCACAAATATAGTTTATACCATAGTTCCACGTAGTTTCCTAACGGATGGACGTGGGGAAGTGGAGACAGGTTTTGGGGACAGAAGGACCAAGGGCCAAAGTTTGGGGACAATGGGGGGATGGTGGTGGGGTGCTGGCAGGGTGGCAGCACTGAAATACATATAGTACTTATAAAAATAGTTATAAAAAGATGTTTAAGTATAAGAATTACAAATGAAACTTTGAAAACCTAGTTTTAAACATTTGAATTTCAAAGTGAACATTAACTTGGCATCACTCCTCCTCGCTCTTCATCTTGCTCCTCCTCACCCCTATTGCTCTTCATTCTCACTCTTTCACCTTACACTTGCAACTTTCACTCTCACACTCACGCTATTAGCTTCTTGTTGATTTGTTTTTGTGAAATGAAATGAGGATAGGAGGGAAATTTTTAGAGTTTGTAGGGTTTGGGTGGAGCCCATAGGCCATTAGGGTTTGGCCTTCAACACTGTGTTCAAAAAATTTTGATTTTTTTAAAAAGATTTGTTTTTCGGTCATCTAGCCGCAGGAGACGCTTTGGCATCTTTGAGACGGTCCGGAGACTTCTAGGATTCCTTCGAACATCTCAAGGATGCCCTACAGCGTCTTGGAGACGACAACACTGGTGGTGGGACAGTGGCGCTAGTGGTGGATCAGTGGCGCTGGTGGTGGGTGATGGGGAGATGTCCCCCCCAAGTCCCCAAGTCCCCAAGTCTCTAAGAAGGGGACGTCTCAGAAACGTGGGGTCTTTGGGGGGCACTTCCCCATGAAACACTAGTTTCTACATATGTTTCCACACCCTTCATCAGCTCACTGATCAGGAAACTCTTCAGACTGCCTAAGCACCTGAGCATTTGACCATTTCAAAGACTGTCTTTGCTCTGATCTTGTGCTCACCCTCCTGATTTGAATCAACTATTTGAGTTTGAGACTAACACTTCTTGACTACGCACATCACATAATTGTGGCACCTAAGCAGGGAGTACATCAAATGACTTATCATTTAAGGCCTTGTTTCAAGCCTCAAGTGTAGCACCCACAAGAAGGAGATCTATGGCATTGGCATCATTATTTTCTCGGAAAGGAGGTTATCATGCATATTGTTCACTGGTCTAATATTCAAGAATATCAACATTTGAAGCACATGCCTGCATTAAGGACGTTTCTTTGTTGATTAAGGTAAGAAAAACAGCACCAACAATGTGGGGAACATTACTAGTTATCCTTCCTCAAATTCTTGGCATCTTGGCTACCCTATATGCAGCTTAAGAAGAATAGAAGAAGCATTACTCCACATATCACCATTCACAGTCTGATGGTTTCTACTATGCAACAACGCACTCTAGTCGATTATAAACCTTTTATTGACTACAGTTAGATGATGGGTTTTGTAAGCTATGCTCTGCATTTTATTTCACCTCTCTCACAACCCATGCTAAAAGAGGGCACCTCATCCTCCTACAGTGGACATTTTAGTGTGCAAAATATTTTACAGCTTCCCCATCGCCACTTTTAAAGGCTTTCCATGCAAAAAGAGGTTAAAGTTTTCATCCACTGATGCTCTCCTTGTAGTAAAACTAACCTTCGAGACCATTGCAATCAATTTCCATGGACATCTCTAGAGGTCTACCCAATATTCGGGACAAGCATGACTCTATCCTTGTAATGAAATAACTTGCACAATAGATGAAATAACCCACTCTAAATTACCATGCAAATTTTTTAGATTTTCACCAATTCAGCTACTCTGGCATTTCGTCAAACAGTTTACCTAAATATTGTTCTCTGCATTATACAGAGCTGGATTTAACCAAATTTTCCTATTCACTGTTCACTGACGGTTATTTGGTTCAACAGTTTGACTATTGTTTTCCAATAAAGTTCCAGATTAGATATTGCTTAGACAGTTTGCTCAATGGAATGTAGCATTTAAATTCATAGACTTTAAACCTGTCATGTCCCCAAATTAGAGGTATCATGATTTAATTAATTTAATTAATTAAGTTGTTCAAATTAATAATTTATCAAAAGGCTAGCTTAATTAATTATTTTAATTAAAATAAAGTGGAGATATTAAATTAATTATTTATAAAGTTATTCCAATAAATTAATATCAAAAGGATGACTTTATATTTAATTGATTTAATAAAGTGATTAAATAAAATAATATATCATAAAGCCACTTAAGTGAACAAAATAATATTTTATTCTAGAAGCTTCTTGGAGGCGAATGAGAATTCTTCATAAGGAGTTGAATGCAAGCCATTTTGATCATGTCTTGAGTTGATTCTCTTTTCCATACCTGTGTGGTAGAAGCTGAGGCTTGCGTTGCCCGAGGGTTTGAAGACTCTAGGGGGTTTCGGTTGTGAAAGATCAACCCTAGCTGGAGATTGTGGAGGAATCCATCCAGGGTTTCTACAGGTGCTTAATTGGAGGGATTTGACAAGTGCAATAGTTGTTGTATTATTGCCCTACCTGAATTAGTGTGATAGCTGATTTATTATCACATCTTCATCATTGCAGCAGCTGATTTATTGTTGCAATCATTATTCATTGAGGAATTGCAGTAGCTGATGTATTGCTGCAATATCACTTGAAGCGGAAGTCTATTCTTGTGGAAAAATTATTGCTAAAATTTAATGGCCTTTGGCCAAATTTTGGGAGAATTGGAGAGCTCGATATTTGCTGGTTTGGTTCATCAAAGCAGATTGGAAGAAGGACGATTTTAATAAAGAACAATTGCAGGTCATTGAGAAGCTTTGAATTTATGTGTTGGACAACTTTTAGTCCCAAGAGATACGAATTTATCTCTTTCCATTCAATGATTCATGGCACTTGAAGGAAAATCTGGCGCTGTGCTTAGGAGATTTGATTTGGTGGTTTAGGGCTCAAAAACAATTCGATTTTGAGGGAGAAATCTGTTGAAGTCATTTCCAGTTGTGGAGTTTGATTCTTGCATCCATTTGAAGATTATTGCAGCCTTTCAGATTCCGATTTTTGCAGCTTATCAATCGAATTGAAGTCAAGGAGGAAGGGACAACTTGAATAGTTTTGAAGAAAGATATTAGCTAAATTGTGGCCCTTGCTAGAGGCGCGATTTCTGATCATAAGGGGGACGTTTTGGCAGTTCCATATTGGCATTTGGGACGCAGCTGGTAGGCATTCAAGCAGGCGCAAATTGTGAGATAATAGCTGGGAGGAAGTTCGCATATCATGGAGAAGTTAAGGCTTGCAGCTGGGACGAGTTTGCAATGAGATTATTCCAATTGATTTCAGCTTCCAGGTTCTTATGAATTGTAAACATCTGCCATGTTAGTTCTCATCTTCTAAATTAGTTGCTGGTCAGTATAGGTGCACTCAGATTTCATGTTCTATTGCTGTCTCTAGCAGCATATAATTGCATTGGTCTCATGTTAGTTTGACATTACAATTTAGGGTAGTGTTGAGACTTTATCATTGTAATTCAGTAATTATTATTTGCCAAAGATTGTAATCAGAATGGGAATCATATATTTGCAATATCATGGAGTTAGGAGTTTGGTTGCAAATTGTTTGTCAAAATGTCTTATGGCTGTAGGTGTACTTTGGCACGAGTTAGTCATTTATATGCATTTGAAAAATAAAAAATACTTGCATCTCATTCCTATTGCATTGATAGATACTTTGGCATATGAAAACAAGCATTCAAACATCATTTGCATCATTGAAAACCAAATCGAGTCAAAAAGAAAACAAATACCAGCACATATCAGCTTGCACACCAAGTGTTTGTCAAAATTCCTAAGAGCTCACATTGAAGAATTAAGGTCAGATTTTGCAAGGGCTCTTACAAAACCATTAAAACACTACCTCAAATAAACTGTTTCCAACACTATAACATGAAATGATAACAGAGATACATTTATGAAATTTACATCTGATTACAGTTGCAGCTTTGACCTGTTCAGCAGCTCCTTAAATGTCAAAATCAAATTTACATTAATCCTGCAGGTGATAGCTTCCCACAAGCTACGCCTTTAATACTTCCTCACACCCTTCGTGAAGTCTACATATCCAACCAGCTATTAATGTTGCTTCCTGATGGAAGTCTCCAACCAACAACCATACTCTCCAAAGTTCCCTGCATTATCTTAAAGTCACGAATCACTCTTAAACTCCCATGTCATGCTGCAAGCAAATAGCGGCACAACTGGGACCCACGTAATTTCTCCCTTAATTTTGAAAGAGTCCTGATATGTTTTTGTTGAGCCAATATTGAAATGAGCATTAATAAACTCCAGATTTTGACTTCCTAAAACCCCACGCAACTTCTTAACATTTGAGCAGCCCGATGCAAATAAGACAACCTGGGCGCCTCTACATACTAAGCAACAGCCAAATAAAAGGAATGAAAAGCAACAAAGTGGTAGCTTGGACTTCCACAACTCAGTAAAAACCCATGTTACCCTCAAAAGGGGACAAATTCAATCTCAGCCTCTCCAATCTCTGTCGCAACCTTTGGAAGGATATTGCTAGCTCTATAAAATGATTCGAACATGCCTTCACTATTAACCACACGATTTCTAGATGCCATGATATCAGGGAATTATGGCGCTAAGGAAAATAACCATAGTTTCAAAATCTCTAGACGGTTGTCTTCCATTATATTGCTGTGCTTCTTTAATATATGAAACCTCCTCAAGTATTAAGCTTGGATGATATGGCAACCAGGATTTGGAGACAAATAAAATAAGGTAATCGATATTCATCATAGATACATAACTTCACACAACGCCCAATATTTTCACTGTGTCTCCAATCAAATCTGGCGGCTCCAATAAAGTTCAGCGGCTCTTACAAAATGTCCACAATTAACCTTAAATATCCTCTCAACCACTTTAGCTGCTACATAGCACTTGTAATATTAATATGTATTTGTTGTTCATTTCTTTAATTGGCATGCAGACTTTAATAACTTCACACAGCTGGAAAAATACAGAATAAGTAATATATTTGCATTGAAGTTCCACTGTAAAAAATATCTGCTAATTCCCAAATTTTCTAGTCCTCATCCAAATAACCAAAACTTCAAAATTTGTCTCTGTAAGAGACTTCATAAATTTTGCACAATCAATCAACTCACCAATAAAGCCCAATGTGAATCCTGCAATGAATTCACCTGAAATGGATTTGGGTTTTCGTCCAAATCGCTGAACTCAAGGGTTTTTGTCATCCAATTTCAAAAAGCCAAGCTCTCCCAAACAACAAATAAAAACCAAGCATGAACTGAAAAATCCGCTTCCCTCCTAAACTTCTCCCCTCCTTTCTTGAAATAACATATTTACTTTTTAATTTTCTCCTTATTTGCCCACAAAGTGACTTATTTTAAATATTTAACTTTTTCCAACTTAAGTCACTCTTAATAAAATAATTAATTTAAGTTTCCATTAACTTTATACTTTTTTGACAAGTTAATTAATTATTTAATTATTAAAATATTTCTGCACTAACATTGAAAATGTGGAAAATACCAAAACTTGATCCGAAGTGACAATTAAGGTGCCAAAATACTCGTGAGCTCCACGGGCAAAGATAACCCTCATTGGCAACACTGATTGTCGTCAAAAAAACCCAAACTTGCAATCAACTCTGACATAGTCAAAAACGGGGATATTACAATAGAAGATATAATATGAAATATGCTGCAAATACTTGATAATAGCTAAGAATAACAAGCCACTTCAAGGGGGCAAACCTCCAAATATCTCCAATGAGAACAAAATTCAAAATCTAATGAACAAATAAGACTCACTACCTCCTATATATACCCTTTTTATGCCTAGGATATCACCCAGATTGACTTAGATAACCATATATAAGCCTTACAATTAAAAATCTAATGAACAAATAAGACTCACTACCTCTTATATATACCCTACTTATGCCCAGGATATCACCCAGGTCAACTTAGATAAACCATATATAAACCTTAGGCCAACCTAACTAACCAAATAATAATATAATAATGATAATATGACTTAGTTAAGAGTTAAGGTAGCCACAAACCAACTATTCATAACCTGTGTACTCTAATATTAGGGGTGTAGCATGCCCCCCTCTTCAGGACAGAATTGTCCTCGATGCTAATCAAGGGTGGATGCTTCGAAATGAACTCCTCATCCTCCCACATGGCATCTTCAACTGGTAAATTCGTCCATTGGATAAGATATTCAGTGAGTTATAGTCCTTAGCTTCCTTGTGTGTTTCTGACCAGTAAACTCTGGTTCCAATATAATTTTTCCTTCTTCGTCGAGCTCGAGTAATATTGCCTGAATAGGGATATTATGCCCAATTACCTTCTTCAAACAAGAAACATGCAAAATTGGATGTATCTTTATTGTTGGTGGCAATTCAAGCTTGTAGGACACACTACCTATCTTTTGCATGATTTGGTATGGGCCATAATATTTTGGAGAGAACTTGTTGTTTTTTGTCTATTGCTTCAGTGTTATTTGCTTGTAAGGCTGCAATCTCAAGAAAACCCAATTCCCAACTTCAAAACTTTTTTCACTACGGTGCTGGTTCGCCTGTTGCTTCATACAATTTTGTGTCATGGCTAGATTTTGTTTGAGTCCTGAAAGTACTTGTTGATGAAGCATATGGTCCTCCACAACATGAACTCTTGGTGACACCTTCAATGATAATGTGATGGAAGGTGGATGATATCCATATAGTGCCATAAATGGAGACATTTTTTATGAACTATGAAAGGAAGTGTTATACCACCATTCTACAAGTGGTAGCCAATCTACCCAATGAAAATGTTTATCTGAAGTGAAATAACGTAGATATCAACTATGAGCAAATTGAGTACCCAAACATGAGAATAAATTTGTCCAAAGGTTACTAGTAAAGATAGGATCATGGTTACTGACAATAACCTTAGGTATACCATGTAACTTTTCAATATTCTCCAAAAATGCTTTTGCCACTATACTTGTTGTAAAAGGATGTGATAATGACATAAAATGTGCATATTTAGTGAGGCGATCTACTACTGCCATGATGACATTCTTATCGTTAGATCTTGAAGCCCTATGATGAAGTCCATGGAGACCTTTTCCCAAGGTTGGCTAGAAATAACTAAAGGTTGTAAGAGACCAGGCATTTTAATTGTCTCCCCTTTATTTCTTTGACAAACCAAACACCCATCCACAAATTTTTGAGCATCCACTTTTAACCCTTCCCAAAAGAAGTCTTTCTTGACTCGATGATATGTCTTCAAAAATCTTGAATGACCACCAACTAGAGACTCATGAAGCTCTGTGAGAATCTTTTGTTTGACAGAGGAATTTTTGCAAAGATGCAATCACTCTTTATACCACAAAGCATCTCCCTTCCAACAAAACTTATCTGAACTACTAGGATCACCTGGTAATTGTTGAATGAAATTACTTGTACCATCATTCTGCCACTCTGATTTGGCTTCCACTACCCAATCTTTTTGTAATATTGAAATGGCATACAATATAGCTTCCTCCTTCTCATCCTTCCTAGATAGTGCATCTGTCAAAACATTTTCCTTCCCTTCTTATATACAATCTCAAAGTCATATCCCAACATCTTAGTGACCAATTTTTGTTGCTTTTGAGAAGATAATGTTTATTCCAAAAAATATTTTAGGCTATCATGATCTACCATAACCTTGAAGTGTCTACCCATTAGATAAGGCCTCCATTGTTTTACTTTGTGAAGAATTGATAGCATTTCCTTCTCATAAATAGGTTTCAGTTGATTCTTACCCTTTAATTAACGACTCGCAAAAGCAATGGGTTAACCCTCCTACATGAGAATTGCTCCTAGTCCAGGGCTGTTGAAAAAGTCAAGATCAACTTTTATTTCGCCACAATCCGACATTTTATGCCAAAGTTATGAGGGTTTGAAGAAAATCAAAATCTGGGAGTAGTAGAGCTTTTGGTGCACCTTGAGCCTGATCGGACCTCACCATCATTTCCAGAGAGCCCGAGAGATGAAAATCGACATAAAATACTCCCATATTTGGCATCAGCTGTTCGAGAGGCAAAAAATTTTGCTTGGCTAGGCCGTACAGCCCACCCAAGGCCTGGTACGATTGCGCAGAATAAAAAATTATTCTAATTTTATATGTTTTGAAATTTTTATTAATTGGGCTTTAAAAATATTTCATCGAGCTGCATTATATTTTATTGGGCTTTTAAAAATTTCATGGTGCCATATTTATATTATTGTGGGGTTTGAATTTTAAATTATGCGGATTTTTCTTTTGCTACCATCGTACCAGCTGACAATTGCATTTATTCTTGGTCGAAGTACCCTGTTGTCGGCATTGACTGTCAGTACCATCCTTACCGGCTACTGCAGACACCTTATCGGCTCCCGTAATCTACAACTGACGTTCTCTATCCCATCGCCGAGCCCTATATCTTTTTGTTGATCGTTGCAGTGTTTTTTGAGCTTATCAACGACTGGTTATCTCTCTCCCGCCGGTCGCGCGAGCTATCTCCACTCCCCACCACCGAATTCTCTATTTGCTTTCATCGGTATATTCTCTGATTGTTTCCACCACCGTCCT
The DNA here is from genome assembly GCA_007258455.2 of Sequoia sempervirens. Taxonomy (NCBI): domain Eukaryota; kingdom Viridiplantae; phylum Streptophyta; class Pinopsida; order Cupressales; family Cupressaceae; genus Sequoia; species Sequoia sempervirens. The sequence goes on along the minus strand of VDFB02000015.1, from coordinate 162,346,165 downwards.
CGTACAAATTCCATCGGGCTCTTTTTCAAGGACTGCAATTGTCTGTCAACCCTGGGGGGGCCTCTATTGTCAGTGGTGCCCATAGGCGGCCCCACCACTAGCACCTCCTCTGCCCAGCTGCCCCACCACCCTCCTGGTGGCAGGCATTTTTTTTGCCCGGACAGAGTAGGTAGTCACATGAAAGACCAAGTGCTAGCCCACGGGGGCTAAAAAATTTTATTTGTCCCCTCCTTAGTCATCAATTTTTGCGCCAGTTTAGCCTTTGGAGTACCTGATTTGCCTTAATACAACAGTTTTTTTCATTTTGCCATAACTTTTCGCTACGATATCGAAATTTTGCAAACAAGATATCATCGAATAGCTGGTTTTACGTACTTCGCAGTGGTGCAGGCCATTTTGCCAGATTTTGCTGCAGGTACAATTTATAGCCATTTGAAGTCAGATCTCCCATTTCAACCTCCGAGCTCATATCTTTCAACCAATTTCTCCGATTTTGGTGATTCAAGTTGCATTTGGAAGATATTCAGGAGCTCTTTCATTGCGCCAATGCACTTTTTCTAGATTCAGCACCAGGAATTATTTATTCAATATTTTGCACATTTGGCATTTTGAGTGATTACTTGGACATCCTGACTCTTGGAGGAGGTTCTATTAGTTTGGGAAGACTTCATTTGCAGTATATATATCATTTTTGGGAGATTCTAATTGACATTGAAGGTTATTGTCTTTGTAATTTTGGAGATCATTCATAGTTCATTATGGGTTCTTCATTTCATCCTGCTTTGATTATGTTGAAAAGGGGAAACTATACACAATGGAGAAATGGAATTATCCATACTTGCCAAGAGACGCATCTCCCCCCCCTCAGAGACGCATCTTGGAGACCGGTACCGTCTTCAGAGACATCTCCAGGAGGCTGGAGACTTCCACTGAAGTTACTTGAGTACCCTGCCATCTCCTGCTATAGAAAACGACGTCTACCGCTAAAATACCTAAAAAAACTTTAAAGTTTAAACATTTGAAACTTTAAAAATTAAAGCATAATGTATTTGACGCGTCTAAGAGTGATTAAATTATTGTTTTGAAAGTTCAATGTCATCATATTTTCAGATTTTCTATAAATTACTAATTTTATTTTCAGATTTTCTATAAATTATTAATTTTTATTTTTTATTTTTTTTATTTATATTAGAAAAGCTTGCCTTCAAGCACCCCCGGCCTATTTTCAAAAAAAAAGTCGTGACCGGTACCGGGCATTCGGCCTGCATTCAAAGCATTTGGCATTTGGCTTTAAAGAATAAGGAGACATTAAATATCTGGAGGGTGATCTCATCCCCCACCTCAACCCTCCTGGTACTAGGTACTTTTGGGTCATTTTTAGGGGACAGCAGGGGCCAGCTGACAAAAAAATAGGGAAATTTTTAAAAATATAGAGAAATTTCAGAAGTTGATAGCATAACATTGATAAAGCATTCATTCTAGACATTGTATAAGCTTAATACATATCATTAGACTTGAATTGAGATTTCACATGAGAATTGACAAACAAATTAACAAAGTTCAAATGCTTTTCATTATAAATGTGCATACATATCATATAAAAGTCTGATAATTATAACCAAAATGCCCAAAGGCTCCAAGTCTCAACTATGAAATGACATGATAAACATAAAACTAAGAAAATATATCGCTGTCCATGGTCCCTAATCAGCAGAAGGTAGGTCTAAATCAGCATCGCCCTCGCCATCAGAGCACGAGTCTAAGTCAGTGTTAGTGTCCATGTCAATAGAAGGATCTGTCTCAACCAATGGAACACCCACCAATCCCTCATGTGCATCCTCCTCCTCAATCTGCGTAGCATCTTCGGGATTAACATCCCAACGTAAGGCTGGAGTCTGACGATACTCACTAGACTGGCGATCCTGTAAGCGCAAAGCACTGTGTACTGCCACCAACTTCTCCGATCGTCTAGAGGTAAGGCAGTTCCTCTTGACTGATTGGATGAAGCTATATGTGGACCAATTCCTCTCTGCAGCAGAGGAACTGGCAACCTGTGAAAGAAGGCGAACAGCAAGTAATCTCAACTCTAGTGCATCCTTCCCATGCCACGTCCACCATCCAATAGGGTCGGTTTGAGCCAATGTAGCTCTATCCATCCTCGCCTCTGGTTTGCCGAAGGTTGGACCACGAAGATTGGCAAATGCAAGCCATTGTGTGCGAAGTATGGTAGATTCCTCTGAAGTATACATTTTTGTAAGGGCCCTCATGAAGCCTTCTTTCACCTCTTCATCATGAGATGGAGCCACTCTCCCAGGCCTCGGTGCATACCATTTCGGATTGAGAGCATAGGCTGCCATATGAAGCGGGGTGTTCATAATGTCCCACCGTCGCGTCACAATGGGCCTAAGATGCTCCTCATATAATGCCAAAGAAGGGTCCTTACTATAAATTGCTTGTTTGACCTGTCCAAGCATACTATCAAAGGTCTCATAAATCTCTCCAAGGCTAGGAGAGTCAGTATCAGCATATCTAATCACTTGCACAATAGGCTGAATGAAGGAGCATACATAACTGCAAGTGCAAACAAGTTACAAAAATTAAAATCAGGTAAGCTGCTAGCCTATAAATATTAAATAATAAAATGAAAATCAGCAATAATAAAATTTAATAATTCAAATAAATAATAAAATCAGCAATGCCAATTTTCTTACCTCATTGTGGACCACCAGTCATCATCAAGGATTTTTTGTTTCACCCTTTTTCCCTCCGTTGTGCTTGACTCTTGCCATCTACCCCATTCTGCATTGACCATCATTAATTGTAGAGCCTCTCGGACCTCAAGCATCCTCTCTAATAAAATGAAGTAGCTGGCATATCTAGTCTCCACGGGCTTGAGGAATTCCTTCCTCGAAAATGTTCTAAACAAAGCAAGTGAAGTCTGATGGTTGCAAATGAACATTTGCACCTCTCTAGCCTCTGCAACCACTGCCTTCACCCAATCTATCTTCCCAATGTCCTTCAAGGTATTGTTCAATGCATGCACGCAACAAGGGGTCCAAAAAATGTGCTTATAAGCACTCTCCACCATCAATCCAGCTAATTTACACACACGGGCTGAATCGGTCACTACCTGGCAATGGCATATCATCAAGTTGATATGAGATTACTAGATTAGTATAGAATATAGATATCAAAATGAAAATTTTAAATAACTATGAAGAAAATCAAAATAAAAAATAAGAACGAAAGAAAATCAAATTAAATCATACCTGCACAACATTAGAGGCTCCAACCTCCTCTATAGCATCTCTCAAAATCTGAAATTGGAAGGTTGCATCCTTCCTTTTGCCTGAACAATCTACAGCTCTAAGAAAATAAGAGCCTGCTGTACTAGTGACAATAAGATTGATGAGTGGCCGATGTTTGATATCGGTCCACCCATCCATGATTATGGAGCAGCCATCTGTCAACCATGTTTGTCTCATATCCTCCATCAAAATACTCACCTTGGAGTACTCTTTATCAAGAAGGGTGGTGCGTAACTTAGTTTCTCCAGGTGGAACATATGAGGGACCAGCAACTACAATATCTTTGCACATTTGTTTAAAATATGGTGAACGTGAGACATGAAATGGTATGGCATTAGCATAAAAAAACTTGGCAATAGAGGAATCAGCCCCATCTTTTGCTGTAACATTAAACATATCAGCAACATTCATACTCCTTTTCTTTCCTCTAGTAGAATCATCCCCCGCATGAGAGTGAGAAGCTGAAGCAACATCTAGTGATGGTGTAGGCATTCCCATACTAGGCTGCAAACTCTCAATTGAAACCCCTTTACTTAATGCCTCCCCCTCCATATGCAATTTAGTTGCCTCAATTTTTTGTTGTTGGGTTATTTTTCTACACCCTTTCACCCCTTGACCACCAATCCACAAAAGATGGCAATAAACTCTCATATAGCTGCCCCTATATTGTTTGTGGCACAAATGACACTCCCATACTCTACTACCCCCCGAATTTTTTTTCTTATCTTTATCAACTCTTGTTGCAAATTGTAGTAGAGGTTTTTTGGGGTTAAATGGGCCTTTTGCCCATTTTTTGAGGCTTTCAATTGGACATTCAAATGGGTTTGAACTTGCTGACCCTACTCCACTCCCACTCTCTGAACACCTCCCAATGTTTGCAGTTGCACTACCTCTATGTCTATTTCTTGTTCTTTCACTTCTTTGCGTTTGAGTTCTTTCTTGCATTTGGATTTCAATATCCTCACTTTCACTATCACTGCTGCTACTCATGGTTGTTTTCTAAATTTTTATGAAGTTTCTGATTTCAAAGAGCTGCAAGTTAAAAAAAAGAAGTAAACACTAAATGCCCTTTCTATGTGTTGAAAAACTTAAAAAATCTTGCAAAAATTAAAAACAAATAGCAAATACAAAACAAAGATGAAAAACATACCTCTAATATGATGGAAATGATGCCCTAAGCTCCTCTTCAAACTGCTGTTCTCTCCTTCACTCAGCTGCTCTCCTTTTGCTATGCTTCACTTCACAAGGCAAGAAATAAAAATGAGTTGCTTTTCTCATTTTAGGCCACATATAAGGCACAAATTAGGTTAAGCACATTGGGGCGTCCCTTGTGGGCCCCCCCCTACCTTTCTTTTTATTTAAAAAACTTTTTTTTTTTTTAAATGCGTTTTTTTTTTTGTAGGGGTACAGCCGCAGATACGATGGGAGGGGTCTGGTGCACGTTTCGATTGCTCTGCACGCCCCGCCCGATAAGAAAGTACCGGTGAACCGGTGCCGAAGGGGGGCTGCATTCCTCGTTTCCTCTCCCATTTCGTCCAGATTACGGGAAAAGGGTAAAAAATGCAGGGGACGCGTCCCCGTGGAGCACAGCGTCATTTGTATAATCTTGTTCCCCCTCCTAGTACTGACAATAAGAAATTTGCATGGAATTGCAAAAGGGATCATGTCTTAGGAATCATTGCAATGCTATTGATGTTGCCACTTTGAAAAGTGTTGATCATTGTGATTGCCCTCACACTCTTTGGACTAAAATTTGGGAGATACATGGTGATCCTGATACTCAGCCATTCACATATTATCTTCTTTCGGATTGTCTTGTGCCTCTTCATCTTTCAGACAGGATATCCTATGATGCAGATACTATACAGGAGTTTATATATTTGGACTACTTTGAATCTTTAGATCAGGATGACGAGGGTTCTTCAAATGCTCCTTCTCCATCAGAGACAATTGATGTACCTTCACCTTCAATGATTCCTTGTGCAGAGTCATTGACTGAGGCTCCTATCATTCATGTTCAACAGGACCATTCATCTCATGGTGATGAGTCATTGAGCACGTCAAGTGATTCATTACAAGTATCTAATTGACTTCTTGATTGGGATTCCTATCTATCAAACATTGCATCCTTGTTTGTGGAGTCTCACATTTCAGATTTGGAGGACACATTTGAGGGGATATCTATCCTATTTGATGGCAACCATTGCCCAACAGTTGTCAAACCATCATGGTCTTTGGATATTGTTCAGCATCAATTTCCACATTGTCCTGATTTGTCACTTTCTTCATTGATTGGGCATGTACCAGACTTGATTGTGGCATCTTCATCTTCATTGGGCAAGGAGACACATGAGCAACTTTCAGAGACATCATCAACATCCATATTCATCCTTCCTTCTTTCAAATCCTATCTGGAATGGGAAGCATACTTGTATTTGTACATGGTTTTGTTTCTTCCAAAATGGAGACAAGTTGTTTGGCGACATTGGATCATGTTTTGTCTTCAAACACTTCCCTTTTTACAGGTGATCACATATTGTGGGGGGGCTCCATCGTCGCCCTCTTTCCCTCCTATGGGGGAACTATTGGTTGTATTATATCTATGTGACAAATGGTGTACTTGAGGGGTATCATGGAGTCCTCCATCCTTCCTCACTTATTTGCATTTCATCTCCTTTTCGGAGAGGGGTTTTCTTCCCACTGGGTTTTCCCCTTTTCTCCGTTTGTGGGAGATTAGTCGCATTTCATTCTTAATTTGTAAATGGGTATCTAAAATGGCCCATCATGTAGTCGAGACCCATCATCCATCATTGTGTTTTTCATTTCCTCCCTAAGTTGCACTTATGGGGGGGTGTTCGTGTAATTAATTATTTAATTACACTTACATAAGTTTACTTAGGCATAATATTTAATTAATTCCTAGGTTGCATTTACTAGGCATTAGTTAATAATGGGGTCATCCCCCTTTCCATGTATTTAGGAGATAAGATTCCTTCTAGAATATCATCTAGAACTTATCTCAATCAGTTCATTATTCCATAGGTAGTTAGTTAGGGTTTACATGTCACATGTTGTTTGATCAAGAGACATGGCAGCATCATAATGCATACTTCATCTCAACCTTGCCTATATAAGGAAGGTGCTTGTACTCATTTGTATCATACTTTATCATATTTCATACCTCATCATTTAAGAGCTCTTAATATCAAGCAAGCTCATTCTTGCATATCCTCTTGTGGAAGGTTATCATTGTTTTTGCAGGTGTTCTTGGGTGTCGAGCTAATCTTCAGCTCTTACAAAATATATGTCAAATACTTTGGCCAAAGTGAGCACAAAATTCTCTACTTGCACTTCTCGATTCACTGTGTTCCAGAGTTACTTAACTAATCAGAGTTGTCATGCATAGTTGGAAGGTATCCATAGTTGTTTGACAGTATTGGTTATATAGGACACAACACCAGAGCTTAGATGGCAATACTAGGTGGTTCTTAGCTATGCTCTTTGTTGAAGGGTAGGGCCACATCCAATTAGAAAGGTGTGCGGGGGACCGCTGGTCTATGGTTGGAGGTAAAGCACCTGGGTGATGCTCTCCCTCTTGCAGATGACATGCCGAGTCTTGTGAGATAAAAAGTATCCAGATATGGGATCTATGCCCTTGTTCCTTTAAAAGTTAAATGTTATATCTTAATTATTTGCAATCATTCATGTTGAAAATGTAAAAGAAAAATGTTGTTTATTCTTTTCAGTTCGAAAAGTAAAATGCGTTTATTATTAAATGCTTATGTATTCAATTATGTAGTTGCAATTTAAATTATTGAAAGAAAAAAAATTATATCCGATTTTTAAGAAATGGTTTAATTTACTTCATGGTTAAAATTCCTAGTAATTTCCTTGTAAGGTTGTGGTTGTTACACCTTACCAAAAAAATCTCCTGAAAATCAGGTGGTTGAAACATTAAGAGTGAATTTTCACTTTATTCTACTCCAATTATTCTAAAATTTGGACTCTAGTTGCCTATCTTAGTTCTTTAAATCCCCACTAGAACTTAGGAAGAAATTCACCAAGATGTGGGAGATATTCACATTCCAAATAAATTGGACAGAAACCCTAATTCTGCAATAAATCTCTTAATTCTGCTCCAATTCATTTGAAATCTAGAGTGTATCTCCTTCAATATGTTCTTCAAAAATCCTTTGACAATAAAAAATAGAAAAAACATCAAAATCTGAGAGATATGCACTTCTTAAAATGACCTCCAAAATTGAGAAAACGCCTTACCTTCACAGTGCTGAGATCATCCTTTGATATCACTTGTAATTAAATATGTTGCACAATAGAAGATATAATATGAAATATGTTGCAAATACATGATAATAGCTAAGAATAACAAGCTACTTCGAGGGGGCAAACCTCCAAATATCTCCAATGAGAACACAATTCACAATCTGATGAACAAATAAGACTCGCTAGCTCCTATATATACCCTACTTATGCCTAAGATATCACCCAAGCAGACTTAGATAACCATATATCAGCCTTGGGCCGGCCTAACTAACCAAATAACAATATAACAGCAATAATATGACTTAATTAAGAGTTAAGTTAGCCGCAAGCCGACTATTCATAACCCTATGTACTCTAATCTTAAGGGAGTAACAATCTTTATTGTTGTTTTTTTGAATTTCCAAATGCCACAAAGCATAGTCACTGTGTGGGTCCCCTTATACAGCCTAGCTACAATGATCCACCATGTTTCAATGCACAATGTAGAATAGACCTACTAGACTCGACACCCAAAGTGGCATAGGCTGACCAAACTAGTCTAGACTCTAGAAGGTAGCCTAACTGCCATATAATCCAGTGCAAGTAAAGCTAGCAAATCATGCAAGGAGAATAAGAAAAAAAATTGGAAGTCACTATATCTATCTCTTGTAAACTAAATATGTAAGGAAAATAGTAAGTACACATTAGATATTGCATAACTAGATTCATCTTGTATGGAGAGCGGGTGATGACAAGGCCCTCAAGTTGCTCGGCTTCCTCTCATGGAAAGGCATTCATAAATTGCCGCCTTCATCAGCTTGGCCTTCCCAAACTTGCTAAGAGACTTAGTCTCCAAGGGAAAGGCATTGCCTCAATGAACCTGGTGATAATTCAAAGGATAACATCAAAGCTCAGTATTCAAGGACAAAGAGCTTGCCTTTATCTATAAATATCTTTCCTTGCTTTAGAAAACTTGCAAAAGCTTTTCTATAGACTTATTGAGCAAAATTGTATCTTTGTTACAAGAGTTGTGCTAGGATAGGATTCCAGAAAGGAATAACAAAAGCAAATGTATCAGAGTGTTTCAACTCAAATTGGTGTGTATTCTAAAATGTGGGGAACACATCCTTTTGCACTTGTTGCAAGGTAAGCATAAAAAGAAAGAATGTTGGAAATATTGTCATTGATGTCAAAGGAAGAATATAAGGAATATTATCATTGATGTCATGATAAAATTCATTGTCTAAGATTATTGAATATTGTTGTCATTAATGGGGTGATAAAAGGAGAAAGTGATGACTATGTATTATAAGTCAGAATTAAAGTTGAATAAATAAGACTTAAATAATTTAAGTAATCATAACCTCATTTGATGAAGTCGATCCTCCTAATGTTGTGGACATTTTTGAGAGAGTTTTAAATAAATTAATTTTATCAAATGTTGGCTGACCAAGTATATTAGAGTACATAGGGTTATGAATAGTCGGTTTGTGGCTATCTTAACTCTTAACTAAGTCATATTATCATTATTATATTGTTATTTGGTTAGTTAGGTTGGCCTAAGGTTTACATATGGTTAGCTAAGCTGATCCACTAGATGATGGCATGCTATCTTCCTGAAGAGAAGATGGAACCTGTAGGCCAAATGAGATCAACTCTTCTGTAATCAGTTGCTCCTTGAATTTCTAGATCTTTTGCTCAATTAATCTTCTTGTGAGATCATATGCTACAGTTGAAACATGCTGCTCTCTTCTCCAAATGGCTAACAAATCAAATTGCAACTGCTTGCAAACATCATCATTTTCATCTAGGATCATGGACAGGATGTTGAACATATTTGTCTTCACCTTGTCTGAATGGCGTTTCCTGATTCCGACCATGAAGCAATCGAACAATTGGAGAATAAGACCATCATAATCAAACATGAGAACACATGAATGCACCTTTGCCATCAATTCTAGAATTTTGACCCTCTTATTGAAGGTAGAGCTTTTGAAGTCACCTGGCCCATTAAAGCTTTCAATAATCAACCGCATGACCTCTTTCATTTTGTCATCATCATAAGGAACTTTAGGAGCTATAAAACTCATAATTTCACTTATGCAAGTGACAACCGCAAGTCTTATCTCCTCATCCCGATGTCTCATCAACTCAAGCTTAACCAATGAATGCACCACTGGAGACATAGCTGTAGCCATTGTTTGAGAAGGTGATTCACTAACCTTGCAAAGACAACTTTCTGCTTCCTCCAAAATGTCTAGGAGAGATGCTTTATCTTTAGGTAAGAGTTTAAACTTCTTGCCCACGAACCTGAGTCTTTCTTGAAGAACTTTGGTGGCCTCCTTAGGTTCAACTGTAGGCTGATCAGTAACTGCTGAATAGTCATCATAGAGACTTCTAGATATGTCACTTGTAGATACACCATGATTCTCCTTCTTTTTGTTTTGTGATGCAAACCACTTTGAAATATATTCTCCATACTGAGCTAATCTTTGATGTGAGAGCATAATTTCTTCCATGATGTCTTCCACCCTTGGCTGCTCACTTGTCTTTGAATTTCCTTTTTGCTGGCTATAATCCATTGGATGCTCCATATAACCGATGAAGGGAAGGTCATTTCTGATCTCTTGTGGGAGTGCAAGATATTCTTTATAAGCAGCCATTATAGCATCTTTGGAAACCATGACTACAACAAACAACTAACCCTCCAGGCTGGCAGGATCCATAGCTCTAATACCACTGCAATGTCCCTTGCTAAATTTCAACTTACTTTGCTGTATTAATGCCTTAGGAATTTTGTCAAACAGTTGGCTCACTAACCTCTTACTGCTGGTAAATGTTTTCTCTTTTGTTTTTCCTTTTGATGTGATGATAAACTGCATGAGAAGTCTTTACTAAACTATGCCAAATGACTAGAATTGAAAGTAAAAGTATGTTGCAAAGCCAATGTATTTCTGATTTCTCAAATTGAATATACATGCAAATGTTAAGTTACAGCAATGAGACACTCTATCAAACAGTTCATATGCAAATACAAAACTATAGCAGCAATCCAATAATCAGATATTTCATATGAAATGGCAATGACTAAATGTTGTGTTGACAGAAAATACAATTATAGTAGATGCAGACACAACCAACACTAAATGAAATGCAGCTGTATCTAAATTGCAAGATAAGAATATGAGAACCTGGATGATCGTCCTCTTTAATATGTACCAATCTTGAAGAATTATCCCAAATTTGAATATGTTCTTAGCTTAAAAGGCTGCGCAGAGAATACCAGCATGACCTGAGCATATATAATCCAGCAACCTCACAAATCGAGCTACTTCTGAATTTGAATGGTTGTGCCTAAGAATGCCCGACTGAAAACGATTTCCTCCGAGCAATAGTCAATTGAAAATATGAGTCTTGAAGAAAATTGCACCCAGAAAAATAAATAAATCCTCCAAATTCAAAGCTATGATTTTTCCCAACTATTAGTCGTCCTCAGTAATGAAATCGATTGGATAAGGCTGCAATCGAAATGTCTTCAATAAAAGCTCCCTTCACCACAAATCGTATTTTTTGAATATTTTGATTTCTTCAATAATGTGTCGCTTTCCTCAAAGCCCCGACATTACTTCAGTCCATCACTTCTTATAATATCGTCCCAAGTAAGCTGCGATATTATATCCTGTATTGTTCTTGTCTTTTGACACTGTCGAACAGCTGTCTTTTCTGTGTTTGTCATTATCCTCAACCTTAATTTTGATCTACAACCGTTGTATCCTCAAAATGTGACTATCTGACTATACAATTCGATTTGTTGGTCTTATGGTGCGCTGTCCAAAAGAGGCCAAGTCCTCACTAAATCACCCACCTAAAGCTTTCAGCTCCAACAATATAAAGTCCCACGACTTCTGTCTTTTCCTTATTTTTGTCTTTACTTCACAGATAAGACAAACCACACTTTGCCTTTTGATGTTGAATATTATTAAAGTTGTGAATGACGGTAGAAAACATCAGACAACACCAAGCACCTCCTATATTGAATTTCATTTTGCTCAAGCTGATATGATTTTTCCAATAGATCAAACCCTCAATCACTGTAAATAATCTTCAAAAATCTGCAACTATCTCCAAATCGATTTTCTCTTTTGTTTCTCAAATTTGGTCATTGACCATTAAATTTGATATAATCGAACCAGCAAGAACAACTTCCTCCTCAGGTGAAATTGCAACAATACCTCAGCTGCTGCAACTATGTCATGTCCCCGATTTGGAGCAATAAGGAGAAATCATTAAGTTAATTATTTGTAAGGTTTTCCAATGTAAGGCTTGGTTTTCCAACATCTAGTTTGGTTTTCCAACATCCGGTTTGGTTTTCCAATGTTTGGTTTTCCAATGTCTAGTTTGGTTTTCCAACATGGTGGCCTTATATTTAATTAATTGAATAAAGTGACTTAAAATAAATATTATATCATAAAGTCACTTAAGTAATAAAATAATATTATTTTCTAGAAGCTTCTTGGAGATGGGTTAGAAAAAGTATGTAAGAAGCTCATTGCTAGTCATTCAAGCACACTTGGATTTTATTACTTCTTACATACCTGCCTAAGTCACCACATTCGCCGAATTTTATGCTTGAAATTCGAAATTCAGCAAATGTGTAAAAAAAACCTGAAATTCGAACAAATTCATACAGCGTCTGATAAAAGCTTTTTTTAAGGATTTTTGAAGCATTTTTTAGGGTTTTCGTGAGAACCTTTTTACAAAAACCTACCACGACTTCCAAAAATCACATCTTGCTGAAATGCGACCACATCTTTTTGAAATGCGACTTCTTCAAAGGCGATCTGAAGGAGATTGAAGGTCGATGGGAGTAACTTAGAGTAGCCTTTAGCCGCTGCGTTTTCTGGCGTCATGGATTTTCCTTTTTTTCCTCAAGCCTTCATGTTGCGTTTCTTTTTTTTTTTCCTCGAACCTTCGTATGGTAATATAACGAATTTTTTAGTTTTAATATTATATTGTTTTATACTTTTATTACATTAGGTTTCTTGCCCGAAAGATTAAATATTATTTTTTTTATCTGTATAAAATTTATATTAATAAATTAATATTTAATAAAATATTTGATTTTTTATTTGTATAAAATTTATATTAATAAATTAATATTTAATAAATGTAAATTTAGTATTATCCTAATTTTAGTATTCTGATTTTTAAAATTAAACTTAAAAATGGAGTAACTTTTATTCTGTTTTTAAAAATTATAATAAAAAATTAATATATATTTATTTTATACTTTTAAGTTTTAAGAATTAAAATAAAAAAACTACTATATTTGTTATTTTATGTTTTAAAATATAGTGTTTTATTTTGTTTTTAAAATTAACATATTTTATTTTTATGTTTTCTAAAATACAATTTAGTATTTCTTATGGTTTATATTTTATAAATGTTAAACTATTTAGACAATTGTATGGATATATTACTTATATTCATTAAAAAAAAAAAAAAATTACATAAGGCGAATTTAATCCGAATTTTTTCCTCGTCGAATTTCATCCGAATTTCAATGTTGCCGAACTCGAATTTGAATTCGAACCTGGTGACTTAGCCTGCGTGGTAGAAAGAGAGCTTGAATGTTTTCATTGCGTGAGGGTTTGAAGACTCTAAGGTACTGGTTTCGGTTGTGAAAGATCACCACTAGCTGGAGTTGAGAGGAGTAGATACTTCAGTCTCTTTCATTGTACAAACTTTGTGGCCAAGGGCCAAATTTGTGAGAATCGATTTGGGGTTGCATTGGGGATAATTTGCAGATTGAAGGCATCATCGATTTGTCTATTCAAGGAGGGTTTTTGCAGTGCTTATATTCTAATTTTTGTTATCAGTCATTTCCAGCCATCTTGGGGAGCCACAATTTTGCTCATAGTGGTCTTGGGAGGCATCAAATTCATGCATATGTTGGATCGCTCCACCTTGGATGATATGGCAATGATATTTGGAGCTATTTGGAGTCGTTTGGTGGCCTTATTTATTTATTGTTAATGCTGCAAATCAGAAAAAGGGACGGCACATATCATTGCCAAGGGAGGACGACTTCATCATTTTGGAAGGTCTCTCATCATCAACAAGGCTGCGACTACATCTAAGATTATATCAGCATATTATCATCAGGTTCTTCATGTATTTTGCATATTTTGCATCTCCATATTAGTTACTGCCTTCTTGCAGCTGTAGGTGCATGTCATATGAATTTGTAAGACATTTTGATGCAAGTTGTAAGCCAAGAGTCTTGGCATTGCATATTGAATAGCTGTAATCTTCATGCCAGCATCATATATCAGCCTTGTACTTAGATTTGCATCTAATAAAGGAGTTATAAGGTTGCATGTCATATGTTTGACAAATTGTCATTTGTTGTAGCCTACATTTTAGTTTGCAAGACAACTGTTTGTCTAAATGCCAATAGCTGGAAATCATCATTTACATTCTAGGATTGCATGATAAGTGATTGGCATAATGCTCATTGCTGTAGTTGCATCATTACATAAGAATTCAGTCATTTAGGTTGTTTTCCAAGTGTTTGCATTAATGTCCCTTGGCTGTAGATGCATATTTTCAGTAATATAATTGCATTTGTGAGTCATACATAGATAGTTGCTTGCATACTCATTTCATATCAATCAATTGCACATCTTAGTCAGAAAATTATGAATGCATATGCACTCTCAAAACATCAAAAACAATAAAAGTACTTCAATCAGCAAGTACAGATTTCGCTTCGCAAGTGTTTGACAAAATTCCCAAGGTTCAAATTAGCAAGTTTAAGGTCAAATTTAGCAAGGGACATTACAGTGGTATCAGAGTCAAGATTCTGCCAACCTGATTGGGTCATGCAAGTTGAATTTCAGTTGTGAGCCACGGGATCCACAGATGATATAATATTTGCTTATGAGCAGTACCTTACACTTCCACAAGAGATTAGAAATGACCTTCCTTTCTTCAGCAATCCAAAGGAAGCTATGATGGAACCATTGATTCAACAAACTATTTCTCTGAAGAAAAGATTGGAATCCATTTCAAAGGGTTCCACATTTCACAACAAAAATAAGGAGCAACCCAATATATCTACAGGTGACATATCTCGAAATCTCTATGATGAATTTTTCGTAGTTAGCAATCAGCCTACAATTGATCCTAAGGAGAGAAAAAATCAAATTTGCATAGAGAAAGATGTTGAGCACATGACACTTCATGATGACTTCAAGATTGAAGAAGAGCACGTGATGGATGAAGACAAACCAGCTACATTAGAGCAACTACATGAAGACATACAGGTGGATGGGAAAGTTGATCACTCACTTAATGGATCAGCTACTAGTGTCTTGGCTACACATGATGAGGAAGATACTATACAATGGCATGATGTCATTACTGATTTGTTTGAGGACAGCAACATTATGTCCCATCATTCTCATGAGATAGGAGCTTTTGATCATGAGAAAGTCAATGATATGACATTACCCATTGATGGAAGCCCTACACCAGTTGATAGACATGAAGATATCAACCATAAGAGGTCTAACTTTGTATATTTTGGCATATAAGAGGTTAAGAGGTCTGAAAAGATGAATGAAGAATGGATGCAAAAAGCCAAAGAGGCTAAATTAGTGGCTGCCAATGCAAGACAACATCTTCAAGAAGTCAAAGAAAAGATCAATCTCATTAACGTAGCAAGGCAAAAAAGGATAGATAACATTAGAAGACTCTTTATTCAAAGAGAGGATGAATCAGAAAATTCACATTGTTCTAATGATGGTGATGAGGTTGATAAGATTTGTCAATTGAAGGACTTGGCTTCTTCATGTGAGGCTGAAGTAGTTCGTAAACCTAAAAATCTTCATAGCTTGGAGACTCACTTGAAGGTGAATGAAAATGAGATTATTGCAGCATTATCTCATCATGACAGGATGCACAAACGGATTGAAGATCATCTTTGAGCAGTTCAGTTAGAGAGAAGACAAAAGAGGATTGGAGCAGAGACTTCTCATGATGATTTGCAAGTTATCAAAGAAGATATGAGGACAATGAAGTCATATTATTTGAACCTTCTATCAGATCATGACCACCTTCTTAACCTTGTGGAGATATACTCAAATGCCTTGATGAGGAAAGAAGGAGAAGCTGTTAAGCTCTCTCAAGAGCTTGAGGTCACTAGGGGTTCTTTGGTGAGTTCTCCAGTTGGGTGTTTCCAGCAGCAAGTGTTCGAGACTTGGACTCTAGGGGGTATCAGAATGGCACAGCGGAAGTCCATTGGTGTTGAGATGGAGGGACTTCCATTTTATTCATGTGATCCAGGTGGAGATTGTTTTTGGAGAGTTTGGATGCATGAGGATTATTATTGCAGTAATTGGAGTCGGCATGGTGGGGCAGATATACAAGTTTGGGATCCAGGAGTTCTCTTGTTGGATAGTTGGCCTCACAGATTGATAGGACTTCACAATGACAGGAGCTTCAGCTATACTCAGTGGATGTTCGTTGAAGTTCTTCTAAGGATCATTTGGGATCCTGGTGGTTGGTGGCAGTTGTGATGGCTTGGTACTGCGGATTGCTTGAGGACAAGCAATCTTTGGGAAGGGAGGACTGTCATGTCCCCGATTTGGAGCAATAAGGAGAAATCATTAAGTTAATTATTTGTAAAGTTTTCCAACGTAAGGGTTAGTTTTCAAATGTCTAGTCTAGTTTTCCAACATTTGGTTTTCCAGCATCTAGTTTGGTTTTCCAAAGTCTGGTTTGGTTTTCCAACGTTTGGTTTTCCAACATGGTGCCTTATATTTAATTAATTTAATAAAGTGACTTAAAATAAATATTATATCCTAAGTTACCGGAATCGCTCATATGCCCTGTCGATTCCGGGTACTGGTACATATCCGAATCGAATACGTGTAAAAACCCTGTAGAATCGACTAGGGTACTGCATTTTTTAATCCTGAAACGTATTTTAAAAAATAGACAAATCCTGGCGTTTTTCCGACGTTTTTCCGGTCGATGTGGCGTGTTTGACCGATTCTGAAAGTCTTGACGCAGATTACAAAGTTTTTTTCAACTTTTTCATGTGCTTAAACATGTCAAGTTTTGAAAAATTGATATCAAATTAATTTAGTATAATTGTATTTCAGATTTGTTATTTTTATAGTAGTTCTAAGTTCTGTTTGGCATATGCATGATATGTGGTAATCTAAAATTAATTCTTGTATTTACTTTTTAGGCTACAAATATGACTATATCTATGATTTTTATATGTTGCATTATTACATAAGAATTCAGTCATCTAGGTTGCTTGCCAAGTGTTTGCATTAATGTCCCTTGGCTGTAGATGCATATTTTCAATCATATAATTGCATTGGTGAGTCATACATTGATAGTTGCTTGCATACTCATTTCATATCAGTCAATTACACATCTTAGTCAAAGAATTATGAATGCATATGCACTCAAAACATCAAAAACCATAAAAGAACTGTTGATGTTATTGTACAGCATCGGGTGTCACTTCCAGCCCGATCTCCTTTACACTATTAGATAAATTAAATAATAGTCGTTGGCTATTTAATTTATAGAGATAGCGATTTTTTTGAAGAAGCATGTCTTGTATATTAAATGATGATTAATTATTAAAGAGACTCAAATTCATGAAGAAGACGCAACTCTTGGTGAGGCCGACCTCTTGCATATTATGGATGTGATTTAATGAAGGGACACATTCTTTTATTTTGGTGTGAGTTTCAAGGAGGCCGACTTCTTGAGTATTGAAGACCTAATGTTTCAAGGAGGCCAACTTGTTGCATTGGAGAGACGCGACCTCTCCCTTCATATTGTATATATATTTGATGGCCATTTCATTGCTCATCATTATTCATATTCATTTCGGTTCATTGTTCTTAAGTGTGAATTCTATAGAAGAGCAAATTGATATGCTGTAGAAGGCTGAGTTTATAATCAGCGAAATACTTCATCTTGTATCTGTGTAGCATCAGTTTGTGGTGCTTCTATTTGGCCTTCATATCGGCCTCTTGTAAAGGAGACATTCTTTGTTGATATTCAATATATAAGTGATATATTGTTGATGGGTTTTTCTCCCTCAAGAGGAGGGTTTTCCCAGGGTATCTGTTGTGTTATTGTGTCTGATTTTGAATTAATTTTCTGTGCTTTACATTTTATCATAAAACTAACAAGAACTTCAATCAGCAAGTACAGATTTCGCTTGGCAAGTGTTCGACAAAATTCCCAAGGTTCAAATCAGCAAGTTTAAGGTCAAATTTTAGCAATTGATTAAACTCTCCAATGAAGCACCTGCAGAAACCCTGGATGGATTCCTCCACAATTTCCAACTAGAGTTGATCTTTCACAACCGAACCTGGTATCCTAGAGTCTTCAAACCCTGGGACAAGCAAAGCATTCAAGCTTCTTACCAAACAGGTAATGAGAATATAATCCAAGACATAAGCATGCTCAAATGCTAAACCAACAACTCCTTATAAAAAATTCTCCAAGACCTGCAGGAAGCTTCTAAAAATAATATTATTTTATTCTCCAAAAGTGACTTTATAATATATTATTTTATTTAGTCACTTTTATTAAATTAATTAAATATAAAGTCACCCCTTCGATATTAATTAATTGAAATAACTTTATAAATAACTAATTTAATACTCCTACTTATTTTAATTAAAATAATCAATTCAACTATCCTTTTGAAATATCATTAATTTGGACAACTTAATCAATTAATTTAATTAAATTACTTCACCTCCAATTCCGAGACATGACACTCGCAAATATCATTTGCAAGCAATGTCAATTGGGTAAGCAAACTAGAGTGAGCTTTAAATTAAAAGATTACTTTGCATCACAACCTCTAGAGCTTATTCACACAGACTTGTGTGGACCCACCAAGACAAAGAGTATACAAGGTGAAAGATACTTCATGTTAGTAATTGATGATTTTTCTAGAATGACATGGGTTACCTTTTTGAAGGAGAAAATCTAAAGCATTGGAAAGAATTAAGACATTCAAAACCTTAGTGGAAAATGAGATAAGCATGAGTATTAAATACCTTAGATCGAATAGAGGAGGTGATTCACTTCAAACGAATTCGAAGATTTTTGTGAGAAACATGGTATACGAAGACAATATTTTGCAGCAAGAACTCCACAACAAAATGGAGTAGTGGAAAGAAAGAATAGAACTGCTCAAGGGATGGCTATATGCACGATGAATGAATCCAAGGTTCCTGACATGTTTTGGAAAGATATGGTGCACACAACAGTTTATATCCTTAACTGAGGCAAAATCAGAGCAAATCATAATAAAACGGCATATGAGTTATGGAAGGGAAGACCTGCATCCGTGAAATACTTCAAAGTGTCTGGAAGCCCATGTTATATGAGAAGAGATGAAGAAGATATAGGGAAGTAGGATGCAAGGGCAGATGAAGGAATATTTTTGGGCTACTCTTCAAGGAATAAGGCCTATAGATGCTTCAATAAGAGATTGCATAAAATGGTTGAAAGCACAAATGTGAAGATAAATGAGGAGAAAAACTATCAAGATGAACCACAAGAAGATAGCTATCCTTATGAAGAAAGATACAAGGAAGATGTAAAGAAAAGTGAAGATCAAATAGTTGAACAAAGGAACACCAAGGCACCAACGAAGACACCATCCTAAGCTTTTTCAGAGGAACCATCCAGAAGACTTGATAATACGAGATAATGGGATCAGAACAACAAGAAGAATGGTAAGAGATCCGGAAGCTAAAAAATATTGCCTTGCTATCCAAGATTGAACCTAAGAATTTCAAAGAAGCAAGTGAAGATAAGAATTGGATAGAAGCTATGGATGAAGTGCTAAACCAGATTGTGAAGAATGGTACTTGGGAACTTGTCCCAAGACCCAAGGATATAAATGTTATTGGCACTAAGTGGGTGTTTAGAAATAAGTTGAATGAAAATGGTCAAGTTGTGAGAAACAACACAAGTTTAGTATGTAAAGGATATGCACATGTAAAAGGTGTTGATTTTGAAGAGAAGTTTGCTCTGGTTGCTAGGATGGAAGCCATAAGGATGTTCTTGGCTTATGCTAGCTTTAAGAATTTCTAAGTATATCAAATGGATGTTAAGTCCACCTTTCTAAATGGAGATCTAGAAGAAGAAGAAGTTTACACTGAACAGCCTTGTATTCCTACTATCAGAGAATAAAGACTGTGTATGTAGATCGTGTTGATGTATAGCTGCGGGTTTCATACTTCCAGCAGCATCGATGGGACAATAAATTAAATATAGCCTAACGGCTATTTATTTATTGGAGATATTGTTTAATGAAGAGGCGCTTCACTTATTATTAATTGTTTTGAGCCGACCTCTCCTTGGTATTCGCACTCTTTTATTGGAGTCATATTCCTTCATTTTTGGTGGCCGATTTAGCATATTGAAGGGATGCGTCTTCTCCCTTGAGTTATATATAATGGAGATGCCTTTCATTCATTTATTATTAAGTTAAGTTCATTTTCTTTCTCAAGCAAGTGTGAATATCCATAGCAGAGTTCTTTATTGCAGATTGAGATTATTCTTCAAGGAGATTAAATTTATCATTCAGGAGTTTGATTGTTTGCATCAAGAGTGGTGCTAATATTTTGGCTAGTGTTGGCCCATTGTAAAAGCAAATTGCTTTTCATTCCTAAATAATATAAGTGATATTATTTGCTGGGTTTTTCTCCCTCGAGAAGGAGGGTTTTCCCAGGATATATTATTGTATTCTTTGTTCTTGTGTTTCATTTATGTTTATTACAAATCTGATTAAAACAACAACAGATCGAAGAAGGCACTTTATGGGTTGAAGCAAGCCCCCAAAGCATGGTATGCTAGACTTGACAAATAACTACAACAACAAGGGTGAAAGGGAGTTGTGGATAGCAACTTATATATTAAGACCGTAGGCAATGATCATTTGATTGTGGTGGTTTATGTGGATGACATCATTTTTGGAGGAAGCGATGACAACATGCATCAAGGATTTGCAATGGAGATGCAGAAGGAATTTGAGATGTCTATGCTAAGTGAATTATCTTTCTCTCTTGGTTTACAAATATCACAATCAAAGAAGGGAATATTCATTTAACAAACCAAGTATGTAAAAGAGATGTTGAAAAAGTTTAAATGGAAGATTGAAATCTTGTGAGTACCCGCATGGTGTTGGACATTTTGTCATTGATGTCAAAGTTCATGATTGATGCAAAATCAGTTCTAACATGTCCATTCCATATCAGCCTTGACTTCTCAAGGTCGGGTCAAGCTTCTTTATAACGCCTTGCTATTTATTTCCATTGGCTTGTGGATTTTTAACTCGTCTATATTGAGCGACGGCTTCTGATATTGTTTTTATGAGGTGGCTTGTGTGGTTAGTGGGGGCCAATAGACAAGCAAGCTCCTTAATTCTTTTCCACAAGTCCTTGAAGTGTCAACAAAATTTCTATTGGATCTTGTTGTTACGAATCTTCATGCAGATTGCATTTAGTGTGGGAGTCGAATTGGTGTTTGGACGTGTTTTGTTAGATTATATGCTCTACCATGGTCAATTAAAAGACAACTCTCTTGATTACGCTTAATATAAAAAGATCACAGGATTTATGGAAATGTTTGAAGCTTGTGAACAATGTTTTTGCCTCTATCTCTTCGAAGAGTCGATATATATAGCTGAGGATGGCATTCATTTTTTTTGGTCGAGAGTCATGAAGGCGTGCGGCATTTGTTTATGCTCAAAAAATAAAATCAATCTTGCAGAAGGTTGTCATTCAAATTTCTATCTTTGTCATATTTAATCCTTGCCGACCTCACATTTGTAACGCCAAGCTTTCATCTATTCTATCAGTTGATGTCTGTAGGTGTAGTCCTGCATCTTATTCCTCATTTATTTATGCATGAGATACTTTTTTTGTGCACTCTCGAATTCAATATAGCGTTTTATTATTGGCCATATCTGGGAATGTTTTTGATCAATATGGGTTGAGAGCTGTGAGAGTAATTTTCCTTTTGATATGTGGAGTTATCTTCCTTGGTCAATGGTGTGTGGAGACGAAAATATTGTTTAATGCCATCACGTATATTTAGAGATGTGCAGACTATATATATAGTGTAAGTTGTGTGAGCTTATTTATAAGAAATCGTGATGGAAACGTGACTAAAACAAAGTGCCATCTCTTTCATTTATGCTCTATTGCATGGGCTACATAATGTTGAAGGCGTTCTAAGTAAATTTGAGTTCGTGCAAATATACAGGAAGCTCATAAAGGGGGTCAAATTTGTTTGCAGAGTGCTTTTTGGGAGATCGTGTGGAAACGTGTTGAGGGTTGAGATATGCTGATTGCGTGTGGATGCGTATAGTATGCCTTTGGTACCAATTTTATTCTAGTGTAGGCTATGTGAAGGTGTCTGATTTTATATTATTTCGAGCCACATTAGTGTGTCTCCATGCTTTCAGTTAGTAATTGTATTATTGAGGTGCTCAAAATTTATTTGTTTTGACTCTCTTGAGTATACACAGCCATATAGGTCTTTGTAATCTGTTGATGAACTTGTAAAGGTGTGCAGACAAAGTCATACAAAGATGTCAAGCAGTGAGGAACTGAGAAGAAGACGTGCACTTCCAGTATGGTATTCATTTTAATTTCTGGGTTGGCATGAGATGCTATTTTGATTATCCTGGTTCTATACGTTTTGGTCTAAGTTTGTTTTGAAAGGAGAACAGCATTCATATATGTCAATATGAGAGTCGTTGTTGATGAGAAGGATGTATTTTGTGTTCAGAAATCAAAGTTGCAGTGTTATAACAATCTTCAGTGAGTTGGTGCTCACATTGGAGTTGGTGCTTCAGCTGTTCAAAGTTGGTGCTTTGACGAAGTTGGTGCTCACTTTTGTAATTTGGGTTGCTGCCCTTTGAAGTTAATGAAAGTAATTGTTCTGCCGTGCTATTTTATGCGAAAGGTTTTTCCACGTGATATCGGTGTTCATCTTGTCTCATGTTTGCTCTTATTGTTTTCATTGCTGGTTCTTATGGTTTCATATTTTTAAAAGTTTAAAATACTGATTCACCCCCCCTCCCCCCCACCTCTCAGTATTTTTTGTGTGCACTTCACATGGTAACAGGATGTAAGTTAAGTAAAGATGATGAGTCACCGGAAGCAAACAAACGCTTTATAGATCAATGATTGAAAGTCTTTTATACTTGACAACTTCAAGGCCAAATATTATGCAAGCAGTTCGTATGGTAGCAAGATTTCAAGCTGCACCAAAGGAAACACATGTTCAAGCAATGAAACGGATACTCAAATACTTGAAGGGAACATTGAAGTTTGGTATGTGGTATCCAAGTAGGAATGATTTTACTCTAGTAGCATACACAGATGCGGATTGGGCAGGCAGTGTTGATGATAGGAAGAGTACAAGTGGAGGAGCTTTTTTTCTTGGTAACAACCATGTATTATGGATAAGCAAGAAGCAAGCATCAATTTCCCTATCTACCACAGAGGCAGAATATATTGTAGCAACATCATGTCGCAATCAAGTGTTATGGATGAGGCAAACATTGAAAGATATCAAAGTAAAAATATGATCATCCCATGACTATATTTTGTGATATTACAAAGTGCAATTAACATTTCAAAGAATCCAATGATGCATTCAAGGACCAAACACGTTCAAATAAAGTATCACTTTTTGAGAGCAGATGGCAAAGGAACAAGTTAAGTTGGAATATATTGCTACAAAGGAATAGATTGCCAACATATTCACAATGCCACTTTTGAAAGACACATTTGAGTACTCAAGGGAAAAGTTGGGAGTTGTCCCATATTCATCCAATCTTTAAAGGGAAGTATATATTCATGGGGAGATACCAGCAGCATTATCTTGTAGCTCCATGGAAGAGAAAATTCAAAGCTAGTTGGAAGACACTTTGCGACTGATGTCAAAGGGAGAGAGTTACAAGAAGGGGGAGCCCAAGAAAGGGGAGTAGTACAAACAGAGGAGCAATGCAACCAAAAAAAAAAGTTGAAATCACAATTAGGTTGGCCTCAATGACAAAGGGGGAGATTGTTGGAAATATTGTCATTGATGTCAAAGGAACAATATAAGATATATTATCATTGATGTCAAAATTAAATTCATTGTCTAAGATTGTTAAATATTATTGTCATTAATGGGATGATAAAAGGAGAAAGTCATGACTATTTATCATAAGGCAGAATTAAAGTTGAATAAAGAAGATTTAAATAATTTAAGTAATCATAACCTCATTTGATGAAGTCGATCCTCCTAATATTGTGGACATTTCTGAGAGAATTTTAAATAAATTAATTTTCTCAAATGCTGGCCGACCAAGTATGTTCCAAGACAAATATATATATGTATATATGAAATCGCCCACACTAAGTAACTATATAGCAGCGATTGGCAAGTTTTAAAAGAGGAGGCAACTAATCTCATAAGACAGAATATTGATTATGGAAGCAGCGATGATTTAATAATTGCAAGCAATTATGTTTTAAAAGGTAGGACTAATTTAAAGAAGCAGCAATTAAATTTGTAAAGGCAGTGATTAATGAGTAAAAAGAAGCGCTCAATTTTGTTAATGTAAGGGCAGCGATCAGATTTGCTAAAGAAATGGTCATGACTTTGTAAAAGGTGGTGACTTCTTAAAAGGTTATAACTATTCAAAGAGATACATCTCTTCATGAAAAGGCATAAGGGGGATATAAAGAGTGGAAGCTATGTGGATTTAGACACAACAATTCAATGAATATTATGTGAATATTAGAGCAAATATAAGAAGAGAAGAGGCAGAAAAATGAAATCTAATCCTGGTTTATTTTAAAAAGGAATATGTGTGACTATAAGAGAAGAATATATTGACATGTTTATGATCAGATTTATGAAAAGAAAAAGTGCACGATAATGATTAGATTTGTGAAAAGAAGTACATGATACTGATCAGATTTGTGCTTGGATCAGACTTGTAATTTGTGATCAGATTTGTGAGAGAAATTTATTGCGTGAAATGTGATCAAGGATATTGCATGGTGTGTGTTCAGATTTGAGAAGGAAGAGAAGTTATTGTTGATGTTTATGGCAGCGTCAGTCGTATTCTTCCAGCAATGACAAACTGCAGGAGAATCTGATGTGTGGACATGCAGCGACTGCAGGAGAATCTGTAAATGTCAACATGCAAGGTGCATGCAACATGTAACTGACTTGCATGGGAATCTTCTTTGTAACTCCTAAAATAGACATCTGAAATGCAGAGGTAACTGACATGCATTTAACATGCAAAGGAATCTTCGTACTGACATGCATGAGAATCTCTAATTTAAGCAAATGTAACTCCCCTCCTAGTGCGTCTTCTTATGCATGTAATGAGCCCTTGTTTACATATAGCAAACACTTACAACAAATTATAATTCTGTAGCAGCAGATCGACTTTAAGGGAAAATATATTATTCTGTATTTTGCATCTAAGAGAGGTGCTGTCATTCATTGTTCAAGATAGCTCAAAATTCTTGATGTGAATACTGTAGAAGAGCAGTTTGAGATTCTGTATAAGGCTGAGTCTTATCATCAGCAAATTACATCATTGTATTACTGTGCTTGCATCAGTTTGTGGTGCCTCTTATTGGCCTTTATATTGGCCTTTGAAAGGAGACATTTGTGTTGACATTTCAATATATAAGAGATATATTTGAGGCTGGGTTTTTCTCCCTCAAGAGGAGGGTTTTCCCAGGGTATCTGCTGCGTCATTGTGTTGCATTTTCTGCTTTCTGTTAAATCTGATCCTAACATTAACAGTTAGAGTTGGATCAGATTTGTGTGGATCAGATCTGTGTTTGAATCAGATTTGGTGAAGGAGTTTATCATATCAACTGTTGTACCCAAAACCAAAAATTTTGCTTCATCAAGGCATTTTGTTTAGAGAGTATTAACCTTGCTAAAATGATGTCAAGTATAGTTTTTGGGCAATATCAAGCATGGAGTTTTGTCAGTAGTTTGTCAGTTAAAGGCAGTTTCATTGATCAGAACCTGAATCAGAGACTCAGAACGGAGCATTTCATGATGGAGGAGTGTTTCGTGACAGTATTTTACATTGCACATGGTCATTTTAGTGGTCAAAACGGAGTTTTTAAGGTTAAAATTATGAGGATTTCTCAAAGAAAAGCAAGAAAGCGCAACTATAGCCTAGGGGCGCCCTTCTGTTTGAAGGTCAAGATCTTGTTAAAAATGCTCATAAATACAGTCAAACTCTTCAGAATTAGTCTACCTATCCGACGAGCTATCCAACGAAGGTATCAGAGATCCGTAATTCCGGCAAATGGCGACAGAAGTTGAAGATTCCAAAGTTCTACATGGCAGAAACTTGTCCTTTTCCAGCAAAAGCGCGCCTGTAGCTTGAGGGCGCCCTTCTAGATGGAGGCTTGGATTTTGATTTTTCTGATGATGGATGCAGTCAATCTCTTCACGACTAGTCTGCTCGTCCAACGAGCTATCAAACGCAGTCATTCGAGTCTTAGAGTTCCGGCAGCTGACATCTAAACATGAGCTTATAATGGAGTTTTTGCGTCTTTTCAGCTTCTTCGTTGCATTTCCAGCGCAACTATAGCTCAAGGGCGCTGGTTAAAATGACCCTTAAAATGGTCCAGTTTGCTAACGAGGTCTTCCTGACATCAATACTACGCTAGTCCAGCTCCGCAACGCACCAAGTTGCCTGTCGATCCGACATTCCAGGTGATCGTGGCAGAGTTTCTACCAAGCACGTAATTTCACGGGCGGACCGGCATATCAATTTCATTGTATTTCTGTAGGTCAGAGGTGCCTAGCCTTTAGGCCTGTCAGATGAGGTCGTTCGCTTTCGAAGTCTTCACGGGATTCAAGCGTAATTACTTTATCTATCCAACGAGCTCAACCGTCAGCTTCCAGGATTTGGCAGTCGCTCGTACGTGCGAGGTCTTTGGTGAAGTGTTGAAAAGTGGAGATAACTCATAAAATGGCCAAGTGTTGGTCGTTTATTCCACCTTGGGATGGGCGCCCTTCTATTTGAGGTCTTAGAAGCAGTTTTCTTGCTTCGTCGCCTCTAGAGACTTCTCTTTTCAATCATTTTGGTTGTCCGTTAAAACAAACGTGGCTCGAATCCGATCATCCCAGCTCTCAGTATCAGAGGTCGAAGTAGGGTATCTGGTTGACAGTTTAATTTTCATCAAAATGGTGCCAGTGCAATTGAAGGCCAGGGGCGCTTTTACTTTTGAGGCCCTTAATGCTCTTTTTAGACGTCGTGTGTATATCCGTTGGATGCAGAATGTCTCCAGTCATGCAGTAAGCTTGGTTGCTTGTCAGCAGGGTTCACCGTTCGCCGTCAGCAGTCGTTTGAAGCGTCAGATGGCAGTTTAGGAAAATGGTTGTCTGGAACCCGTAAAAGCAATTTAATCAAGGGCGCCTAATTTTTTGAGGTGTCAAACGATGGATTTTGGAGTGCTGACTCCCAGCAGATGTTTCTTCCTTGCTCAGCAGGCTTCGCGATGGATATCTCGGTTCAGTCTCAGCATCACCTGGTCACTCAGAAATCAGTGTCGAAGATGGCCAGTCGTGACTTTGGCATCAGCTATAAAATAGGAAGTTAATAAAAAGTGCAATATCTTGAGCAAATGGACGCCTATGAGCTCAAAAGATGACTTTTCGGAATCGGTAAAGTCTAACGGTGAATCATAAAGCTTCATTCAAATTGTCAACTGAAGTTTAAAACATTTAATATTTATTTTGCATTAAATGGCGAATTGTCTATTTTTGGCGCCTTTGCATAATGAATATTTTAATATTTTATTATTTATTTAAATTCAAACTTCAAGTCAGTGGCAGTGAAACTGAAAAGGGACCAATTGGAAAGCTTCTATTTCAATCAAGGTTTTAAATCTTGCAGTTGCCAAGTTGGTGCGAATTT
Source organism: Sequoia sempervirens (assembly GCA_007258455.2). Lineage (NCBI taxonomy): Eukaryota > Viridiplantae > Streptophyta > Pinopsida > Cupressales > Cupressaceae > Sequoia > Sequoia sempervirens. The sequence continues at coordinate 162,318,565 of VDFB02000015.1, read as the reverse complement.
CTTCTTATTTAAGCATGGCGCACTCATTTGATATTCACCAAGCTTTGAGAAATTCGTATTTCTTAAGAGGAGATTCATATCTTAAGGAAAATTCGTATTTTTTCAAAGTGAATTCAATTCTTCAGTTTACAAAGGCGAGTTCTCAAGTTTTTGTAGAAATTCATAATTTCTCAAGAGGCGAGTTCATATTCTTCAAGAACAAAGGCGCAAACTTCAAAGCAAATTTGCAATTTTTCAAAGCAAGTTCGCAATTCTTCAAGATCAAAGGCGGATTTCTCATCAATTTCCAAAGGCGATTTTATCTAACAAATCTTTTTGCAGGTTAAAAGTTCACAATTATCAGCAATTTGAAGAATTCAAGGGCAATTTTCATTGAAGAAGAGCATATAAAAAAAACGTCTTTTTCCTCCTTGATTCTCAGATTTCTCTCAGATTCCAATTCGCATGTTCCTGAAATTGGCAAATTCGACAAGTCTAAACATCTGGATCATTTCTATATAATTTCCTCGAGTTAAAATTGTGCGTTTGATTTTTCACGAATTTTTAACTTCAGAACATTCGTTCTTGAGTTACTAATTTTCTCAAGTGAAAAGTCTTTGCACGATCGAGTAGAAGTCATATTTTCGCATATCTGACGTTCTGGGTTGTTTTAGAATCTTTTTTTGGACAAAACCCATATCTCAGATTTTTCGCTGAAAATAACTCTTCGAAAGGTTATTTTTAACTCTCGCAGGCTATTTTTAGCTCTCCAGGAATCTTGTCAGAACATAGTCGAGTTCACAGTCAACAGGCGAGTTTTTCAAAATGCAGTTCACTCAGCTCGAATACAGGACCAAAACAGTCCTTACCAGTGTTCCACGAGGTTTCGGGGACGGGGACGGGGGGACGGTAGGGGACACGTTTCGGGGACGTGGGGACAAGGGGTCTAAGTTTGGGGGCGGCAGGGGGACGGCGGCGGGAGGGCGGTAGGGTGTTGAAATACATATAGTACTTGAAAAAATAGTTATAAAAAGATGTATAAGTATAAGAATTATGCATCTTGGAGACAACTAGGAGTCCCTAGATGCCTTGAGGACACCCCAACATCCTCAAAGTCCTAGCAGCATCTTGGAGACAGCGACATTGGTGGTGGGATGGTGGCGCTGGTGGTGGGCTGATGGGGGGACGCCCCCCCCCAAGTCCCCAAGTCTCCAAGACGTCCCCCTCTAGGAAGGATTTTTTGAGGGGCAGCGTCCCGTGGAGGCTCTTGGTCATACTCATGACTTCCCTCAGGGATGGTTGAGGCAGTCTTCACAAAGTGTTGCCAGAAGCAGTTCTAGATCCGGTCAAGATCAGAAGTTCGATTATTCAAAATATTGAGCAGTCTGGCTTATTAGAGGCCGCTTCCATACCTATCTCCGTTCATTGTGTTGAATTCGTGATGGCTTGTATTAAGCATTACAATTCTACTACTCGTGAGATAGTGTCAGTTGACGGAAAAGTCATTTGTAGTCTCAAACCTTTGGACATTGAAAGGAGTTTTGGCATTCCTCAACACCCAAACAGTTTGGTTATTTCCATGGAGCAGTGTGAGCAGGCATTTGACGTTGATGTGGACAAGTGTCAGAAGAAGATGGCAGAAAGATGGTTAAAACAAGCAAAGAACAGATTGCCAAACAATGTGGGTCGTGGTGAATACAAGGATGATGAATGCAGCG
>VDFB02000015.1:162191041-162316768 GCA_007258455.2 Sequoia sempervirens | reverse complement strand
CTATTAAGAAATAATTGTGATATCCTATAAATTTGAAATACTATTAGAAATAATTGTGATATCCTATGGAAAAAGAAAAATTTTAATTTTGAATGTGTATATTATAAAAACAAAAAGCTATCTTGATTTAGGAGTAATAGGTTACAATGAATACATAAAAGTGCTGGTGTAAACCAAATGAACTGTGTATATGCTCTCCAAGCTTCCTAGGAAAATCAGCTGAAAAGTATATTCACTTGATTTCAAATGATATACATTATTACCACCCTAAGATACAACCTGCAACAATTGTTGAGAACAAAACAAAGAGATGACAAAAGAGCACTTACAACTCTCAAAATGCATACAATCAACTCAATAATAACTGATATAATTGAATGATTTGCTCTCACCCCTCCCCCTCTGTAATGTCCCCAAATTTATGGTTAAGTGACTTAATTAATTTAATTGATTAAGTTGTCCAAAAATTAATTGTATTTCTAAATGATGACTTTAAACAATTATTTTAATTAAATAAAGTGAAATATTATAAAGTCACTTATTTGATAGTTTATAAAGTGACTTAATGAAATATTTGAAATATGACTTTATAAAGTCACTTTATGTTGTGATGGAAAAATATAAAAGAGAAAAAAGAGAGATCATTCCACAGATTCTTGAATGTTAATTTTCACACAACACGTTGAAGAACTTGGAAGCCTTCGAGCTAAGGGTTTGGAAATCCTACTACACCAGTTTCGACTGTGAAACATCACTCCTAGCTGGATATTGTCGAGAGATCTATTTAGGGTTTCTACATGGGTACTACTGCATTAGTTTGAGGAAGACGACTAAGGAATATTGCTTTTCTGGAATAAATGGAATAGCACATCTATCAAACTGAGACAAATGCCAAAACCTCAAACAACATTCAAAAAATCAAAACATAGTCACTTTGTAAGCAAAGTGTTTGACAAAATATCAACTTAAGAATGAAAAATTATCGTCAGATCTACTAAGGATCATCTCAGTGGTATCAGAGCTAGCTTCCTGCCAACCTGTTTGGGTTTGAGACTTAGGAAATTTCAGCTTTCTAACGTTGATTCAGATGGACAGTCTTGTCACTCTTAGAGAAAATCAACATGTGATAATAAGTACCCTTCAAAAACTCCTACAAAAGGAAGAGGATGAGCAAGTGGTAATGAAATTAGAAGCAAATAAAATTGTTGTTGAGTACCAAGGACTACCAAATGATTTCAAAAATCAGGTTTCCTTTGATGAGTTTTTGAGAATAGTTGAGGAAGGAAATCCAAGTAAGACAAAACTATATAACTATATCAGGAAATTGAAAAAGGAAGAAATTTCTAATTTTGGTTTGTCTACTAACAACAATGCAGTATCAGTGCTTGAGCCTAGTATTCATGAGGAAGGAAAGGAATTAATCACATTGTAGACAAACACACCAGTTGTAGTGGGGAACCAGGAAATGTGTGATGAATGGCTAATGAGGGCGAAGGAAGCGAAGTTGATAGCTACTCACGGAAAACAACAATTACAAAGAGTTAAGGGAAAGGTTGCTCACATGGACCATTCCTATGACATCTCAACTTTTGGAAGGAATGTTCTGAGTCAAGAAAGTTATGAGGTGGAGTACCTAAATGTTCAAAATGAAAGGTATGCAAATGACAAAATTATTAAGGTTGCTAATGCTATTTCAAAAAAAAGAACAGGATGAAGTTGAGTATGTTGAAGTTTCCAAATCAGCATATAGTGAAGAGTTTTTACATCACTCCAGTGAGGATAGTTTAGATGTTGGGAAAGAATCCCCAATGTTCAATGTATATCAGTTTGATTTCCAAACAGCACCTATGGAGAAAAATGTCCATGTTAGCTTCAACACTTTTGATTCAGATGGTGATTTGTTTAAGGAAGCAACAATGCATGGGAAACACAATGAGCATACTTGTTCTGATCCAAACCATCAACTCATAAGTTTATGGGATCCAGGTATTTCAATACTAAAACATGGTGGAGAGAAAGCGTGTGATGATCTCTCTTTCGAACACAACATTTTCCTTACCACAAAACCTAGAATATGCAAAGAAATCAGAGATGATATTGGGTACACTCTTGGTGGATCAGCCACTAATATTATACCTACACATGTAGAGGGAGCTGTAAGTGATTCCGTTTGGGTTGAACATACATTATCCACAATGGACGAACATTTTTCAAGATTATATGAGGCATTATGCCTTAGAGAGTTGACTGTAGAGACTAAGTGATTGCCTAACAAGACAAACCTACAATTTGATAATGTTTGGTTTGTTATGGACACAACGCCATGGAGTTGGATGGGAGCAAAGATCATATCAGCTAAGGAGGTGAAGGTATGGATCAGTTTTGTGACAGCTATGGCAGCTAGAAGGGCACATAAATCTCAGTTGGACACACCTCTTAGATCAACACGCATGGAGGAGCAACCTATCCATGAAGAAGATACAAGGAAAGACAAGGAAGACACCTCAGAAAGCTATGATCACAGTTTTGTTCTTCTTAGTATGGACAAGCATGAATGGCACCCGGTTTTGTGGATACTTGATGGGAGGTTTGTTGTTAAGAACAATCCTAAAATTTCATATCATGCTCATGAGTTGGGTCATTGGTTTGATGAGACACCTCAGTTGGTGAGCCAATTGAAGGCTCAATTCAGATTTATGAGAGAAGGGATGGCATATATAACCCATAGGGCAGCAAGGGATGATGTGGGCACACATAATCTCAACTCAGATCTGAAGAAGTCCCTTTGCACTTTTGTCTCCTTGGATAGACATCATGCTGTCCTAGTTTATAGACCTGAGTTCTTCAAGAAAAGGATTGAGTTAATCATTATGGACAACAGTTCTCTAACCAATATGGCTAGCAGCCTTGAGAAGGGAAGTATGACAGCTCATGGGGGGAGTTTTCAATATGGCACACACCTTGGGATATCAGCTTATGATGGCATCTATGAAGACATTTATAACACTACTGAAAGATTTGAGGAATCATGTAGTAGTAGTTTACTCATAAAGGATTGTGTTTTTGAAGCTCAGCATAGTGGTTTTGTTGAGGAAGTGAATGAAGATAATGTTGCTTATTTGATGTACTTAGGAATGGAAAACATGAGCGGCTATGAAACATGCCAAGAAGATGACACTCTAGGTACTGAATTAGAAGGAAAAATAGGAAATGTCTTTCAAGATGAGGCTTTTGAACCATATGGTTTCAAGAATCAGCTTAAGGTTAGTGAAGACATGATTGTGGCAGCCTTGGTTCATTATGACAATATTCATAGGAACATTGAAGGTCTACCTTGGGAAAGTAAGAGTAAGGAAAAGAAGGGAGAAGTGGCAAGTGGATTCAATAGCACCCTCTTATGCAAAATCAAAGGAACATTAGAGAAGATGAAATCAAACTACTTGCAATTATTCAATGATAGGGATCTTGCAATTCGAATCGCCGAAGACAAGCAGAGAGAGGTGGATGAGCTTTATTTACAGCTGAACATGACCCGTTATAAATTATATCAAGCAGAAAATCAGACTTCTATTTCAGCCACGCTCAAGCAAGAAGTAAATTCCAAGAGCATAGGGATAATGCAAATTATTGAAGGGATCAATGCTATTGATAGGCAAGAATCAATGCAATACCGTTATTAAAATAATATCTTTCTATTTTGACGCACGATCATCCATTGATGTTTCTAACTGTCTCTAAGAAATCCATTGTTTCTTTAGGAAACATCGAATTCTATTTAAGGAACACTTCGCTCCTTCCTCGACAATTTGCAACACAACATCAATTCGTGAACATGGCATCACAAACAGGAATTCATTTTTCGAATAATTTATAATTTCTTTGAAATTATTTTTGTTTCAAATTTTTCGAAAATTTTTTTTTGGAAAATTTCGTGGGCAGTAATTCGAAATTTTTAGGGCTCCAAGTTCGAGCTCCTCTTCCTGAGGTTTTTTCGTCCTTTCTAGGCTCCTGAAAATTAAGGGTTTCTGAGAGTAGATCATTTTTGGCGCATTCCTAAGGTCGTGATTTTCAGTTCTTTCAGCCCGCGACCTTGTGAATCATCTCTGGATTGACGCGATTTTTTCTGGGCGCGCGTTTTCTTGAAGCACGTCTTTCATCTGGGCGACGTGATCTTGAGACCAGTCTTTCGTCTTCTGTGATCTTCTGGCGTCGTGTCGTATGGCTTGTCCTTGGCCGCGATTTGTGTTGCTTAAGCCGCCGATCTCTTTCTGGTCTGCGTTTTTTGAGTAACCTTTTGGGCGCGATTCTTTAACCCTTGAGGTCACGATTTTGCTGAAAACGTGATTTGTATACCTTTGTTTACAAGGCACGACTTGATTTTTTTCTCTTGCGTGATCTCCTGCAAGTGTTTTCCACAAGATTTCTGCAATTTTCTGTACCTTCCATGGCGGCTAGGGTTTCTGCAAGTTTCGGCTAGGGTTTTAAACCCTCAGATCAAGTCGAAAAATTATTTTGCTTGCAGATTCCTTCTGGGTTTTTTGAGATCTCAACTGGGTTGCTTTCAGAATTTTCTGGGTACCTTGTTTTTTGTGCCTCGAAATTTGTGCCTCAATTTCAAGTCGGAAAAATTTTCTGATTGCAGATTCCGCTGGTTTTCCGGATCCTCAACCGGGTTGTCCGATTTTCCTCGGTGCTTCGCTTTCCTCGCGTAGCCCTCAATTTTTGTACCTTTGTTCAAAGGCCAGGGTTCTAAACCTCGCTTTTTGAAGTTTCCATTAACGATGTCTTGGGTTTTAAAATATTTTGTCCCGTGAAAGAAAAAACTGCCTTCCCGTTCCGAGGGTTTATAATTTTGTCCTCAAAAATTAAGAGTTTTTCTCCTGTATACCCTTGTCAAGGTTTCTGTTATTTGGGAGGGCTCTCTGGTTTTTACCGTTTTTTTCGAAAAAACAATGATTTGTAATCTTGGGTTTCGCGATCTTTTCCTCAAAAATTGTGGTTTGGTGCAGTCAGTTTTTTGGTCGCAGTTGTGGCGAACATCTACACATCTGGCTTCTTGCAGTCTATTCTGGGGCGTCATGTCCATCTGCAGAAGATTCCGGTTTGCCGATTTTTCCTCAAAATCATAGCGTACCGCTCTCTGCATGTCTCCCTCGGGTTACGGAGGACAGCTTCCAACTCAAAGTTGACTGGTGTTGTTATTTCCAGAAGTTCTGCAGTTTCTGGGAGGGTTGGTGGCAGACTCCTCTCAAGTGGCAGAGTCAGTGGCAGGCTCTTGTTTTCTGTTGCAGCAACGTTCTGAGAAGAAGGGGGCACCCTTCTCTGTTATCTCGGTAGTTAGAATGATGACCATTAAGGGAGGGTATTAAAATAATATCTTTCTATTTTTGACGTTAATGATCATCTCATTGATGTTTCTAACTTCGTCCTTTGTAAACGATTGTTTCTTTTAGAAACATCGTATTTTGTAATTTATTTAAGGAACATTCGTTCCTCCTGATTAATGCACAACACAACATCGATTCTGTAACAAATGTGTCCACCGTTTGTTATTCAAATGATATCAATGAAGAGCAGAAGGACCAGCAAGGAAACGAACTCATGAATTTTGATGATGATAAATCAGCTCGCAGCAGTGAAATGGCTGTTATAATAGGCTTGACAGGCAGATTTCAGAATAATTTTAGTCATGAGGCAGCAGTATATAATGGTCTTCCAATGTTGGAAGAAGTTGGGCATGAGGAAATTATCAAGCAGGACAAAAAACATAAGGATTTTATGACTTCAAACGATAATATGCTGAGTGGGCTTGACAAACATAAGGTGATGGATCTGCTCTATGCCAGTAATTCTGGTAAGAAACATCTCTCTTGTCAACAATTCATTGCTATGCATGAAACTGTAAGTATGAATCCAATTCCCTCATTAGTTTTTTCAGTAAGTTTAGAAGATGGTGGCATGTTGGTGAAGGCTCAATCTAGTCACTTTCAAATTTGGGAAGTGAATGATAACAAGTTCTTACCATTAGATGACAGAAAATGCATTCCTAAAGAGGGCATAAATCATATTCTCGGTTTTAATAATGCTGATACCATTTGTTGCAGCAGGTTTGCAAACTTGATTTTATGTGATAACAGGCTTTCAAATTGTAATTTTGACAGAGTAGAGCAGCGGAAGCATGATGGATACGAGTTCAATGGATGTGAGCATGGTGTTTTGCTAAAAGAAGAGAGTACTTGTCACCTTGATTGCATTGTGAGGAGTGCATATCATTTCTCTTTCAGCCCGCAGATTGATGAGTTGAACATGTTTTTGATAACAAATATGAAGAGACTGAATAAATCGAGTTGTACTTCATCATGGTATGAGATGTCCTCTCCTTTGGAAGGAGGATTGGCAGCTTGTAGGATTTTCAGTTTGCTTTGTTCAGATGGTTATTATGCCGGGTTACAAAGAGGTGAAACAAAGAATGAGCTAATATCTTCAGATAATGAGGGCAGTGGTTTTCTGACTTGGCCTTGGGATTCCAGAATACATATGCAGACTGGTTGGCTTTTCAGTGGAGTGCTTAGCAATTTAGTAGAATCGGAAAGAGTTGATGTTTGGGATCCTGGTATTGCTTGAGGACAAGCAATCTCTAAGGATGGAGGACTATAATGTCCCCAAATTTATGGTTAAGTGACTTAATTAATTTAATTGATTAAGTTGTCCAAAAATTAATTATATTTCTAAAGGATGACTTTAATCAATTATTTTAATTAAATAAAGTGAAATATTATAAAGTCACTTATTTGATAGTTTATAAAGTGACTTAATGAAATATTTGAAATATGACTTTATAAAGTCACTTTTATGTTGTGATGGAAAAATATAAAAGAGAGAAAAGAGAGATCATTCGACAGATTCTTGAATGTTAATTTTCACACAACATGTTGAAGAGCTTGGAAGCCTTCAAGCTGAGGGTTTGGAAATCCCACTACACCAGTTTCGACTATGAAACATCAATCCTAGCTGGATATTGTCGAGAGATCTATTTAGGGTTAGATGGAAGTCTCCTAAGGAAACATGGGAAGAAAGAACCTGCATATTCTGTGATAAGGGGGTGGTTGAAACGGAGCGACACTTCTTCATGGAATGCACAGCTTATGAAGACATCCGTAAACAGTATGCAAATAGTTTGTGTATGGACGATATGCAGCAGTTATTTGAGGAGGATAAGACCAATCAGACGGCTAGTCTTCTAGTCAAAATCAATAGTAGGAGATCTGATTTAGAAAAGAGCATGAAAGAAAATTAAGTTGTTTCTTGGTCCCATAGACTGTTTAGTCTTGTGGACGTCATTAAAATCTTTCATTCATTCATTCATTCATACATGGGTACTACTGCATTAGTTTGAGGAAGACGACTGACGAATATTGCTCTTGAAGTCTGAAATTTCTGAGTTTCATGTTGTATTGATCTCCACTCTTAAGCCATTCAGGCTGTTTTGACGACGTGGTTGAATGGAGATCATTGGTCTGTTGCCTCTTAAGCTAAGCGCTTCAATCTCAAGACCCCTGAATAATATTTGGCGAGTAAGAATCACAGCTAAGGTGACGTTTGAGCAGAACAAGGGGACAGAGAGCAGCTGAGAGCAAATTGTGGCATCTATGTGCATATAGAAGCTGGCATGAGGGTCGTTCCAGGTGATGAAGATTGTGCGACTTGATCTAGAGGTGTTTTTGTGGTATTCTGGACATCCTTTGAGGTTCCTTTGACTGGACGTGACATTTTGCCTTCCCAAATGTCGACTTTCAGTCTGTGGCCTCCCTTCTCATACATGCGTTGGAATTTCCAGGTTGGGAATAAGCCTTGTGTTTGCTGTGTATACAAATTTCAGTTCTGAACATGTCCATTTCTGTTAATGCGAATCTGCAAGGGTTTTCTGAGAATATTTTTGTGTAAAGTCTGCATTGTGAGTCTTAAAAGTGCCTTGAGCAATGTTGGGAAATACTCCTTTATGTGTAACAGTTACCGTTCATGTATCACAGCCTTCAATGCACCCAGTAAAAGCTTATGTTCTTTGTAAACACTTTGGATAATTGTAAAAGAGCTGCTGTTGGATGCTGAGTCTGTATAATGAGTAAATGGTTCCGCATTTAATCTCAAAAAGTCGATTTGAGGGTCTGAAACTGATTTCTAAAGTGTACATTGCTTGGAAGTCCATTATTTGCCAAGAATGTTCTTGTGAGGATTGCTGTTCACTTTGTGTAACGAGTATCTGTAGACCTTGATCTTTGAGTCATCTTCTATGTTGGAATAATCTGCTATAAATTTCTGAGCACTGTATGTTGCTAAATCTGTTTGATTTGAAGTCAAAATTGCTATTAAAATCTTACAGTGATTGTTTGTGCATATCATAGCTGCAATTCATGCTGAGTGTGAATGCTTATATTTATTACTGAGTTGCCAAAATTTATATCAGTCCTTAATGCTGAAGTGGTAGATATCAGGCCTGTGTGCATCTTCTGGACATTATTGTATTCTATGCTTGTTATGGACTAGCACATCTATCAAACTGAGATAAATGCCAAAACCTCAAGCAACATTCAAAAAATCAAAACGTAGTCACTTTGTAAGCAAAGAGTTTGACAAAATAGCAACTTAAGAATGAAAAATTATCGTCAGATCTACTAAGGATCATCTCACCCTCAACAGAACAAAGAACATTTTATTCATGTATACTCAATAGAAGAGAGAATAGTAAATGTCCACACGAATACTTTGTAGAAGAGAGAATTGTGCTATGATTTATTGATCTAAATATTATCATAAATTCTTAATCTTTGATTAAGCTATTATCATTTTGAGTAAATACTATTGTTTTAAGGCAAAATATCAGGAATATCCCAAAAAGGGACATTACAGCTAAATTGTCATGTGCTCTTTTCGAAATTATGGAAATAATTAAATAATTAATTTAAGTTATCAAAAAAAAGTTAACATTATATTAAAAGACAACTTCATTAATTATTAAAAAAGGTTGATATAAGTGAATGATTGAAATGTCACTAGACCCAAGATGCAAAAAGATGAATTAAAAGTACAATTTATTATATGTTTATGACTTTGAGGGAATAATTGTCAAAAAGAAAATAATATTATTTTATTTCCTTAAAAAAAAATTATAAAAAAGAAGTAATGTTTTGGAAAAGAGTCTTCTTACTTTTTGAAACAATTTCATTTTTCCAAGGATGAACGCGAGTTCTTTCCTTTTCAAAGACAAAAACCCTCCTAGTCTTTATGTGCATTTCTACATAGAGATTGTAGTTGTCCTTCACTAATAAAGATTTTCAATAACTACTTATTGTTTTCAGTTTGATAATTTTCAGATTTTGGTGAAAAGTTGCAGTGGTTCACTGTTGTTTGTTTCAATGTGAAGATTTTTGAGATTATAGTTTACTGAGTTTGATACCAGTTATTGTTTCAGTTTGAGTTTTATGAAGATTTAATAATATTGAAATTGTTTCCCAACATTTTGGTGAGTTTACCTTGTGTAGGCCGTACAAAGTGATTTAGTATTGCTGCTACAAAAATATTACTCATGCTGGACATACTCGTAATTTGCAACTCTCTATATTATATCTTAACATTGAAAGTACCTTTTCCAAAGTTTAAAAAGGCAGCAAATTAATTTATAATGCAATATTGTAGTCACCATACATCTTGTGAATTATTAGTAGAGCCTTTCAAATATTAAATAGTCCACTGGATATTGACCAAACTTCATCTGCCATGCAGTATGAAATTGCTGTGATATTATTTTGGGTCATCCATCACAATCATTGAAAAATATTGAGCATTGAACTTTTCAGGGAGTTCATTGGTGGTTGTTCACATCCATAAATCCTTAGTTTTGTTCTACCAGAGGTCTGCATCAAGGGTATCTATCAGACCTCTACTTGTGCGAATTATTGATGAAGATCTGACAACGAAAGAAGTAGGAAGATAGTGACAAAGGAAGCAACAAAGGGCCCGACAAGAGAATTGTTTGTGGGTCCAACGAGGGCAGGCTCCAAGACAGTGCTTGGGCAAACCGAGGTGAATTCTTGTCGCCTCTATCATTCAAACTTCTGTCTAGGGTTTTTCCTATGTGTGGTTCCTATTTAAGTCCCATTTGAAACGCACACCCTCATCAAACTCTAGCAACCATAAGTCTGGGCCCAGGCTTTTTTATTTTCATTGGCAACAGCAAACCAAAACTGGGTTCAAACAATATGGTGGGTAACTCCTCATTGAAGGAAGTGGGTCCAAAAACAGTCCATCCAAAACACACAGAGAACATAGACATTGTTTCATTGGAGGATTTTAGAGGGAAAATAGTGGTAGGGAACATGAAGGAAAATTAAATGGTCCCCCAGAAAGGCATGTTAGAACCATACGTTCCACCTTACTCAACAAGGAATCAAGATCCTCACACTTACATAGCAGCAAAGGTTTTAGAGGCACTCTTGCACTCTCAAAAACAAAGATGCACGCAAGTCAAAGATTCAAGCACAGGAGAAAGACTAACATTTGCAAATGCCAAGCAATACAGGAGGATTTTACACAGAAGGCAAGCCAAAATAACAAGTTAAAATGGTTGGGGAGCAATTAAGTTTGTCACAATCCTAACAAAGATAATGAGTATTATCTGAGCAGCAACCAGCCCTGAGACAATACAAGAGAAAGTAAAAACACCTATAGGAGGACAAGAAAACCATGAAAATCGGTCTAAAAGGGAAAGCTTAGGGAATCATTCTTTCAAGTGCATTGAGGGAGTGAAGCAGCAGGAAGTGGAGGTAAAGTTAGAGGCCGAGGATGAAGGCAAACATGACCAATACAGCCCTAGTTCAATTGTTCATTTGATCCTCAGATCTATATGTTATTGAATTAATGGGTCTAAAGAGGAGACTCGAAGGTTTAGAGATATCAGAACAGATGAAAGACAACAAATGGCAAGAGATCATGGCTGCCAATTGAAAACTTATTTAGGAATACAAGTTACTTAAAAATGAAATAGCCAAACTACAAGCCAATATGAAAACAGGTCAGCAAGAAATTTTGTCCATAAAGCAGGAACTAAAGCAAATCAATGATGGAAATATTCCTAAGGCAAGGAGAAGAGAGACAATTCACATTTACAAGAATCTCAATCAGCAATTGCAAGCATGGAGATCAAAGAAGTTAAGCTAAATGAACAATTAGAAGAGGTAAAAATGTGGGCACAAGTGACAAAAGGGCCAACAGAGAATCAAAGAGAACTCGTAGAGAAGCAAGTTAAACAGCAAATGTGGGAAGAAAGAAATCAACATGATAGGGCAGCAAATATAATAATAAAAGGGTGAAATATCATGGGGAAAATGAGCACATTGACAAGTTGATAAAAGATTTTCTAACAAACAAGTTAGAGTGGATAGGGTATATCCATCAAGCAAGAAGAATTGGTAGAATGATGCAAGATGGCAGAAATAGGAATGTAAGATTAACTTTGAAAAACATAGAGGACAAGAACAGAATTCTGAGCAACAAAAGATTTCTCAAAGGTACACAATTCTAAATTGATGAAAATTTAACCCCATTACAATTAGAAGAAAGAAAGAATGGGAGAAAGTTGTAGCGGAAGAAATGCAGGCAACGAAGCATGGATATATAGAGCGAAAGCCCAGATCAGCAATGAAACAACACATGGTAAATAGGAAGACGGGGCCTCTCAAGAGCACCTCTCAATGGGAAGCTGGAATTGAAGAGGTTACCCTTGGAGTAGCAGTCCTAGTTTAGGGCCCATGGTAGAGGGGAAGAACATAATTGTCTTCATTCAAACACATGAGCATGAGCGCTGTAAGGTTCCGAGTTTTGAGGGTTAAATGAAGATATCAGTTTGGAATGAGTCAATCGAAAGTGGCAAGTGTCATGGTGGTGTGACAGTTCTAGTAAGTGAGTCTTGGGAAAGAATCATACGAGTAGAAAAGGAAGATCCAAATAACCAATACATATGGATGAAAATAAAGATTAGAGAGTTCACAATTTATCTTGCAGCGTGTTACTTTGCTCCCCATGGCTCAAAATCTTACAAATAGAAGAAACTAGACAAAGAAGACCCATATGCAGATCTGAAAAAGGACATATCAGCATATAATGCCATAGGAGAAATTATTTTAATAGGATACTTTAATGCAAGAACAGAAAATAGTCAAGCTCTATGTCTTAGAAATGGAGAGGGAATAAGAGACAACCCTCTATGGTTAGAAGAGGATGAGAATCAAAAGTGGGAAAGAGATTCTCAAGATAAAAAAAAGAGGTATCAAGCAGTATGGAGCAGAATTGTTGGGAATATCAGCTTGTACGATCTAATTATGTGCAACGGAATAAAAGTTTGGCCGAGCTCAAGGAACATTACTTGCCACATCTACAATGGGCAAAGTGTGGTGGATTATATTACCTGCTCAGAAAATCTTATGACAAGGTTAATAGGAGTAAAGGTGAGGGACTGCCACATAGAAATGAAATCAGATCACAACCCAATATATGTAAAGATCAATATGCAAAAAGACACTCAACACCAAGATAGGATACAAAAAAATCAAAAGAATGAGGCTACTCAAGGCACAATCCTCTTAACACAAGAAAATCAAGAAATTTTTTGAATGATACTTGAAAAACAATTGCAAGAAATACAAGATATTGGGATGACCAATATAAACAAGAAAGCAATAGGCAGCATCAAGTTGACTTTAATAATCCACAAGGCTCTTAGTTCGTGCAAAGAGTCTAGACCTAAGAGAGGCAACAAAAATAACCTTCCGGTGAATCCATGGTATGATGAAGACTGCAAGGCAGCAAAGAGAATGTTATATGTGTGTGAAATTTGGGGTGGCAACACATCAGCAATGAGTGGAGACATATAAAGAGACTACAAAAATATCTAATCACGAGTAGCCTCAAAATAAAATCGTTTGTTCCCTATGAGATTGCCTTAGCTGAGGCTGGGGCCTTTCCTGTGGAGGCGTCAACTATGACCCGGTTGCTAAGTTATCTAAAGAGGCTAGAGAACATGGTGCTGACTCCTCGGCCCAAAATGGCAGCAAAAGAGAAATTAGAAAGAAGGAAGAGCACATGGATGAAACAAAATGACAAGTGGATGAATAAATGGGGTATTAGCATAAAAGAGTGTCCAAATAACAATGGGGAAACCAAATAGTACGTGCAAGAAAAAGTCAAAAGAAAGCATGTGGACAAGGCAACTTGGGAGAAAAAGAGAATACTATATCAAGCATTTTCTTATGGCCATGCACAAAAGAACTATATAGGAGCAGAAATAAAATGGAAAGCAAAAAAGCTAATGGCCCAGCTAAGAACTAGTTTGCACCAGCTTAGGTGTGAAACCGGAAGGTGGTTGATACCTAAGGAAGAGTGGACAGATAGAAGATGTTATTGTACTCCAGAACAAGTGGAGATAGAATGACATTACATCATGGAATGTCTGGATTATAGAGATATTTGGGCCAATTACATTGAGATTTTAAATGTGGGCTCCTTGAGTAACTTGTTTGAAGAATGTTGATGAATTGTAGCTTAGGTCAGATATAAGCGATGATTGCTATAAAGCATCGTCATCGCTTATATAAGATCTAAAGCTCTTCATGTTATATTTCCATAAATAAGTAAAATGATCGAATTTTATAATGCTTGTATAAAATCGTAATTATTTATTTGATGTTCTGAATTCGCGTTGATTAAATTTCGGGATTCTTACATTACATCCGCCATGCGTAAGGGTATTACATTCTTGTATTAAGCGATGATTGTTTAACCGAATTATCATCGGCTATGAGAGGAACTCGCGCCCTAAGGGACACGTCCTCTCAAGAGACGCATCCCTTGGAGGCGGGTCTCCTAACATATAAAGGATGATCCAAATCTTAATATGCAGACATCGAAATCATTAATGTTCTGCATTCAGTACATTCTGCAATAAAAGGAAGAACTCAGAAATTCGCATTTGTCTTAGAAATTATTAATCAGAATCTCAGACCTTCTTAGTTTATTCTTAGTCTTAGGATCTAGTCATGATACAGATTTGTTTACATTTACATGGTATCAGAGCCACGTTGTGCGAATCCTAAACAAATCTAATATCAGTTTGCTCTAGAAAATTCGTATTTTTTAAAAAATCGAATTTACTCACATTCTTCATAATGTCAAGTGTGATCAGATTTGAAGATCGCCTTGCAGGAGCAGACAATTTCACATCATGGAAATTTAGAATCATGATGATCCTGAAGGAACATAAGCTAGACTCACTTGTGAGAGAAAATTTGGAGGAACCTAAGTCTGAACCTGAGAAAACTCAATGGGTAGAAAACAATGAAAAGGCCATGAAAATTCTTGTAGATGCAGTTAGGGATCATATAGTGCCCATCCTAGCAAAACATGAAACTGCATACCATATGTTCAAATCTCTTGAGAAAACTTATGAGATCAACAACACTGCAGGACTCTTGCTTTAAAAAGGCAAATCAACAATGCTCAAATAAACAAAGGAGAGTCCATTAATGCATACTTCATGAGGATTATTGAACTGAGAGATCAATTATCCACAATTGGATATCAGATTGATAGCAAAGAATTAACTCTAATTGCACTAGGAGGCCTACCAAACTCATGGGAGTCATTTGTTCAAGGAATAAGTGCAAGATCCAAACTCCCTAAGTTTGACAGGCTAAGAACTGACTGTCTTCAAGAAGAAACAAGGCTCTCCTCAAAAGAAAACAAACAGAAAAACGTAGATGAAGATATTCATGTACTCAACACATCGTCTAATAAAAGGAATAAGAAAAACTCCTACAAGAAAGGATTTTTTAAAAGAAAGAGAAATTCCAATGGAAAGGGATCCTCTAAAAAGAAAGACATCTCTCAAGTACAATGCTTTAGATGTGATCAATATGGCCACTATGCAATGAAGTGCCCTGACAAATCTAAGCAACAAGCATCGTTTGCCAAAGTAGGAAAGTCAAATTCAGATAATGAATCTGAAAACTTTGTGTTCTATTCAGCCTTATCTAGTCAAGTATCTAACAATATCAACAACTGGGTGATTGAAAGTGGTTCTTCGAGGCACATCACAGGGTTTAGAGAACACTTAGACACTATGATTGAAGAATCTGATGAAGATGTCACAATTGGGGATGACTCTACACATCAAGTAAAAGGGGTTGGAACTTGCTCCATCACATTGAAATTTGGTCTCTCCCTTCAACTCACTAGGGTCTTATTTGTACCTGGAATAAAAAGGAATCTTATATCCATCTCTGCCCTTGAAGACAATGGTTATAGAGTTACCTTTATGGATGGGAAAGTTCTAGCATGGCCTAAGAACTCAACAATCAAGAAAGCCCAAATCATAGGTGTGAGACAAGGGTACCTTTACAAACTTTGCACTGAAGTCAAACAAGCCCTTACCCTTGACACCTTTGATTCAAATGAGATTTGGCATAGAAGATTAGGACACCTTCATTTCCGTGCACTACCTTTTGTAGAAAAACTTGTAACAGGCTTACCTAAGTTAAAATCATCTCATGAAGGAACTTGCAAAGGTTGTGCCTTAGGAAAGAATTCAAAGGGGTCCTTTCCAAATAGTTTGAGCAAAACCCTAAATGTGTTAGAATTGGTTCACTCAGACTTATGTGGACCCATGTCTATACCCTCTAAAGCAGGATTTCTATACTATGTCATATTTGTAGATGACTTCTCTAGGAAAACCTGGATCTATTTCCTTAAGTGTAAAGAGTCAATAGAAATCCTCAAAAGGTTCAAAGAGTTTAAAGCCCTCTCTGAAAACTTCTCCGGAAAGAAAATAAAAACCTTAAGGACAGACAATGGGAAAGAATACACCTCTGAAATTTTTAAGGAATTCTGCATGAGTGTTGGAATTAAGAGGGAGTTCACAGTGGCTTACAACCCTCAACAAAATGGGGTTGCTGAAAGAAAAAATAGAACCATTGTAGAAGCTGCCAAAGCAATGTTGCTTGACCAAAACATTGAAACCTCTTTCTGGGCTGAAGCCTCTAGGACTGCTGTCTACATCCAAAATAGATGTCCTCATTCTCATCTTGACAACAAAACTCCTGAAGAAGCCTTCACTGGCATAAAACCTGACATTAGTCACTTTAGGATTTTTGGTTGTCCCGTCTATATTCATGTGCCCAAGGAGAAGAGATTCAAACTTGAACCTTCCGGAAAGAAAGGGATATTTATGGGATATAGTGAAACCTCCAAAGCCTACAGGATATTCATACCCGGTCAGAATCAAATTGAATTGAGCAGAGATGTCATCTTTGAAGAAGACATTGCATTCAAGAGGGCAAGAAGTTCTAGTGAGACTGAAACCTATTCCCCTAGAGTACCTGAAATGGAACCTGCTCCTGAGATTCAGAGGGAGCATCCTGAGGAAATGCCACATGAACTTCCTTCTACTTCAAATGAGAATACAAATGACAACGGCAGAAAGAGACCACTTTGGGCCAAGAAGATGATCAAAGAAGCAGAGAATCATGCAGCACCCAAAGGAACGTTCATGGAGAGTAAAAGACCCAAACGCTTCTCCAGGTATGTTGCTCTCATGAACAACATCATAGACTCCGAACCTGTCAGTGTTTCAGAAGCCTTCAGACATCAAGCATGGAAAGATGCAATGACAGAGGAATATCAGTCTATTCTAAAGAATGATGTATGGGATATAGTGCCTAGACCAAAAGGGAAATCTGTTGTCTCTTCCAAATGGCTCTTCAAAATCAAGCATGCTGCTGATGGCAGTATAGAAAAACATAAAGCACGTTTTGTGGCAAGAGGTTTTTCTCAAAAGGAAGGCATTGATTACGAAGAAACATTTGCACCTGTTGCCCGTTACACATCAGTGAGAGCAGTGTTAGCCATTGCAGCAGCTAAAGGTTGGAAGATCCATCAAATGGATGTGAAAACTGCCTTCCTGAATGGAAACATTGAAGAAGAAGTATATTTGGAACAGCCTGAAGGTTTTGTGATACATAAACTTGACTCACATGTATGCAGACTGAAGAAAGCCCTCTATGGACTTAAACAGGCTCCCAGGGTCTGGTATGAAAGAATTGACAGTTATCTCTTGGGATTAGGATTTTCCAAGAATGATGCTGACTCCAATCTCTACTTCAAGGTAATTAAAGGTGATATGCTAATAATTATTTTATATGTTGATGACCTGCTGATAACAGGAGAAGATCACCTCATTGCTCAAGGGAAGCAGGATCTAATTTCTGAATTTGACATGAAAGACTTGGGCATTCTTCACTACTTCCTAGGTTTAGAAGTATGGCAGAAACCAGAGGGCATCATACTAAACCAAGGGAAGTATACTATTGATATTCTGAAGAAATTTGGAATGTTGGACTGTAGACCGATGTCTACACCCATGGAAACCAACCTTCACAAATTGAAAGAAGCAGCAGCAGAATCCAAGTGTGCAGATCCAACCCTTTACAGACAGATGATTGGATCCTTGATGTATCTGGTTAACACCAGACCTGATATTTGCTATGCAATGAATGTTCTCAGCCAGTTCATGTGTGAGCCAAAGGAAATTCACTTAATGGTATGAAACATATTTTGAGATACCTTCAAGGCACTATTGGATATGGTCTTCTTTACAAGAATGATCAACTAGATCTACATGGGTACTCTGATTCAGATTGGGCTGGAAGTATTGATTGGAAAAGCACATCAGGATGTTGCTTCAGTTTAGGATCAGCTATGATCTCCTAGATTTGCAGAAAACAATCTTCAGTTGCTCAGAGCTCAACAAAAGCTAAATACATTGCAGCCTCAATGGGAGCAAGAGAAGCAGTTTGGCTTCGTAAATTGCTTGTGGGACTTTTTGGTGAACCCTTGAATCCTACAATTATTCATTGTGATAATCGAGTTGCATCAAACTCTCTGTAAATCCTGTCTTTCATGATAGATCTAAGCACATTGAGATCCCCTATCATTATGTAAGAGATATGGTGGAAAGGAAAGTGATTCAGTTGGAGTATATTAGTACAAATGATCAAACTGCAGACATTCTCACCAAGCCTCTCTCCGAATCAAGGTAGAGCACTTCAAGAAGAAACTTGGTATGGTTGAAATGTAATTTGTTATTTATGTTTGAAATTCAAATTGTTTATCAAATTGTACTAATATATAAAGATGTTTAAATGTGTAAACTCTTTTGTCATGTGTGTGACTCCATGACTTTATGGGCCTACTCCCCCTATGTACATTATTGAAAGGTGACAATCTTTCTAATAATGAACATTGTATTTGACATTGTAAAGTGACGACTCTACAATGACAAACTATCATGATAGATATCATGTGACTTGATATCTGTGGACATGTCATGATAGTATCTCTTGGACACTTTGATGGATATCATGGGACTTGATATCATCTGAAGATCATTGTAATCCTTAAGAGATAATCATGGTGGATATTTATATCCATGGATATGCCATGAATTATGGTAGACATCATGTGACTTGATGTCAATGCACATACCATAATGAAGATGTGTTATGAAGAATGTCATGTGACTTGACAAACTTTGAGAAAACATATCATATCTTCGATATCACGTGTAAAGGTGATATCTCCACTTATTTGATTTGAAATATCTTCCCTAGCTAAGAGGGAGTGTTGATGAATTGTCGCTTAGGTCAGATATAAGCGATGATTGCTATAAAGCATCATCATCGCTTATATAAGATCTAAAGCTCTTCATGTTATATTTCCAGAAATAAGTAAAATGATTGAATTTTATAATGCTTGTATAAAATCGTAATTATTTATTTGATGTTCTGAATTCGCGTTGATTAAATTTTGGGATTCTTACATTACATCCGCCATGCGTAAGGGTATTACATTCTTGTATTAAGCGATGATTGTTTAACCGAATTATCATCGGTTGTGAGAGGAACTCGCGCCCTAAGGGACACATCCCTTGAGCGGACGTGTCCACATGTGGAGACACGTCCTCTCAAGACACGCATCCCTTGGAGGCGGGTCTCCTAACATATAAAGGATGATCCAAATCTTAATATGTAGACATCGAAATCATTAATGTTCTACATTCAATACATTCTGCAATAAAAGGAAGAACTCAGAAATTTGCATTTGTCTTAGAAATTATTAATCAAAATCTCAGACCTTCTTAGTTTATTCTTAGTCTTAGGATCTAGTCATGATACAGATTTGTTTACATTTACAAAGAAGAAAGGTTAACAAAAATTGTAGATTACTTCATCAAGATACACAGCAAAAGATCCAGGTTACAAAACGAAAGGGAGATCAAGTAGGCACAATGTTGGCAATTTGTTTGTTTTGGGCTATTGTGCTTATCCGTGTTGTTGGCTATTTGTGGATCCCATAGGTTGTTTGGCCTCGTGGATGTTATTAACAACATTCATTCATTCATTCAATATTGTTTTCCCGTTTGATGGCATCGTACAAACACAAGTGAAGGAAATTAATAACTTCAAATTTTAAATATATTAAATTAAAATTATTAAAATATGCCAATAGTGGCATGGTGTGATGGTTAAGTTGTTGTGATGTTGTTCTTGCCATCAAGGTTCAATGTAATGTCCCCTTTTCCTAGGCTGTGGTCAATTGCAATGGTTAATCTACGAACTAGTCCCCATAGGCTAATAGGGTGTTCAAGGGACCCTTTTGAGGGTAATCTTTGGCTCTTCAGTAGACCCTTTGGTGCTTATCTCAATATTCTCCAGCTCAGTCCCCCAATTTATTTGTGGTGCGCCTTCCGGAGGCCATTCAAGACCATTTGACGCGTACTTACTATTTATAGTAAGTCACTAGTATGGTCAACTGGCAAAGTTTCTATATTTGGCAGGATGGCATAATTATATCCCAGAGTTATATTGGTTAATATTGGTCCTATGCATTTAATATTAATAACGTCAAGTAATAAAGTTAAATTAAATAATTTAACTTTGTGTTATTAAAATATATTAAAAAGGGGACTTTATATTTAAAGGATATAAGTGATTTTAATGTGCACTTTATAATATAAACTTGAGTGCCAATTTAAAGGGAGACATAAGGATTTTATTAAAAAAGGATTTAAATGATTATAAAGTATACTTTTTATTATAAAGTTGTGCACCAAAAAGGCAGGAAAAGTAAATTAAATTAAAGTAAATGAAATGAAATGAAGGTAAATGCAAATTGAGTATTATAAAAGAGCATTTGAAGCTCATTTTAGGGGTTGATGATTATTATTCTTGTTTTGGAGAAATTTGGAGAAGAGCTTCAGCAAGGGTTTGCTAGTAGTGAAAATCTCAAGCTTTTTGAGGACAAAATCCCTCAAGATGAACAATTCGGTACAAGAGTGAGAGATCTCCCAAGCCAGCTTGCAGACAATTCCATTTTAGGGATTGTGCTTGTGCTTTATCGTTTACAGGAAAGGATTCGAAATAAGGGTTTGAAGATTTAACCATCATTTATGAATTTAATGTGCACATTAATATTCATATTCTGAGATCATTGCTCTTGCCTTCTACTGGTATATTGTTATGGTGGACATGGGATTTATGGAACCCTAGGCATCCATCTGTTTGAGCAAAGATTACAGCTACAGGATATTAATGCCAGGTTGTGAGACTTCCTGTGAGGGCATGATCATCCTATGAGCTGGTGTGCCTCATTTCAGACTCAGACGTGACATTCTCCTAGAGGTTTAGACACATTCAGGCCCTCACGTGGTAGCTGTGACTATATGCTGGGCTTTTGAGGGACATGGGAGTATGCTGGAGCCATACGTGGGTCTTCTTGTGAGTCTATGTGCGCCTACAGCTGCTGATAACAGTTCAATCCTGCTGCCTTTACCAGGTTCTTATCTATGTTGACTTAATGTAATTTGCTGCTGTTATTCTAAGTATTGCAATCCATGGGGATTCATCATTGATACCATTCTGAGCGCCGTGTCTTTCCAGATACATATAAGGTCCAATATATATTGTTGTATCTTCACTGAGCCGTTAGAAGTCACAATCTGTATGTAGTTGACCTTTCTGAGACAATGTCAAAGTCTGAAATTATTGTCATGCTGATCTGCAACTAGCTGTCATAAGTTTCTAGGTGTGAACAGTGACATATTTGCTCTATATTAAGGCACAGTTTGTATTTGTGAAGGTCTGATAACATAAACTCAGTCATTATAAATGAATATCTGCTGTTCATGAAAATATTAGTGCTCTTAGTTTCGATACACCTCTGAACAAAGTCAACCTGTAACTGGATTATAGGGCTGTTGTTAATTTCTGAGTATCCAGATTTCATTGTCATACTTTGTAAGTCAGCAAAGCTCATTAGATCAGTCCATGATGTGTTTTCTGAGTTGGTATACTACTGTTATGTAAATCTGGGCAATCCTGTAGAAACCCTAAGTTTCCCCTGATTCTGAATCTGACTGTTTTTGTTTGTTTTCTGAAGTTTTTGGGTTTTTTTGTGTTTTTTGCAAGAATAATGAAGAATGGCGATTTTGCAAATAAATGATAGAAAA
Source organism: Sequoia sempervirens (assembly GCA_007258455.2). NCBI lineage: Eukaryota > Viridiplantae > Streptophyta > Pinopsida > Cupressales > Cupressaceae > Sequoia > Sequoia sempervirens. Next base: position 162,295,158 of record VDFB02000015.1, on the reverse strand, counting down.
TCTAAATAAAATCTTATAGCTCCGGAAATAACAAAATATATTGCAAATATCGATGCCAGTCTATTTATTTAACTTCTGGACTTATTACAACTGAGATCCAATAGCATGCAAATACAAAGGCAATGACTTTTATTAATTAAAGAACCTGATATTCGCAGCAACTGAAGATGACCAGATCTGGTACGGCAGCTTGTAAAGATCCCTTCTCCCTCTGTAAAAAGATTGCAACTTGGTCCAGACACCTAGGCGCCAAATTTGGAGAAGACTGCCTGTCAGAATGATAGGCGATTTGACCAAGGTCAAGAACACGCCTCTTTAATGCTTGTACGGCCTGCTGAGTGGTACGGCCCTGTCAGAACCAGCAAGTACAAATGTACGGCTTCTGGAAATCAGTGTACAAACCCTATGAAATGATGCGCCTTGATTGCAAGATGCTTTCCGGATGAAAACTCTCTAAAAACCTGAAGATAAATGATCTCTATATGCTCTGTAATTTCTTCTGGATGAAGAAATCCCTCTGCCTGGCAATAAATCGGATGTTATTTCACACCCTCTGAATCGCTCTCACTGGAGATGGCTCGTTCCCCAATGCATTCGAGACTGAAACCCTAGGCTTCTGTGCTCTGCTCAAGACTCGATCAATTTTCAATTCACCAATAATCATAATGGCTCGATTCCCAATGCAAATTCCTTATACACACTGAAAAGTGCGATTTCCTTAATAATAGGGAATCATTAAAAAGTTCGAACTTTTTATTTTAATGTTTCAATAGTCTCCAGCCAAATTTTTAATCATAAAATATAATTGCCAATTGGCCCCTTCCATGATGGGCGACCCCTTCATCAGTTCACTTAAGTTATAATATATTAAATATTATAACTTTATAACATATGCTCCAAATAATTAATATTTAATTAAATCAATTAAATATTAATATCTCTCTCAATATTCACCCGATGCACGAGCCGTCTGAAGCTGACGAATAAAGAAGTGATCCTGCACGTAAACCATCCATACTGCTAAAAATAGCAGGGGTCCCACGCTGAGTGCTGAATACTGCTAAAAATAGCAACTCAGGCTAGAAGTGTCCGAATGAGCCCGAACGAAAGCCAACCGATCAAATACTGCCAACTGAAGCTGAGCCAAACTCCAACATGACCCTCTATCCAACCTATCAGCCTACGAGGGTCGCATAATAGGCTAATCCTGTGCTCTGAGAGATGTCAACTAGAAGGGGACATGAAAAATCCTTTCTTTGTAATCAGTCAATATATGCACTCAGAAAATCAGTGGCAACAGCTGTTCATGATTATAGAAATGTCATATGTTGTAATTGCTTATTTGTTGAAATGCAAATGATCAAGATATGACTTCAGTTCAGAAAACAATCACTTTGCAACTCAGTTTATTCTTAATTGACAAATGCAATATGACAAATTAAGTGCTTGGAAAAAAATCACAATAGAGATTGTTCCATTTGGGGTGCAACACTTCATTCAAACCCCATTGGGGTGTAATGTCAGGGATGAGGTCCTCCAGTTGTGACCCTATCGGTTCATAGCTCCGGATCAAAAGCATTTACCCCTCTTAAAAAAAAAACTATTAAAATATAAATAAGTTCAAGAACTTAATTTAAATATTGTATATTTTAAATATAATAATACTAAAAATTTAAATTAAATATTTTAAAATATTAAATTTTAATGTGTTGAAAGTTAATATGAAGAAAAAAATAGCCATCACATTTTAAAATCTAATGAACTAAAATTTATAGAAAATAAAAGCAAAATAATAAAAAAACAAAACCTTATTAAAAAAAAGACAAATTGCATTGTAAACACATAAAATAAAGACAAGCAAAACATTAACAAAAACTAAACAACTACAACCTAAGTCTAACTCTCCCTCAAACAGTTGTCTCGCAAGCGTCATGATCTCCTCAAGTTCTCAACACAAAGTTCATGCCTCACACAAAAACAAATCCAAAGTTTGGCGACCTTCCAAGTTTTGCTCAAGACATTGCCACCACATTTGAAAAGCAATTTGTGCTACCAATCCCACACTAGTGCCATCGCATTTGAACACCTCACTGTGCTTCTAGTCCACACCAACACCACTATCACCAATACCACTTCAACAATGAGCAGCCACCGAACAACACTTTATTTTTAATAGCAGGCATTGACTATTAAAGACTCACTAGATAAAAATTGGCAATGTCAAAACAAGCATTCACAAGCTCATGATGTGTTTTGACTTGGAATAAATCCAAAAAAAACTAATGAAAAAATATTTTTCTAAAATATATTTTATTCAAAAACCCTAAGCCCTTCTCTCTATACAATTTTCAGGGTGAACTATAACATTTTTTTAGATTTTCTTAAAATTTGCCAAATTTCAGACTTCAAGGATTAAAATCAGCAAACCCTGCAACACAGCTTGTGCTCATACCCGAGAACAAACATATAGACAATTTATTTAGTTTATTTGCAATATGTGCTCAAAACCCAAAAAGATTTAACTAGTACATATTGTAGAAAGCTAGAGGTTGTCTCCTTAAGTTTTAGGGTTTAGTTTAGCTTTTAGTTAGAAGGCACCTCTCCCTTATTTGAAGAAAGTTTTGTCCTTACATGCTGTTCTGTTTTGAGATATTCTCAACGGGACAAATTAAAACACTAACAATGTGCATACACAACTCCATCTGCATCGTGTGCAGTTCCCAAATGCACATTTGAAGCAAATAAAAGACTAACAAAGCGATATAAGTATAGTAGGTATAAAACAACTTAACATATATTTCAAACTATATCACTTATGAAAGTTACAGTGTCGATCATCTGCAATGAATGTCTACTAGTATGTACATTTAAACAGTGATACATTACGATTGTATACATGTATTATAATTTGAGTTCAAAATACACAGTAATTTGATAAGATGATCTGCAAAAGTAACCATCTCCTGTGATGACAATTTTCTAAAGCTACTTCTTATACAACTACATTGTAAATTTTTATTTATATAATTGAGTCCTTGAACATAATGTCTGGTTTAATTCTCATAAACATAATGTACAGCATTCTAAAAGAAAACATGCTTATCAAACAAGCAATTACAGTCAGAAAGTAATTTTCTACTTGAGCTGATTTCACATGCCTTTTTAACAGTTCCTGCAGCAGCAGCCATTAGCTTTTTTCCAACTGCTGTCGATCCGGTAAATGATATTTTCTTCACCTGGAGGTGCAATGACTCAATACTAGGAAATATGTTCAACAACATTTAAAATGACAAAAAATTATCCATATAACTCAAATCCTCCAGGATATTATTATTGCTCAAAGCTGATTTGGTCCACTAGGAAAATAGAAATAAACCTGAGAAGATGCAAGCAACGTGTCTCCTATCTGAGAAGCATTGCCCATGACAATGTTTAGAACACCCTGCATAAAATGAATTTGCTAATAGCATTAGCAGCCTAATGAACTGATTTAATAATACTGACTCTAAAGCTTGTTGTATATTTGGATCTTGTTAGCCTAATGAACTGGTTTAATCATACTGACTATAAAGCTTATTATATATTTGGATTTTGTCATATACAAAATATCTGTTTTGATATCTTCAAAGCAGCTTTTTCTATTATGAACCTAGAAATGCTTGAGAAACAAAGCCATATTCTTTTTCATTTATATTTTTCCTTTTTATACTTTAAGAAGGACAAGGATATACAGTTCCGAAAAAAACAAGTGCCAAGAGGCAAAAGGATGGAAATAAGCTTTATTACTTCATGCACAATATAATGTCATGAATAGAGTGCACAGAAATACAGCAAGACTTTCTTTTCAAACACACTATCGCATGCACATTTGTTCACATCATTTCCATTTAATAAATAAAAACTTCTCAAATTTAAGAGCCACAGACATTTTTCCATATCCTCACATATACCAATATGACGAAAAAAATTCATGGTGATCAATCTTGCCAACTGGACCATCATAGCATCATACTATAGAGTATACACCAACAACATTGTTCTAGATGCTTGGTGTTGGGTCTCAGAATGCCATTAGACCACCACTCAAGAATCAGGAAGTCCATTCCTTTCTTGAAAGGAGATTGAGAATCTCCCCAAGCTCTCTGGGTACCAAGTATTGGTGAATAGATAACTTAGAGGCAAAAGTATTTGCTATTAAACAAGGGGTCTGATGAGAATTTCCTATTAAGTTTTGTGAAGGTCAAGTTGAAGCTCAGCTTAAGGGGTTTCTTACACACCTGATCAATTTTCTTAAGTTTGACATTCATGTACACAGTGATCGAACATAGATTGGATCAGATATAGAATATGCAACAGTCACAAATGGAAAACTTATTAATTTTGATTCCCAATTCCAAATTAATAAATCACAAACATAAAAGATCATTAAGTGGCAGAGGCAACACTAATAATTTGGATTTTCATTTAATAGATCAGCAAACAACAGCAATTAACTGAAAATATTTCTAATTGGCAATTGCAGAGAGCAGAAATATTAATGGAGCTGCTGAAACCAATATAATGGCGAACAGCAAAAACAAATATCCAGCAATCTATCAATAATAATCAGCAATACAAATATAAAACATAAAGCAGAAGTAACAATTGAGGTGCCAAATATAGAACATTAATAATGAAAATTGCAATATAAGTTGTTGACCATACAGTAGCAAGTACAGCAGAAATGGTGCAGCAAAACAATGACCATGAACTCACTTCACAAGCCTGATGACAATGGGCAAAGCAATGAGATAAATGCAGATTTGCTTGCAAATGATGATCATTTCCACCAAAATTCCAATTAGAGATGGGAGTTTTTATCCCCAAATCTGAAATCCTTCTAAGAGGGGTCTCATCCTTTGGAAATGGTCCCCCAAGGGTTTCCATTCTTGAGAGCTCTAATTTTGAAATTCGAATTTGAAATGTTGATAATAGATTCTTTGCCTTGAGCACTTGCTTTTCCTTTATAGGTGCCCTCATTCGGGCCCTCAACTACATTTACTTTGCCACCTAATGTTCAAATAAAACACTTTTTTAGAATAAAGTATTACATAAACCTTATAATTTTCTCATTTAGATGACCAACTATAATAATATTAAATCGCCCTTTTTTAAAAGATGATTGGGCCCCAATTTATAATGCTATTATGAAAATATTTCCCTTATTTTGTCCCTTAGCCTATGGGAAACAAAAATAGGCTACAGATCTTGAATTAAGTCATCATTTTTTAGAAGAAGACATGACAGCCGGATAGCTATTTTTAGTTGCCTCTATTTTTGGACCAGATGTGCTTTTTGAAATTTCTCCTATTCTTGGAGTCCTATTTTCAGATTTCTTATTTCAAGAGATACAAAGTTTTGAATTATTATCTAGAGATGTATTCTAGAGATAGTTATCTTATCAGAATTCTCTTTCTAATTTTATAATGTGTTTTAATTAGATAGAATTGTACTTTAGGCTTGCTTTTTGTGCAAGTAAACTATTTTTAAAAGTTCTAGTTATCTTTTTATCTGTTTCATGTAATATTTTGTAAACATTATAAATAAATGTCATTTGCACTTAGATTTTCAATAGTAATTTTTATGCCTAACTATTGCTGAAATTGTTGTTCAAAGATTTGTTGTGATTTTTATCATTTTTGTGAGATATGTATATGTTGTACCCCAAAATTAAAATTTTTGTTACACTTAGACATTTTGAAGAAATGAGTAAAAGTCTTGATAAATCAGTCAAAAAGGTCAAAATTTGGGTGTGCATGTCTTGCATGAGGGGTTAAAATATGAAATTCCCAAAATCTGATGATCTGGGTCTACTCAAAGCAGCTTAATCTACAAAACCCAAATGTCAATTTTTCATCCCTACTTTTTAGGAAAACTGCTAATTTTCTAAAAATAGTAACTTTTTCTGAGTTTTTCTGGGTTTCTTTTGAAACGGATACTTGCAAAATTTTCTAAAAATAGAAAGTTGGTCTGTTAGAGTTCAAACTGATTTTGATTGGCTCAAAATACGTCCATATCAAGCTGGTGCAATCAGAATCTCAAAATAATCAGTTTTGCCCTACTAGATCTATTCTGCTTTTTCAGAAGCATAACAGGAGCTCCGAGGTCATCAATGGAGGTTAGTCAGCTGCCAGGTGTCAGACTCAACATTCAAGGCATTGAACAGAAGGCGAGATGGTGAACAAGCACGAAGAACAAAGAAGGTGAAAATTGTGAAAATTTTCTAACTCTAGTTGTCATGGGCACCCCAGGAGAGAATAGGCGCCCATCTTTTTAGGACATTAAATGTTGAAATTAGGGTTTCAGCCTGCAATCAAAGTTGCTCAGTTTTCTTCCAGCTTCGCAACGAATCCAACGATGCAGCCATCGGATCATCTAGTCGTCCAGGATTTGAGGCCGAAAAGGGAGGATTCAAACAGAAGTCAAAATGAAAAAGAATGAAAATTATCAAAATATGACTAAGTCTGGGAACTTTGGGCGCCCCTGGCCAAGAAGGGCGCCCAGCTTTTTGGAGCACCTAATTCAGCAGTTAGGGTTTGAGAATATGCTCAATCTCTTCAGTAGTCAGCCAGCTCCGCAACGCCTGTCTCCGTTAGATCATCCGACTACCCAATCTCCAGCAGATTCGGATCAAAGTGGAACATACAAAATGGAAGTTTGAACTTAAAGATGAAAATCAGATGAAAAATGGCTAAGTCTAGAAGTTTTGAGCGCCCCAGGAGAGAAGAGGCGCCCAAGTTTTCAAGGGTCTAAACAGATGAATTTGTAGATGTAGCTCTAACGTGATTTCTTCAGTGTTGATCAGGCTCTCCAACGAGATATTCAGCACATCAATCGGAGTTTGTAGTTGCCAGATACGAGAAGCTGAACAGAGGGTCTGATAAGAGCTAAGAATTGAGATTCGAAAGCAAACATGAGAAAGTGAAAAATATTCTAACTCTAGTGAGTTTGGGCGCCCCAGCTTGCCAGGGGCGCCCAAGATTTTGAAGGTCCAAACTCCACTGTTTGATGAAGTTTCTCCCAGGAGACCTCTCTTAATATCTCCTCAGCTTCGCAATGAGCATAACCATCAATCAATCCGATGCCCGGATCACCAGATTCGGCAAGATCATCTGTAGAAGAGTTAATAAAGAAATTGAAAATCATTAAAAATGGCTAACTCTAGACAAAATGGGCGCCCCTGGAGGAAATAGAGCCCCATGAATTTGAAGGTCGAAATGAAGTTTTTGGCCCAAGACGCCTCCAGAACAATCTTCTCAGAACAGGTCAGGCTCCACGATGAATCATTCAGCTCACTCATCAGATTAGTCTGCAAGCCGGAAATCGAGGTCAAAGTAGGGGGTCAAAGTTGTGAAAAGTTGAAAATATCAAAAAAATGACTAACACTGCTTGAAGTGGGCGCCCCTGGCCAAGAAGGGCGCCCAACTTCTCATGCCTTCGTGAAATTTGCAAGATTTTCAAAAAATTCAAAATTGCTAGAGGATGAGGACGTCCAAGTTCATTGAACAGCTGATTTTAGGGTTTTGAAGATAAAAGCAAAAGAAAGCAGACCTATTTCAAACCCTAAGTCTATTTAACACCTCTTTTCAATGTAATTTTCATTATTTTTGCAAGTACCATTCAAAGGAGAAAGTTGGAGCAGCAAGTTTGAAGAGTTTTTCATAATTCAAGAACTCAAGTTTGCTGGTTATTCATCAAATTTTTCAGACCAGCAAGCATAAGGCCTTGCTTTTTCAAGCTTTTTCATCCAGAAGATCAAATTTTTCAAGAAGGCGGCCAAGATTTTCAAATTTTCAGCCATCTGGGTCTTATCATCTCATTCTTCTGAAGAAATTTTTGAGAACTTCATCAAGTTGCAGCAGCTGTGTTTTATTTGCATGTCAGTGAAATCCTCAGTGCATTCAGTTTTCAATCATCTGGGTCCTTTCAAATCAGTCTTCTAAAGAAAACCCATATCACAGCTTTTTCAAAAAAAATTCAAATTTTAGGGTTGGCTGCGTTTTCGATCAGCCATCAGTGTTTTTCAAATCTGATCAATTGGGTCCGTTTCTAATCATATTCTGAACAAAACCCAGGGGCCAGCTTTTTTCGTGAAAAATTGAAGAAATTAGGGTTTGCTACTTTTTCAGTCTAAATTCAAACGAAATTCTGAGCAAAACCCATATCTTAAAAAAAATTTCAAAAAATTTGTCCGTTAGGAAGAAAAGTCAGCATTCTAAAAATAGTAAGTTGCTCAAAACTTGTCTGAACCTAGGCGAGTTTACAGTCATTCTTCAAGGTTTCCGAAATGGAGTACACTCCCAATATTTTCAGGACTGAATCAACTCTCTATCATGATTACATCAAAACAACTGAGACAGACTTGCATCACATTAAGCCGGTGTTTGATCTACACGCTTTGGAGAGCGAAGGCAACACTTCAATCAGAAACCTAGGACACTCTGGACTCCTCGCAGCAGCGTCTATTCCTATATCAGTTTAGAGTCTTGAGTTCATAATCGCTTGCATCAAGCATTACAACCCGGCTACAAGGGAGATTCAGTCAGTTGATGGCAGATTGATTTGCAGTTTGAAGCCTGATATAATCGAGAAGTGTTTTTCCATTCCCCCTTTGGCCTAAAAGTGTCACTATCTCAAAGGGTGAATGTGAAAGGATATGGGAAATGCACAAAGACAAGTACAGTAAGAAGATTGCACATAGGTGGATGAAGGAGAAGCATAAGAGTTTGCCTAAGAACGTCGGGCGAGGCGAGTTCAAAGATGAGATTGCTATCATAATCACCTTGCTCAACAGGGTAACTGGATCAAAAGACGCTACCAAGTTTCAGCCTTGGATTTTTTACGCCATACCCCACATCATGAAGAAGACCGAGTTCTATGATTGGCCCACCTTGATCAGTGACAACCTACATCAGCAGATAACAGAATACTTCTAGTTTCATGAATTCCATATGGTTTCTTACCTAGTCTACCTGGTGGCCTATCAAGGTCAATTCAGAGGGTTGAACACCAAGGGATCATTGAGCGTACAGCATATCTACAACTACTATCCCCAGTTGGAATTCACGAAGTCACTGCATCACTACAAGAGAGTGAACGAGGCATTTCTGATGTACACAGTGCGGGACCTAGACAATGAATTGCACGTCCGTATCTCTTCAGTTGCCGGGGCAACGATGGCGGAGTGGGCAGATTGGTTCATACAATTTCCTACTTTCACCTATCTCAGGGTCTATGGCTATTCAGGTGCCCCGCTCATGCTACCAAGGTACCTGTCAGACGAGGTCATCTTCATGGAGTTCTTAAGGCAAGCACACGATGTCCACGCATTCTTGAGGAAAAGAAAGAAACCCGCCCTCAATTTTCCATTGGGACTGGGAATCTATACATGCAGGACAACAGCAGATGCTAAGACAATGGGAGATGAGTTAGACAAACTCGGCCTCAACTCTTACAGCGAGAGACGATCATTTGATCCTCATGATGTCTATGCTGGCCGGCTTGAGAAAAACTATGATCATATATCCGCCCTTGAAGATTTTTGGGCTAATTGTTCAGATGAGTTTGAGGTGCGAAGGCGTAGTTATAGCAGGCTCACTCTTCACCAGATGAAAGACTACTTAAATGAAGATATAGAAGGATTGTCAAATGATGATGAGGATGTGCTTCTTCCGATGTATGTTCAGAAGCGAATTGAAGATCAAACCCTTCCTCAAGTCAACTGGGCTAATAAGGAATCCCTCTCAGTCGAAGAAAGGATGAGGCAAATCCTCGAACATAGCAAGGTTTTCCTAATCCTTAAGAGGAAAAACTCCATTCCAGTAGCAGAGCCGCCAAGGACAATTCCCTCTTCTTCCAGAGCACAGCCAAAAGGGAAGGGAAAAAGTCAGTCTCAAGAAGGCGTCAAGGGTGGTAGATCAAATAAAAATGTAAGAAGAAGGTTAGACTTCTCAGGCATAGTCATACAGGAGCAACCTACAGTTGCAACAAAAGTTCCTCCTGACGAGCCCGTACCTCAGAAAGAAGCAGAGGAGCCGCCTTTAACACATGTTTTTGAACCTTTGACAAAGTCTTCACCGATTCACATTGGCCTTGATATTGAAGATGATGAAGAAATTGCAATTGTACCTCCTAAGGAAGTTAGTAAAGATACTACCATGTCTTGGCTTGAGAACTCCTTGGGAAGGTTGAGAATAAGACCTTCATATAAGGTAAATTTTGATGATCTTGATAATATATATCAAGAACCTCCTAAGAAGAAAGCAAAGAAGCAAGTTCACTTTGATAGGAATCCTAATAGCGAGATAGTCATGGAGACTGCATTACCCCCAAAGGACAAGAACAGGGATGAGGTGAATATGGATGACTTCGTGATGGTCGAGGCTAATCTTGGTAGAAATACCAGACATGCGGATGTGAGTCTATTCAGAGTTGTGTCTGAAAGTCTTTAGGAAAGAGTGCTCAAAGATGGAGAAGACAAGGCAACCCTCAAGGCTAAAATACAGCAACTCAGGCTTTATATTTCTAACCTTGTCCATGGTTCTTCACAGGCTACTCAACTGCTGCCCCAGGTTTTAGAGACACCAGCTGATCATCATCAATTGAGACAACTGGTCATTTGTGGAAAAGAAACTCAGGAGTGGATTGAGAGTTTCATTGTCAGAGGAAAAGAGATCTTGGCGCGGATGTTTCAATTGAGAGAAAACGCTCATGAGCTACGTCAAGGTATCCAAGGGTTTGAACAAACAGCGGCTGAAGTAAAATCAAGGCATGAAATCATCATTGTTGATTTAGATACAACCTATGGTTCAGCAGTTTCAAAAGAACACAAGAGGCAGATCCTTGCTTGGAGAGAGCGTCATGTCTTCAAGGTTAAAACTTATGAGAGGATATCTGAGGAGTTTATTGCCTACAGACAAAGGGTGATCGAAGCTCTTCTTTTCATCAGTGAGTTTGTCACAGCGATTCCTTCTCGATACAGTCTTGAAGATGGTTCTTACGTCGGGCTTGATGAAGTGCAAGCTCAATTTCAGAGTGTTGTTCGCAGCTGTGATAGCAGCAATCCAGTTCGCGGGAGGATGTCATATTTCGATGATGTCAACAAAGTTTGAGAAGGCAGCCAATGAGGTCGAAGATTTCTTAAGATCAATTGTAGATGGAGAGGATATCTTAGAAAAGCACAACTTTGTTGTTGATGGGATAGATGCACCGAACCGGGACACAGTTTCCTGCTTTTTGGCAGATGTCATAGAGATTTAAAGCAGCTTTCTTCTAGAAGCTTTCTTTCCGCTTTCTTTCTATTCTTGGAGCAATTCTTATCCATTCTTTGAAGAAGAGAAAGAAGATAAATGTGATAGTTGGCGTTTCCCGCTTTTTCCTGCTTTCTTAGGTGTTAGATGTTATCTTCTTTCTAGATTTAGAAATAAAGTTTGCTTGCCGAGCAAGCCCTAGATTGTGAAAGCAAGGAGATTTTAGGGTTCCCTACTCCTCTGCTTGTCTATAAATAAGAGCCTTTGCTCATTAGCTTTCTTTAACCATGCTAGTGATAACAAAACGTTGAGCCTATTGTGCCTTATATTTGTTATTCAAGTGTTGTTCAATTGTTTTATGATAGCGAATTGTTGAGTCTCTTTTAGCCAACAAGGAGGAGTTGTAATTGTTGTTCCTATTGTGTAAGAACAAGATTGCAAGCCTCTTTAGCTGCAAGCTCTTGTTCCAGGCATGTTAGTAGTAGATTTTGTTCCAGAAGTTTGAGAAATAAAATCATGAGCCTCCTTTGCCTTGATATAACGTCTCAAATTTCCGTTATTTGTGTTATGCTTTTATGATCTTAATTTCAGCTTACATTGAAGTGTGTAGATGTTTGTTGAGGAAAAATTTATTGAAGCACTTTGTCAGAGAATCAACCTTGTTCATTTCTAGTTTCTCTTGCTCTGTGTATTACTCGAGAAGTTAGAAACGTCTTTAGCTTAAGTTAGTCGTAGTTGAAGTTCTTAAAACAGAAAATCTCAGCTGCGGCGTTTGTGTTTAATAAACCTTGTGCTCTAGCTGATCAAAAAGATAGGCAACTTAGTTTTTAGTTTACTTTCTTTCAACACCATCAGCAAGAGGGAGCTTCCCCTCCTAATTTGAAGAGCAGTTTTATCTGTGCATAGCTGTCCGCTTCAAATACACATTCCAGAGGTGCAAATTTAAACGCCAACAGTATAATTTAGTAATTATTGCATGCATAGCTGTCCGTTTCAAATACGCATTCCAGAGGTGCAAATTTAAACGCCAACAGTATAATTTAGTAATTATTGCAAATTTTGTATCACAATCATTATTATGGAATTTTTTGTACCTTTATATGCAAATCTTCATAGTTATTCATATATATGTTTTATTCAATCCATTATTGTTTAACTCATAATTTTCAATATATGCATGTAGCAAAAAATGTGAGCATTAAATAGCTGTTATAGGTCTTTTTCTGCAATAAATAGAAACTACACAATCTTTTGTCTATTGCAGAAGTGTTGAATCCCTTGTGCCCTAGCCTACAAACAAAAAGACAAGTTTTTAGTTAAGTTTGTGTTGCATACTTAAAATATCCACTAGTTCTAGGTTATTATAAATTTTAGTGTCTAGAAACATATCATTTCCTTCACTATTCTAAAAGGGAGCTTTCCCTTCCGATTCGAAGAAAGGTTTTATCTTACATACTGTTTTGTTTTGTGTTGCACTAAAAGGGCCAATTAAAATGCTGAAATATGTGTGGGTTAGTATTTCCCCCTACTGTCACAATATTAGTAAAAAAAAATCTCTATTCAATCATATTTCTAAAATGATGAGTAATATTCTAATTTCTTTTATCACTATGTTTTATCATTTGTCTTCACACAACTAGTCATTTATGAAGTCATTCGTTCTCACCACCCAACATATCTTAATCATTTTAACCAACACTAGCTTACTTGAATATTTTCTGCTCTTAAATAAAGGGCCATAGGAAACCACTAAATTCTTCACCATGTTTACCAAAATAAGCATACCACATGCTGCCAATTTAAATAAAGCAGTCCAACAAAAAGAAAGTTCCATTTTCCTTAAACTTCCACAAGTTATTGACAAAGAATAAATCCTAATGTCACGTCTCATACTTTGATGCTGTTTGACCATGACTTTGTGGTATTTAATATATGAATTATGATACGTGTTAGAGCAATATAATATACTACAATGCTTTCGTGTATGGAAATGTAGAAAAATAATTGTTTTCTTTCAGAATTATGAGTGCATTTTATTTTAAAATGATACAAAATAGGAATGTTGATTTAATTATTGCTTAAATTTATATTTCTATATTGGTTACTAATACACTTTCATTTTTGCACGCCTGAGTGCATTTGAGTTGCAGGTGATCGAAGGCCAAGAGTGTGATTGAGGAAAAGAAGGTTAGCTTCCCGACAGGGTAAAAGAGGAGAAGCTCTCGATCACGCACACACCACTTAAAATCATGTAGTTGCATTAGGCCATGTCTGTTTTCAATGTGATTGTTTGAAATTGATTAGCATAGCAAAATTAAAATATAGTTTAATTAACCATAAAAATTGTGAAAAGAATATGGTTTATTTTACTTTATCCCATTTATTTTTGTGCAATAAAAAGGAAAATCTGAGTTTAAAAAATATATATATATATATAGGAAATTAAAAACAAATAATAAAGTGAAAATATTATGTTTGCATATAATGAAATAATTGGTTTGTATAAAGTGGAAATATTTCTGTTTGCATATGGTTATTTTTCCAAAATGAAGAGGAATGTACAGCCCGAGAGAACTTTGGGCTCTGGAAATTTTTCCTTAAAACCAACAATGCTGTTGGCATGTGGCAATCTTTAGAATTTGCATGTGAAATTTATCTGTCATTTGGAAATACTCTGCATGATCCTCGAAAAGAGGAATAAAGCTTTAAGAGAGAAAAGAGAACATCCATTCAGACATATCCGAGAGCTCTGGAAGAAGGCGACAGGAAGGTAATACTAGGCATCTGCACTGGAGAAAATTGCCAGGTTCTTTTCCATACTTTGTTTTTCAATCAGTTTAAAATTGCAGTAAGAAAATTGAAGAAATGAAATGCTTCAATCTATGAAATGATTACAGATATCTGAGAAATCTTTTCCAATTTTATTTTTTTGAATCTGGGTAATAGTTTACTTCTCATTGCTGCATTATAGAAAGAATACCCAATCTTTTCTTCCAGATTAGGGTTACATTCAGTTGCAAAAGCTGCAAATTATTAAACTGCTCTCAATTATAATTGAAACCTACATAAACATATATATATACATATATATATATGCATATAATTTTGCATAAAACACTGTCACCTGAAATAAATTCGAAATGCCTTTGAGATAATTTGAATGCAGTATAATACTGGGTAAAATGTCTCTAAATGTCTTTCTTCTTTTTTTTTGAGTTATGAAATTGTTATACACAGGAATAAGGAAAGGGATTTAATCCCTTGTCCTCCCCATGGGAAGGACGCGGTTCTGTGGGGAGGCTCGCGCCCTCCACAAGCCGCGGCCTGTGCAGGGGGCGCGAGCCCCTCACAGCCCGCCCCCTCCCCATGGGAGGGGCAAGGGCTTCCTGCGCCCTTATGGTGCTCAACGCCAGTAAGAAACCCTGTACAATGTTTACATTCTGTGTGCACAGCCAGAGAACTTGTGAACAGTTATAAAAAAATTAGTATTTCTTTCTTTAAAATTTACACTAAGCTGTATATGAATTTTTATATACCTATATATATATATCCATACATATATATACCAAAATGCAAGTTTGAACAGGAAAACCATTTCCAGAAAGTGATATGATCTCTGTCAAAAATACACAAGAAACCCTGTAAAATGTTTATATTCTGTGTGCACAGCCAGAGAACTTGTGAACAGTTATTAAAAAAAAAACCAGTATTTCTTTCTTCAAAATTTACACTCAGCTGTATATGAATTTTTACACACACACACACACATATATATATATATACACTTAGCTGTTTATGTATATATATATATATATATATATCCATGCATATATACCAAAATGCAAGTTTGAACAGGAAAACCATTTCCAGAAAGTGAAATGATCTCTGTTAAATATACACAAATATCTCAGAAATGTTAAACCTGGAACAAGAACAGAAGTATCTCTGAGAAACCATGTAAACTGAAAATCTTCTTGAATTACTTTGTCATATACTTACATACAGAAGTACATTCCTGAGTAAAGGAATACAATATAAAATTGAATGCAAG
This sequence comes from Sequoia sempervirens, assembly GCA_007258455.2. NCBI lineage: Eukaryota > Viridiplantae > Streptophyta > Pinopsida > Cupressales > Cupressaceae > Sequoia > Sequoia sempervirens. The sequence continues at coordinate 162,279,819 of VDFB02000015.1, read as the reverse complement.
TTTTTCTTTCAAACCTCTGTTATTCTGAACGAATTGCACTGTTTCTGTATATTACTAATATTCAGAAACCTGTATTAAAATTAGGAATTACACTATCAGTCAGCTTGAATTTGGAAAGAATAGAAGTATATACTGAAATCAGTAAACACTGTTTTATACAAAAGATTTAATTAAATTTCTCTAACAGTACACTGATAGTATTATGACATACATGTTCTTCTCTAAAAACAGAGTCTTTTACCAAATCAGAAAAGAATTACTTACCAATGAGTAAATGGAATCTTACTACTGAACTTACAATTATGTAATTCAAAGGATGTTATGAATTCCTCATTTGAAATTCTTTTAGAAACAATTGAATGCATGAAACATGAATGGAAAATGCACAACTTTCTGCTTTTGTACTTCATTATACTTTTCTTTTGGTAACTTCCAGGACAGGATGCCGAAGGTGGATCCGCAGAGACGGTAGCTTTACCTTTTCTAAACTACCATTTGCTTATTTTATTTTATGCTTGGCCAAGCACTTGTACCATTGAAATAGATGGATTTGTTTAAAAGCCTAGAAATGTATATGTATTTGAGTCTCTGCCACCTCCTGTTGCAAGAAATATGTTTTCTCATGTTAGAAATGCATATAAGCACCGGGCATGCATCGAGAGTTCCCTCCTGTTTTATTGTGTCAGGTTGTTAGGCTCCTTTATACAGGGCCGGGGATTCCTTCGAGTTAGGAAGGAACCCGGGGAAGTCATGCACTTCGTGGTTGGGCGGAAAAGGCGCCTGAATCACACTCTTGGCCCCAGCTCACAAGAAGACCGATGGTGTCACGGCGGTTGGAGGTTCAGAGTTTTATTTGCTATTGATGAACTTGAGTAACATTCTGGAAATGGCTTGTATAGCGCCATTGTATGTATATTTATATTGACATTTATTGTTGAAACTTGAAATAGAAGTATGGCATGAAAGGAACTAATGTAACATTGATATGTAGAATTAAAGTTTTATGATGTAGCATTGAAAAAGACGTTTTCATTGGAATTATTGATTCCTTCTGAGTATAGATGAATATGTATATATGGAAATTCATTGATGTACTTTTGCCATGTGCATACTCTTGATAAATTAAAATGTTGTTATTTGAAATGCAATTTAAATTCTCTTTTATTGAGCTCATTTTGGAAGTTTTTATGAATGATATTAATTACTTGAAAACCCTTTTGAAACGGAATTGAACAATTGAAAATGCTCTTAATTTTCCGAGCGCTACACCTAATCCCTCTAGCATTGACTTTTGGGAGTGTGATTCCATTCCACCTGTCTTTTATGTGAATTTGTGTATACTATGTTTATATAATTTAATATAGAAATGCACTTTTCATCATAAAATTCGTTTTGTGCTAAGAGAAATTTTACAAAGCATGTATTTAGGATTCTGAAATTGTTAACTGAAGCCTTATTGATCATAGGAACATTAAACAAATACAAAAAACTGAAAATTTTGAAATCTTACTGATGGAACTCCAGCTTGAAGTGCAAGCTCAGCAGCTGCCAGTGCTGTCAGAGGAGTCAACTCAGATGGCTTGACCACAACTGTACAACCACAAGCAAGAGCTGGGGCAACCTGGAGTTCACAAGAGAACAAATAAAGCAGATTAAAACGTCCTGTCAAGAATTATAAGCCAAGAAACATATTCATTACATAAAAAATTCTGAGATATTTTCTAAACATGACATCAAACAATGAAACCAGAACATCAGCATTTGTTAAGCGGTTATTTCAATTGTTAGTCTATTTTCCTTTTAACTAGAAAAACGTTGAAGCAATGACATATGCCTTAAATATACTTTAAAAATATGCCGGAAGGAAATAATTACAGGACAGATGAAAATTCTTGATCCAAGTAATGAGAAGATCTAGCACAACCAAAAGTCAAGCATGAAAAAAATACTCTCCAAATGGAAATTCAAATAAATAAAGAGCAGGTGAAAATTAATGGTTCAGCTAATGTTAAGGGCTAGCACCTAGACCCAAAATAAAAGGATTTTCAGTGATTGTGTGTAGACTCAAAATTAAATTACTGATGCTGAATCAAGTAAACACAAAATGATTAAATGACTGATTCTGATCATAGTTCGCAAATTCAAACTTGACTTAGACTTGGCAGACCAAAAATTTCCAACTTAGCAAAAACTCAGCAACTTAAAATAGTATGTAAATTTCTTTAAAAACAATATTTTTTTGCCAAATTTAATTATAGAATGTATCAAATGAGCCTAAAATCAAGGGGAAGTGTTTTCTATTAGATTTTAATATAAAATTGCATCATCATGCAAATACAATAGTTAGTCGATAACTATTATGAATTTATGATGATTGTATTTGGAAATAACCATCATAAATTGCATATCTAGCCAAGTTACAACTTATAATATTTTAAAATTTCCTCTTCCTTATTCTGATGTAAAATTGGGGGAGAGAGGGTGCAGTCTTCACACTTGACTACAACTCCTTGCTCAGCCTAAAAGGTTGTGTCTTTGGCTCCACCCTACTAGTAGATGATAATGACTCCTCCTCTACCACATCAATGTCATCCAATAACAATCCAATCTCTCCTACTTTTACTGCAGCCGCATCCTCCATAGCTTGTCTCTTAAAATTAACAACCACATCCTTTGTAAACAAGGAGGGATCCTCATCCTACATAGTCCAATCACTATAGGGATAAATCACATCCAAATCAATAAGCTGCTTTAATTTGTCCTCCACCTTTCTTGTGTGAAGCAGAAGATTGTATTGCACAATAACTAGGTCACTGGGGCACCGTTGAGTCAACTTATTATGCTTCTAGATATGAATGGCGCCAAACAAACTTCAATTGTGCTCACAACAAAAAGTTCTACGAGGTTGAGAAAAAACTTGAAGGAATTGCTTTTGGAGATTTTGGGTATTTCCCCCCCAATCTTCCCACTAAAAACATGCAAATAAGATATTCAAGAGTTTGTAAGCAAGCAATATTTTATTAACAATTATAATTTGTAACTAGTAAGATATAAGACTTTAATTTTTCTTACCTGACGTCTAGGTGGACCTTCCTCGAATGGCTAGCAGCAAAGAAAAGAGCTTCCCCCTAGCTTCCTTATAATTCTACAACTCTAAAATGATGAAATCTCACATCTCAACCTCCGGTGTCATCCTCTCAATGAATATTGAGAGGCCCTCATAAAACCTTTCCGTCAACATCCATGAAGTTATTAAAAAAGAAAAACTTGTGGTTGATGTAGAACCCCACTACATGAATGGGTTGGAGTTGATTGTTTCACGGTTCACCTTTTATCAATGACCTCCCAAATGGGGGCAAATCTACTTAAATCCCCCCTATAATAGTTTTGGATGGCCTCTTTGGCCCTATCCATGGCCTCATAAATGTATTCCAATAGGTTTTGCTTCTCATCCACCAAGTGCAAAACCCTCACCAACAGCTCCTATAGCTACAAAGTACAAACAAATTAAAGTTAAAAACTTACAAGTTACAATGAAACTAAATAATTTTAAAGTTCAAAAATAAAGTATCAGTTTGAAATTTTAATTTAAGTTTGAAGTTGCCCTAACAATCTCTATAGCTCTCTTGGCAAAAACATCACCAAAAACTGTCTTTGAGATCCTCTCTCCATTAGCCTTCTTTGAATATGTTGCATCTAGCCATGCTTGACTCACAAACATCTACGTCAAGAATGTCAAAGAACTAGAAATGCTTTGTAACGTTAAAAAATTAGTTGCAAACCTTGTGACACCTGATTGCACAAGCTCTTTCCACTTGGTGTGATGTCTCATCTAGTTAAGAACGCAACAGTAATTATAAATATATTCTGTTATGTTTCTTACATATTTTACAACCAATCTCATGCACTGATTTTTAACTGTCCTCCAAAAGAAGGTCAAGGCGATGGGTTGCACAAGAGGTCCAAAAAAGTGCTTGATGCCTCTCTTGCAGTAATCTTCCAACCACCACATATGCCACTACATTGTCAATGACAACTTGCACAACATTTTGTATGTGCATCTCTAAAACACCTCCAACATCAAGCTCAAAATTTTTACATTCTTTATTTTATTGGAAGCATCAACTAACTTCAAGAAAATCAACTCAACATTTGAAACCACTAAAGATTTCATGTGCGTGTGGTTCCTTCCATCTATCTACCCATATGAAAAAATTGTGCATCTAAGTTTTTGCCACTGCTTTTATTGATCTTCTACAATTGTTTTTGCATCTACAATAGCATCTTGGAGCAACCTCTTGCTTAAGTCTCTTGGAGAAGGCGCTTAGTACCCTTTCTCTAAAAATGTCAATGTTGCCACCAAATACTCCCAACATAAACTCTTTGTCACATTGAAGGGAAAAATTTTGTATTACTAAAAATTTATGCATGCTTTATCTACTTCTTTATGCACCTCCTTGTTCTACCTTGTACCTTGCAACAAAGGTTGTGCTCTACTCAAATTGGACTTGCCATGTATGCATAGCCCATGCCTAGAGCCCACAATTTTTATCATATCTACCTGAATTTCTACTAGCAAATTAGGACCAATGGTTGCTTCTATAGTTGATTGTGCCATCACCCTCTCCACTTTCTTCTCATCCAATAATGCAAGAAGTGTTATGATCTCTCGTTTCACCTCTTCTGAGGCAGATGGACATTCCTTGGCATCACGGTTAGGAATGCCTAGAAGATGATATTTGAGGCAATTGACGCCTCCATTAAGCTTCTTTGTGCACTAAGTACATAATCCCTATTGACAATCCCATTAAGGCATGTTTCCAATAGGGTCATGGCTTCTAGGGGGATGCCATTGTATACAAACCTACAAAATTAATAAAGGCAAAAAAATACCGTTTATAAAAATATAGCAATTTGAAAACAGTTTTTTTTCAAATCATTTAAAATTTAAATGCATTTGAAAAATTAAAACAAATGCAATAATATGGTAATTGAATACAAATCAAATTAATGAATTTGACAAAATTAATATGTTCTTACCCTAATACATAAACCCTATATTCAAAGAAAAAACATTGAATACAAATTGAACTAATGAATTTGACAAAAATAATATGTTCTTACCCTAAAACATAAACCCTATATTCAAAAAAAAAAATTGATTCACATAAATTAGTGTAAATCAACAAAAAGAATTACATAAATTGAATTCAATGCAATAAAAGTTGTAATTTTTACATGCTAGAAAATTAGAAATATTTTATACACTTGAACAAAAAAGGAACTAGGGTAGTGGGCCTAGCTCAATTGGCTAAAGCATCTTGTTACACGCAAGAGGTCACGAAGTCTAGTCTCCCCACCATTCCCGTGGTACCGGAGGGTGTGTCACGCCAACATCACCGGTCACCTAAAAAAAGTTTACCAGGCGCACTGCAGTTTATAGAGGGGCAGCTACCCAACTCCGATTCCTGCAGTCTAAAAAAAGAAAAAGGAACTAACCTACAACTCTGCAATTTTAGAAAATCACTCTTTGAATCCCTTATAAAATCCTTGCAATTTTCTCTGCAATGTTGTAATGCTTGTGTGTTTGTCTAACATGGGCAGATAGGGTTTATATAGCCACAAAAACATATTTTTTCAGCATTTTGTGCATTTGGTACATGGGTTGGTAGGGCTCATAAAACTACAAAAACATATTTTTTAGCATTTTTGGCATGTATGGCACATGGGTTAGTCAAACCCTCGAACTCACTGAGTACTTGGCAAAAAATTTGCACAAACTCACCAAAACCTCAGCGAGTTTACTTAAGAAAAACTCAAGATGCGAAAAAAATGGTAAGTACTTGACAATTCATTAAGTACTTGTCGAGTTTGCAATCTATAGTTTTGATTGTAAGTAGACACAAAAGAAATATAAAAGATTTACATCTAAACCCAAAATCCCTATTGTTGATTGTGAATACATAGAAAAAGGATGTTACCTAGGCCACATTAATAGAGGTGATAGTGTTTTGAAATAATGGTCAAAAGACTCAAAAAATTAATTAATAGGAGGAGCATTACATTAGGGCTAGTTTTTTTAATAAAGGTCAAAAGGATCAGAGTTGACTATGACTAGATCCACAAATACGAGGGCCAGAGCTGACTGTGCCTAGACTAGCAATCATTCCAACAATCTATTAAGGATACTCAATGGCGACAAGTTGTCAAGAATACCACATTAGGAAGGTAAACAGTAATGTTAGTAATGAGAACTAATTATGTCCTTTTGAATGCGATTGTTCATTCCTCACTTTTGTTAGTGTTAGGAACTTTTATATTCTTATTCGTTGTTATTCTAAGAAATTTTCTACAAAATTCTAGTACAACAGCCTCAAATGATTACAATTATCATTCAACAGCATTAAATAACTGGCATTGTTTTGAATGAATAAATATATTAGGGAGCTAGAATGTGATGATGGCCTGTAGATGGATTTGGTGATGATCAATCTCTATCATGCTTATTTTTATTTTTATTCTAGTGAACTGATGCAGTCAAGGATAAGGAGTCAAATTAATAACAGCCTTCTCCTTGCAAGCAAATCCACAAACCACACAATGCACACATTATTTTCTGCAAAGATCATTGAGGAACAACACCAAATTCAGATTTTATTACAGCTGTAAAACAAAAACAAAAAAATTACAGGCACATGTTTATTGCTACTGAACACAGAATGTGATACAAAACATGGTTTTATTGCTACAAATTGAAACTTACGGGCAGAATGAGCAGAACACCACAGACAGATAAGATATGATGCAAAACAGATTTTTAATTTCTACAAACAGATTGCTACTGACAGCTACAACACCTACTGCTATGGAACATGCTACGTTCAGCCATGGAACCTGGTGTTAGTGCTACATACTACATGCTGCTGTTTTTTTTAATTTCTACAAACAGATTGCTACTGACAGCTACAACACCTACTGCTATGGAACATGCTACATTCAGCCATGGAACCTGGTGTTAGTGCTACAGAACCCACTACGACATCTACAAGTTGTTTTACTCTTTTTTCCTTGGTGAATGAACCCCCATAGATGATTCCAAAAGCCAATGTAATGGTTTGGCTTTCAGTGTTGGATATGTTGAGTATTCACCTTCTATCTTAACCCTTTATATCCTGCTGACTTCTCATTTTTCATTCATTTTTGAAGTATAATGGCTGTACAGCTCTCCATTCAAGTAATGATAAGCAGTCAGACTGTAAGTCCCTTCTTTTTGTCTTTTCTGTGCCATCATTACCCTATCCACAGCACCTTTGTTATGCTACCTTATTGGAAGGGCGAAAGCTTTGCATAACTGACTTTTCTGCAGGAATTGTGTAATTGCCACAAATGACTTTCTGTAGCAGCTATTCAACTGCTGCAAACAATTTTCCACAACAGCTGTACAATTGGAGCAACCAAATTTTTGCAGTAACTGCTTAAGTGCTGTATATGATTTTCCAAAGAAATTGTATAACTGTCGCAGGCAACTATCCCTGAAAATTGGATAACTATTGCAGGCAACTCTCCGCAGAAACTATAAGGTTGCTACAGAAGGACTTTCTATAGCAACAAGCACTGCCTTGGAAAAATGTCACCTTTGGTCATTTTTACAAAGTTTCTCAATGCCTTTGCTTGTGACTGACCAATGTTTTTGGTGAAGCAAGATTGTTGTTTCACCCAAAAATGCTCCTGCATCATGAATACTATTAAATTGTATTTGTGTTTTGTCTGTATTATTAGGAACAAGAAATCAGGAATGGGGATGATCTGTAGCAATAGGCCATGACTTGTACTGAGGAGCTATGACTACAAAGTAGCCTCTAATTAGCTTCCCCCAAACTCTCCTTAGAACAACCATGTTTTTGACAGCAAATTTCCCCAAAAATAATTATTGTTTATAAAATTAACTTCCAAGTTCTATTCTGTGGGCCTATGAATAAGGATTCAGTTCCAAAATATTCGAGGAATTAGTCCCATTTATAAGATAATTTCATTAAAGCACAATTTGTTTAATGTCAAAATTTAACTACTGCAAACAAGGTAATTTTTGCTCAAGGCCAAACAAGACAAGAAAAATTAAAATATATCTTTAAAACTTCAATTATGTAAATCACATAGGACGTGTATATGATACAAAGTTACAAAATTACTAAGCTTTGCAGAACATGAAAAGGGATTAAAAACCATATGAAAAACAAGTTGGTCTATTTCTAGTCAACAAGCCTAGAACTCAATTTCAAAATTTTCAGCTAATAGACAAGGTAATCAGTACCTCTTTGAGACCTTCTCTGATGCTGGCATTTACTACATGCTAGAATAGTAATAGCACAATAAAATTATTATATCCAATAAAATTAAATTTTAATTAACAAGATATTGTACTTTTCCACTTCAAGCAATATGCATTTACAAAATGAAGAGACAAATACACTCAAAACACCTGCAATGTACCTTGCGTGTGATCATGGCAAGTGGGAAGTTCCAGGGCGTAATGGCACCAACAACACCTACAGGCTGTGTATGAACTAAAATGATATTAGTAAACAGCAGAAGAAAATTTATGAATTTATATAATCTATACCTTTCACATCCCGTTTTTTCCACAAAAATGCACACCTTTAACAGCTATTCTTTTCATGCCCAGATGTCTTAATGATAAAAAAGGAAAAAGAAATTGCAAGCTCCAAAGCAATTCTTTGATCAATCCATCTATTAAACAAGAGCTAGGCCTTACTTTTATTCCACAAATATAAGTTGGATATAAAAAATTTAGAACACTGTGCTTTTAAAGACCAGAAAAAAATGATTGGTTCAATACACAAAGATCATAAATGTAGAAGAACTAACCCTTCCGTCTAAAAATATGCCTTAAAACCGTTGCAAGCATTCTCTGCAACCATGTCTTTTAGTGAACGAAGTGCAAGTCCCCCTGAGGAGCAAGAGCATGTGATGAGCCCAACTGGCTCCAACCAAACCCCTGTAGTATTTATTAAATCTTCTTGTGTTTTTTTTAGTCTTTTGAAGAAAGTTTGTAGATAGAAGAGAAGGGGCGCATCATATAAAAGCTCATAAAACTCATAATTGAGCTTAAATTCACCAAATGGAAGTGCAGAAGGTATTAAATAACTAAAACAAAGAGATTAAAAGTTACAAACATACCCGAAATGCTCCAGATTATTTAAATAAGAATTTATTCCAGATTGCCAACCAAGAATGATGAAAACTGACAATTTCAAGCGTAGAATCCAACTGAATGCAATCTCCAGCCTGAAAACTGAAGCAAATGAAAGGTACAAGCTAGACGCCAATGAAGGAGATAAGAAACCCTCAAAGAAGGCGTTTCTTCTCCAGAACTCCAAACGCCCTTCAGAAAAGTGCCACACACTTCAATAAAGAAGCCACGTCCTCAGCATAGAAAGTACGGCCATGAAGGTGGAGTGTCTACCAGATGAAGGATGCCAGCTCTCAAACCCTTTTGTATCTTATTGAAATCTACTGAATATTGCACCAAAATTCCTGATTAAGTACTGTAGAAACTTCTGAATTGAAGCCCCTACTGTTGCAATCATTCAACTGATCTTTCATAATCTCACAATCACAGATCTGTGAAGAGTTTTCGTTCTCCAAAGATAAACAAACTCCTGAAACCCTTGTCTCAGAAAAGCAAGCAAGGCCAAAGCCAAGAAAATATCAAATAGTCAAAAGTGAGTTTGATTTTACCTTGGCTTGCATATAAAGCCAAAAAGGCACGCATCCGAAGAAGTGACGCCACTTTTGGAGTCATTTAAATATTTTAGAATATATTTAAATCCCCTTTTCAATAGTTTTCACTTAAATACATGGCGCCCACTTTAAGTGATTTAATTAATCACTTTATGAAATATTTCACTAAAGTGCTTCTAATTTTCACTTAAATAAATTTAAGTGATTACTTTATTATAAAATCAAGTTGACTTTATAATATTTCACCAAATATATTAAAACACTTAAATCCACTGAAATATTCATAACTCCTTCAAAACCCCACATAATAACGTGTCGTCAAAAGTTGTCAACCCTTGAACTGCCAAAGCCTGCCGTGAGCCAATCACTGAGCTCAAAGGATGAGAACGACAAAACCCATCAACAAATGCCACTGACCCTCTAACCAAAACCAATTAGCCTACAAGGGTCCAAGAGATAGGCTAACACACTGCTCCCGGGAACTAACTAGAGTGGGGACATCACAGTCCGCCCTCCCCGAATTTGCTTGTCCGCAAGCAAACTCAAAGCTGGATGCTGTAGAATACTGTCACCCTCCCAAGTAGCATCCTCTGCCGGTAGATTTTTCCACTTCACCAGATATTCCCTGATAACCCACCTCCAAAGATGACGCTCTTTGGAATCCAGAATGGCCTCGGGTATCAAAATCAGCTTCCCCTCATCATCCAGGAGTGGTAAATCTGTAGGAGTCACCTGTTGTCCCAATGCCTTTTTGAGGCGCGACACATGGAACACATTGTGAACCTTATTGTCCACTGGTAGATCTAACTCATAAGCCACTTCACCGACACGTCTGACAACCCTGAATGGTCCATAGTATCGTGGCTTGAGTTTCTTGGCACCCTTCTTACGAAGGGTAGACTGCCTATAAGGCTGTAGCATCAGATACACCAAATCATCAATCTCGAAAGATCGCTCCACTCGCCGCTGATCAGCATATTGCTTTTGCTGATTTTGAGCCTTCTGAATGTTCTCTCTGAGTGCTCTCATAATGTCCTAGTTCTCCTGTAACAGATCCCCAGCACTAGGTACTCTACTGTCACTCAGCAACAAATCTAGGAAACTCGGAGCATCATATCCATACAACGCTCGATAAGGTGTCATCTGAATACTCATGTGATGAGTGGTATTGTAGCAATACTCACAAAGGTATAACCACTTCACCCATGCCTTCTGCTGCCCTAAACTGTAATTCCTCAAGTATCCCTCCACCCATTTGTTAACTATCTCAGTCTGCCCATCTATCTGTGGATGGTAACTAGTGCTCGGAGTAAGTTTTGTCCCGCAAAATTTGAATAACTCCTGCCAGAAGTTACTCATAAACCTGCTATCTCTGTCACTAACTATGCTCTAAGGCAAACCGTGCAACCTAAATACCTCTCGGAAAAACAAGTCCGCCACCTGTGTAGCTATGTGAATAGTAGTGATTGGGAAGAAATGAGCATACTTCGTCAATTTATCTACTACCACAAAAATGTTGTCCTTCCCTTGAGCTTTCGGCAAGCCCGTAATGAAGTCCATCGACAAGCATTCCCACTTCCTCTCAGGAATAGGAAGCGGCTAAAGTAATCCTGCAGGGTATGTATGTTCTTGCTTGTTCTGCTGACAAACAAGGCATTCCCTAACATACTGAAGAACAAATGACTTGAGACCTTTCCAAGAGAATCTCTCTCGTACCTGCTTATAGGTTTTAAAGTAACCGGGATGTCCTGCCATAGGTGAATCGTGAAATGATCTCAATACCCTGTCCCTCATCTCAGAACCTAGGACTAGAAATATTCTCCCTTTGTAAATGATAAGATCTACAAGTGAGTATCTACCATCCTGTACTGTCCCATCCACTATGCTGGAAGCCCACGGGTTCTTAGCATACTCCGCAACTATCATGTGTCTCCAATCCTCTGCAATCACTATAATGGAGCTCAAGTGTGGGCGGCGAGATAATGCGTCAGCAACCACATTCTATGTACCCTTGACATAGGAGATGTCAAAATCATAGGACTGAAGTTTCCTAACCCATTTCTGTTGTCTTTCATTCAAATCTCGCTGTCCTAGGAAATGTTTCAAACTATTGTGATCGGTTTTAACACAAAATTTAATATCAACCAAATACTACCTGAACTTGGCCATGGCATGCATGATGGCCAATATTTCCTTATTGTAAATGCTAAAGCTCCTCTTTGGACCTCTCAGCTTCCTACTCTCGAAAGCTATAGGATGTCGGTCCTGCATGATGACTGCTCCAATACCCTCACCACTGGCATCACAATGTAGCTCAAACGGCTTGGTGAAATCTGGTAATGCCAAAACCGGACATGTAGTCATGAGAAGTTTAAACTTCTCAAAGCACGCCTGTGCTAAAGGTGTCCACACAAAGGCTCCCTTCTTAGTCAAATCAGTCAGTGGCACTACATGACGTGAGAACCCACTAACGAACCAACGATAGAAGGCGCATAGACCTACAAACCCCCTAAGCTGTGTCAATGTCTCAGGTGTAGGCCAATCAATGATAGCACGAACTTTCTCTAGATCCATACTGACTCCCTCATTGCTGATGATGTGACCCAGATATAAAAGTTCTCCCAATCCCAGTGCACACTTGGATTGATTGGCGTACAAGGACTCCCTATCCAATATGCTCAATACTGCATCCAAGTGAACTATGTGTTCCTCCCAAGACTTGTTGTAAACCAATATGTCGTCGAAGAACACCAAAACAAATTTCCTCAAGTGAGGATGGAAAACCCTGTTCATTGTGGATTGGAATGTGGTTGGAGCATTGGTTAAACCGAATGGCATAACCAAGAAGTCATAATGTCCACAATGGCATCTGAATGTTGTTTTCTCAATATCCTCCTTTCGGACTCTAATCTGATGGTACCCAGTCCTCAAATCAATCTTCGAGAAATAGCAAGCTCCATGTAGCTCATCTATTAACTCGTCAATCCGTGGTACGGGATACCTGTTCTTAATAGTCTCCCTGTTGAGCATCCTGTAGTCAATACACATCCTAAGTGTACCATCCTTTTTCTTCACCAAAACAACTGATGAAGCAAAGGGTGACTTACTCGGCCTAATGTGCCCCATAGCTAAAAGTTCTTTAATAGTTTTTTCAATTTCATCTTTTAAACTTTGGGGTGCCGGTAAGGAGTGATCATGATAGGTTTTGTGCCCTCCTCCAATTCTACAATATGCTCAATACCTCTATCAGGAGGTCTACCTAGTGGGATAGCACTGAAAACCTTTGCATGTTTGATTCGGAGTGCCTGAACATCTAGATGATAAGAAGAATCTTGTTGCTCCTTCTGTGAAGGCATTACCTTGTACTATTCTGCCCAATCCACCATGTCATGCCGAATCAAACGTTCCATTCTCCTAAGTGAAATTTCTTTTACATTGCTGTCCTTGATGGCTTTGAGAACATGATTTGTGCCATCAACTTTAAATTTTATCTCCATGTCACGTAAATTAAGTGTGAACTCTCCTATTGCATGAAGCCACTTCATGCCAAGAACTATATCTGTACCTCCCATGTTCACAACATAAAAATCTTCCTTAAACTCAAAATTGTTGAGTTTCATTGGCAAATCCGGAATCATCCTCTCGCAGTTGAGAGTGTACCCATCCGCAACCTTAACTCTAATTCCTTCAGACTGCTAAGTTTGAATGCCTCTCTTCTCCACCAACCGAGAGTCAATAAAGTTATGGGTTTCACCTGTATCCAAAAGAGAAATAACTCTTTGACCAGCTAGTATCCCATGGAGTCTAAAAGAACCCTCCCTCTGCATACTAGACATATGAGCTTCCTGTAGCTCAATTTCAACCTCTCTTTCTGCCTCATTTTCTGATTTTTCCTCATCCGTATCATAAATTGCAGCTTGCTGGTCTGAAAAATCAGTCAACTCATCTCACTCAAAGAACCACTCCATATGCCTATTTTGCCCTTTAGGCTTGAGGGGGGCAATCGTGGTTGATGTCATATGGACCTTTGCAATAAAACAGAGTTTCTTCCTACGTAAATCATTAATGGTTTCCCGATCTAAAGGTGCTGCAAATTTCTTCTTTTGATCGGAATTATCAAACTTTTTTGGATCAGATTTATTATCATTGTAGGAAGTGGATGGTTTTGAGCCAAACTGTTTCCGAGGTGCTGTAAGCTCCATACTGCGAGCTTTCCTCATGGCCTCCTGTAAAGTAGGTGGATCGAAAGCTTTGATCTAGCCTTTCATGGGCTTAAATAAACCCTCCATAAACAATATAATCAGCCTCCTCTCTGATATGCCTGTCACCATAACTGACAGTCTCTGAAACTCTCCTATGTATGACTCCAAACTACCCAACTGTTTCAACTGTGCAAGATCTCTGAAGTATAGTTCAGGGTCACGTTTGTCAAACCTCTCTACCAATCGATCTGTAAACTCCTGGTAAGAAGTAATCCTGTCATGGTGGAGTGTTATCATGCCATGGTGCCACCAATCGTGGGCCACGCCATCCAGGTGGAGAGCTCCAAATCTAATAGCATCCTCCTCTGTCATTGGACGCAATGTAAGGAAGGTGTCCAATTTGCTTACACAAGCACGTGCTGTAACTCTGCCACTGCCATAAAAATTAGTTAACATAATTTTGTTGGTCGCCTGCCTGAGATCATTATTCCATTGTTTAGGCCTCCTATCAAACCTGTTTTTGGTATGTTCCCTCTTCTGGCTCATAAATCAATCAAAGTTAAGGTGATCCTTAACTCTCGGAGGTAATGCATCCCATTCATCATGCATAGTCATGATGTTGTCTGCAAAGTTCACGTCACCACCCTCTTCAGCCTCTTCCTCATCATTGGTATCATTTTTAGTGAAAGTAGGGCGTGTGGATCTTTCATAGGTGCATGCTGGAGCAATATTCCTATGAGCTTCTCTATGAACACTTCCCTCCTGATCTTGATCCTGATTCTGCCTTCTCTGAACTGTCAAGTTCTGAACATTGGTACTAAGCTGCTAGAGGATGTTCGCCACCTGTTCTTGGCCGGCTACCATCCCTCTCAGTACATCTTTGGCATCTCTTTCTTCGTTATCAAGATGATTCCTAGAAGGACCTTCCTCATTCATGTTTGCCATATTATCAAGGTCAAAATCTTCCTCATGTTCGTCAAACGGAAATGCTGAAAACGGTTCAAAAGTACTTCTCTGATAGCCAGGACCCCTACGTGAGTAGTACCTATCAAACCTGTTCTGGTGTGACCGCATAGAAACTGCTAACCCTACAGGCTGGCAAGATCAGAGCTCTGATACCACTGTGATGAGCCCAACTAGCTCCAACCAAACCCCTGTAGTATTTATTAAATCTTCTTGTGTTTTTTAGTTTTTTAAAGAAAGTTTGTAGACAGAAGAGAAGGGGCGCATCATATAAAAGCTCATAAAACTCATAATTGAGCTTAAATTCACCAAATGGAAGTGTAGAAGGTATTAAATAACTCAAACAAAGAGATTAAAAGTTACAAACATACCCGAAATGCTCTAGATTATTTAAATAAGAATTTATTCCAGATTGCCAGCCAAGAATGATGAAAACTGACAATTTCAAGCGTAGAATCCAACTAAATGCAATCTCCAGCCTAAAAAACTAGAGCAAATGAAAGGTACAAGCTAGACGCCAATGAAGAAGATAAGAAACCCTCAAAGATGAAGGCGTTTCTTCTCCAGAACTCCAAACGCCCTTCAAAAAAGTGCCATGCACTTCAATAAAGAAGCCACGTCCTCAGCATAGAAAGTACGGCCATGAAGGTGGAGTGTCTGCCAGATGAAGAAGGACGCCAGCTCTCAAACCCTTTTGTATCTTATTGAAATCTACTGAATATTGCACCAAAATTCCTGATTAAGCACTGTAGAAACTTCTGAATTGAAGCCCCTGCTATTGCAATCATTCAATTGATCTTTCACAATCTCACAATCACAGATTTGTGAAGAGTTTTCGTTCTCCAGAGAAAAACAAACTCCTGAAACCCTTGTCTCAGAGAAGCAAGCAAAGCCAAAGCCAAGAAAATATCAAATAGTCAAAAGTGAGTTTGATTTTACCTTGGCTTGCATATAAAGCCAAAAAGGCACGCATCCGAAGAAGTGACGCCACTTTTGGAGTCATTTAAATATTTTAGAATATATTTAAATCCCCTTTTCAATAGTTTTCACTTAAATACATGGCGCCCACTTTAAGTGATTTAATTAATCACTTTATGAAATATTTCATTTAAGTGCTTCTAATTTTCACTTAAATAAATTTAAGTGATTACTTTATTATAAAATCAAGTTGACTTTATAATATTCTGCCAAATATATTAAAACACTTAAATCCACCGAAATATTCATAACTCCCTCAAAACCCTACATAATAACGTGTCGTCAGAAGCTATCAACCCCTGAACTACCAAAGCCTGCCGTGAGCCAATCACTGAGCTCAAAGGATGAGAACGACAAAACCCATCAACAAATGCCACTGACCCTCTAACCAAAACCAGTTATCCTACAAGGGTCCAAGAGATAGGCTAACACACTGCTCTCGAGAACTGACTAGAGTGGGGACATCACAGAGCACTAACTTAGGGCAGTTTAATGAGCTTATAACATGAATGATGTCACCAAATAGGTTGGCTTGATTGTCAAAGGACTGATGTGGTACAACAAGAGTCAACCCTACTAAGGGCTAGGCCATAGATACAAGACTCACCCAAACATGGTGAGTCCCAAGGTGGGAAGACCCAGACAAATCCCGAGGACTTGTGACTCAAGTACTCGGCAAGTCAAGCATTTTTGAAAAGCATGAAAGATTGAAATAGCAGAAGCATAAAACCATGAAAGTCAAGCATTTTTTAAAGGGTTTAAGGACTTTTGAAGATTGGTTTAAAATGATAAAATTATGTGAAATGGCATGTGCCATGAAGGTTTGTTGCCCCTTGACCCCACTAGGGGCGCCACCCACAAACCCCAACTCTAGTTTTAAAAAGGAAAAAAAAAAAATCATTTTGGGCCATGCTAGATGGAAAAGCAACATTTTTTATTCTTTCAAATTTTTCCCAATTAAATCCCAAGTAATTGAATTAAATTTATACTTGTAGTTTGCTTTCGGTCAATCCCTATCCTAAGTAATGCTCCCATGGTTGTCGCAGCATTTGCAAACTTATCTTAGTGTGATGTCCCTTTTTGACATGATCATGTTTGATGGTGGTTAGCCTATTTCTCGGACTCATTGGGCTAGCAGGTTGGGTTAGAGGGTCAGTGATGCATTCTGGAGAGTTTGATTGTTCTTGTTTTCAGTGGACAGTGATTGGATCACAGCGAGCGTTGGCATTCCAGGCAGTTCACAGCTTCTGACGGCACGGGATTATCCTGAGTTTTGAGCGTATTATGGAATTTTAAGTGATTAAGTTAATTATTTAACTTATACGCCTTTTATTAAAGTCACATTGACTTTAATAATATTTTTATATCACTTAAAATGTTCAAAAGAGGGATTTAATATTTTAATGGCTTAAAATATTAAAAGTGCGCCAAGTATTTAATTCATGAACTATTGAGATGAATTAAATATTAATTAAAAGATTTTAAAACCTAAAAGTGGCGTATTCTTCTTGAAATGCGTGCCTTTGCATAAAAGGGCATTTCTGGCAATTGAAACTCATATCTTTTGACTATTTCTCTTTGCCTTGAGCATTTTGCCTGTGCATTCTCCTGTGATCAGGGTTTGAACAAACTGCCATTGAAGAACGATACCTCTTCAGTGTGAGCACTCTTGAGATTGTGGAATATCAGTCGAATCAGTGCATGTTGAGAGCTTCAGCCAGAGGTTCTACAGATTCTACAGAGATTGTTTTACTGAGTTTGTTTGTTGATTGAAATAACTGAGGGTTTCCTTCTGGTGGCGCATCCTTCCACAGCTTCAGAGATTTCCATCAGGGATTCTACCTCTCCTTTTCTTGGCCGTACGGCATTCATTGGGAATTGTGCCTTGAAAGAGGCGTGTGAAGTAATAAGTAGAAACGCCTTCCTCTTTGCTGGTTTCTGAGCTTTATCATTGGCGTCCAGTATTTCTTGCACATTGTGTCCAGTTTCTGAGCAGGAGAAATGAGTTCTGGAGTCATGGCGTGCCTTTATGCTTGATTTCATCAATTCCAGCTGTAGATCTGGCAACTTCTTTATATAAAATAACTGGAGACTTTCGGGTATGTCTGTTATGCATAATCTAATTGTTTCAGTATAATAACAGCTTCTGCATTTCCATTTTGTGAATTTTTGCTTTATATTTCAAATTACAAGCAAAAATATGCTGCGCCCCTTCTCTTCTGTCTATTAAGAATTCTCTAAAAAACTAAAAAAACATCTAAAGACTTAAGAAAATAAGGGTTTTGAGCTGAGAGCCAGCAGGGCTCATCACACTTAGATACAAGTTACATGACTTCACATAGAGTCAGCAATGTTGGGCTGAGCAACAATATACCACAATTCATGACTCCATATTGTAACTATAATTTTTGATGCCATGGATAGCATAGACCATAAGTTTTGTACACCTAACACACAACAATATTTATATATTTAAATATGTTGTTTCCTTCAGCAAAACATCACTTTTATATTCATGTGATTGATGTATACTTGTGTATGTGACCAAAATAGCTTCTATTTGATTAGTTTACCGTATCCTTAAAGTTTGTTTATTTAAGGGTGCATGATAAAAGTTTTTAAATCTTTAAAAGCCTCTATATTTCAAGTATTTTCAATTTACCGAGTCTTGGCCAAGTCTGAGCACAAAGTCTAAGTTCGGATCAAAAATCAACTTGTTAAGTCTGAAACGAGTCCAAGTCTTGTAACACTGGGTTTGGCAACTATTTTAGCTCCAAAGGGCTCGAAGGATGGCACTATGCATATTACTTGGGGACTTCATGTCCCCTCTACATCACATTCCAAATCAGACAGTTCATTATTGTTATCAACATAATGTTTGGCTTTTCTAGATATTGACAACCTTGTACAAAATTGCTCCTATTGTAAAGTATGTTGGTCTTGTTTTGTGTAATATGCTTCCCTGTTTTGCCTTGGTTTTTCTTTGTGTTTGCTTTGTGTTTTTGCAATGTTTCTGATAGATTGCCAATGGAAATAAAGTGCAGAAATAACAATAACTTGCAGCAAATAAAAACTCAGAAATTTCACAATTTTCCAATGTTGCAACAAGCAGAAAAATCCAGATTTGTATTACATTCAAAATATCGAGTTTTTCTTGATTACAACAGCAATCCAGTTCATAAAATATCATTACATATCTAGAACCAACACACCCAGAAAGATTTTGCAACTTTGAAAAGGGGTTGTACTTGAAACCAGCGAACTGGAAGAGTAGAAATGATGGATTTTGGTCACCATAGATTGCTGTCTCCACTCCCTTTGACGTTGCTGAGTATCCCTTAGCCCTAGGCACCACAAATGCAACAATAACCAGCTCCAAACCATAAGTGCCCTCCTTGCAAACCCACATGCCCTCCTTGAAATGGTACGTTCAGCTTGGTAGAGGTACGGCCAGCAAAAAAGGGTTTACAACAGCAAGAAACCACCAAATATCTTCCTCCAATCTGGCTTGATGAATGGACTCTTAAATACAAAGCTCCATGACTGAAGAAAGAAGAAATGAACACCAATGTAGCCTAGTTGTGATCTTTGTATGAAACCACCAATAGATTCTCCAAATTGTATCTCTCAACAGCGTAGAGAATGTTGATTGCAAGGGATTTCGTCCTCACAAACCCTGAGAAGAATGAACTCCTCCAAGAACAAGAGCAAACCAATATTCAATCCAGCATAAGCAAAGAATGAGCTCCCAAAAGCCCTTATATAGCTCTCTCGAAATCCCACGACCCCCTTAGGAATTAAAATTTACTTTTTAAAATAAAACAACCCCTTATGTGTAATGTCCCTTGTAAAGTCACTTTAAATTATGCCTTCAATCTTATAGATTAAGATATAAAATATGCCAAAGAACCAATAACTTTTAAAGGAGGGTATAAATGGTTATAGATCTCTACTATGCACTTTCAATTTCCTTAAAGAACAACTCTAACTTGACTGATTAACACTAGTCCTGATTATTGAACACTTATATATTAATAGAAGAGGGTATTATGTCAGTAATAATGATGCCACCCCTTTGATATGAATTCTGAAATTTTGTTTTAAATAATGAAGTCTGATTTGATTATTAATTCAAGAATGGAAGATTGACAAGATGTAATCGTTATTTCTGAATTATGACTTTAAGATCATGCGTTTGAATGTATAAGAGGCTATGCCTCTATCTGATCTGTAATACCCCATTTTTTACAGTGAGAGAATAATATTATTTAATTCTCAAAGGTTAAAATATCAAAAACAGAATTAAATAATTATTAATTATTATTACCTAAAAATAACTAAAAGGTAATAATTAAATAATTAATAATTATTTGTAACCATACAAAACCGTCAAATAATATTATAAAAGAAGTTTTGGGTTTGAAAAAAGGGGTGGATGATTATTATTTTCTTCTCAACATTAATTTGAGCGTTTCTCAAATTTATCTCAGGATGGATGCCTGGGAAAACCATTTTCAGCAGTGAAACCATCTGCCCTAGATGGCCATGGAAAAATCACTCAGATTCTTCAATTGGATTACATTGAAGTTCACATTTGGTATTTCATTCATTCTTCAGATTAGGTGATCAATTAATTCAGATATTGCAGACATTTTCCAAATTGATCAATTATTATTATTATTATTATTATTGAATGCTATCTTTGCTGTTCAAAATAAGGATGTTCGATGTACTGGATATTAGTAATATTGATGGCTATTTCTGTTGTTCATAATAAGAAGTTCAATGTATTGGAACAATGCTAGTTAATATGGAATGGAAACTATATTAAAGCCATTTAAACCATTGCTGCGATAGTCTAGGCGATTCATAGCATTTATATTATTGGCAGATTGACGATTATCTGGTTGGTCAATACAAATTCAAAGCCACCACCTCATTTACTTTGTTTGTCTTTTCTAAGCGGAATCATTCATATAAAAAGGGGAGTCGAGCGTTGTGGGAAGATTATAATCAAATATATTCAACCGCCAGCCTATTTGTCTTATTCGCAGGGCCTTCTTGTGAATTTGTTGTATGAATTCATATTGATATCGAATAAAGTTAAAAGGGTGGAGATATAAGTTTCTTATGTTTGGCCGACACATTAATTTTAGCCGCCATCCGGACTATAATACTTGCCAACTGTTGGTGTTGGTATTTACTGAAGGAACATCATATTATCAGGTGTTAATGCTGATCGATATTGAAATGTGGCTACTTGCATTAAACTTTAATTCGGGCTATTAAATATATTTGAAGATTGCCACCACCCAAATTCCTTCATCCTACATTATACAATGGTTCGTGGAGATCTGACATGGTTGGGCAGTAATGTTGCTTATGTCAAGTGACATGGAGCCAAAGAAAGTTAGCGGGTTATAAGCCTATCGAGAGGCACCTATTAGTGAGCCTCTTGCATGGGGTTTCATACAAATCATTTGCCCTAATGCACTATGCCATCTATTAGGAGATATCTAAAATGATAATTGATATTAGATATTCAATATTTACAAAGGAGAGGAATACTCCTTAAATAATACAATACAGAATGATGTTTGTAAAAAAACAAACGTTAGCAAAAGAAATTAACTGAAAATAAAATACTGACTAACTAAAGGCTAAGATGACCATTAAATAATACAA
The DNA here is from genome assembly GCA_007258455.2 of Sequoia sempervirens. NCBI lineage: Eukaryota > Viridiplantae > Streptophyta > Pinopsida > Cupressales > Cupressaceae > Sequoia > Sequoia sempervirens. The sequence goes on along the minus strand of VDFB02000015.1, from coordinate 162,258,229 downwards.
TAATACTTTAACACCCTCCCTTAATGGTCATCCTACAGTTCATAGCAACAAAAATCGTTTGGGGAAAAAATCGGCAAACAAAAAGTTCAGGATTTTTTCACATAGCAGCAAAAATCATTTGGGGAAAAAATCGGCAAACAAAAAGTTCAGGATTTTTTGACATAGCAGCAAAAATCGTTTGGGGAAAAAATCGGCAAACAAAAAGTTAAGGATTTTTTGAAAAAATGGGGAAAAATTTGGATTTGAAAAAAAATGTAAACAATAGTAGAAAAAGAGAAATGCTACTCTTTTTTGAAATTTAAGGTCATTTCCATAGCATAGAGATATAGAGAGCAAATAAAATAGAGATTTTAACTCATCAATTGTAGAAAGTTTGTGTGTTGTTTATCAAGTTTATGTCTGTTGAGCTTAAAGGCATCTGTTTCTTGCTTAGGTTGTGAACTAAAGATCGTTTGGAGCACCTCATACAATAGAGTAGTGTATATGTGAGATATGGAATCAATTGTAATGTAAAATCTTTGCAGAAATGACAACTGAAAAAAGTGGAAAAGGCTAGTGTATGAAGGAGTCATAAATGATACAAGTGACCAAAAGCTTTGAGAAGGCAATGACATGAATGAAATAAGTGGAGGATGAAAAAGTGTGATAAAATAAAGGATTGGCTAAGGGTTAAAATGAAACAATTTTAGCTGGGAAAATTGCTTGTATTAACAAGGAGAACAGATTACAATATATATAGAGGAGGTAAATTACTGTAGACATTAAATGTCTACCTACCAACTAATGTAGATATAATTGACCATTAAACAATATAAGAATATAATATTTTAACACCCTCCCTTAATGGCCAATCGTCTAACTAGCCTACAGAAAACAATCTGCAGGTCTTTTGGTCACAAATTCTTCAGAACACTCTACTGCTACTGAGACCCTCCCTGGATCTACAAAATGTTAATGACCAAGAGAACCAAAAAACCGTCCAGAAAAGAACAGAGAAGGCTGCCCCCTTCTTTAGAATGCTCTGCAACAAGAGACAAGAGTCAGCCACTGACTCTGCCACTTGAGAGGAGTCTACCACCAACCCTCCCAGAATCTGCAGAACTGTTGACTAGAAGTCATCACAAAACGTCCAACCTAACGTTGGGTAACAGAGGTGTCTCTCCCTAAAACCAAAGACACACCGAGAACAGCTGCCACGATTTTGAGGATAAATCGGCAAACCATCGAAACTTTTGCAGAGGAGCATGACGCCCAAGAACAGACTGCAAGAAGCCAGTGGTGCAGATGTTCGCCCCAGCAACTCCAAGTGTGACCAATACAGACTGCAACCAACCACAATTTTTGAGGAAAAAATCGCCAAACCCAAGATTACAAATCATCATTTTTTCGGAAAAATAGTAAAAACCAAATAACAGAGAGCCCTCCCGAACAACAAAAACCCTGACTAAGGTATACAGGAATAACTCGTAATTTTTGAGGAGAAAATTATAAACCCTCCCAGAATTTTTTAAGGGAAAAAATTATGAAAACCCATACAGATTATTTTAAGGGAAAAAATATTAAAAACCCAAAACATAGATTTTTTTTTTTCTTTACCGGGCAAAAAAATATTTAAAAACCCAAGCATTGATTGTCGGCTGAAAAACAGAGGGTTTGGAACCCTAGCTGCCAGAACAAATCTGCACAAAAACCGAGGCACAAAAAACGAAGCACCCAGAAAAATCAGAGACCAACCCATTTGAGATCTCGAAAAACCCACCAAGAATCTCCAATTGAAAAAAAAATTGCCTTGAAACAGAAGGTCAAAACCCTAGACGAACTGGCAAAAACCCTAGGTGCCAATAAAGCTCCAAAAAATTGCAGAAAATTTCTGGAAAACCTAGGTTTCACCGCCTTCAAGAAGTATGCAAAACGCAACCAATAAAAGGGAAAAATCGCTCCTTCAAATGAATGAAAAACATGCACATTCAAAGCTCTAAAAAACGTGTCTTTTGCAAACAAACTGCAGAAGGTCATGCGCAGGGAAGTAGACACAGTAAGCCGCAATTTCAAAGAAAAAAAACGAGGGCTTCAGAAGTCGCGCTGCACAGAGATACCCAACGCATTTTTAAAGATGTCCTCACAGGTTGCACACGAAGCACACCACAGACTGAAATGAAGGCGCATGAAAAATCACGCGAGCAAGAGGATCGCGGGCTTACAGAGGTCGTCACGACCTTTTCTTCTCCTTTCAAAAATAGCAGAGACGCGACCAGGGTTTTCAATAAATGACGCCCAGCAGAAAACGTGACACCCTCAAAACAAAATGCGATCTTTAGATCTAAACACGTGCCTGTGAGAAGAAAAATGCCCATGAAAAAATGCAGATGAAAAAACCCTCGATTTTCTTCCAGCAAATAGCCCCACGAATTTGCAGACAAAATCTGCCCAAAAGACAGGTCAAAACCCTTCACGGGTTTGAACACAAAAACCCGTCTTTGCAAATCCGTACCAAAACAAAGAGCCCTCCCAGAATCTTGAGCCCTCCCGTGAGGGAGACAAGCTCAGACTGACTCTGATACCATGAAACAATTTTAGCTGGGAAAATTGTTTGTATTAACAAGGAGAACAGATTACAATATATAGAAGTAAATTACTATAGACATTAAATGTCTAACTACCAACTACTGTAGATATAATTGACAATTAAACAATATAAGAATATAATATTCTAACATAAAATCTTAGGCAGATACTCTTTAAAGCTATGCAAGCTTGAAATCAGAGACAATGCACTACCAGTCCAAGAGAATGGTTAAAATCTTAGGCAGATACTCTTTAAAGCTGTGCAAGCTTGAAATCAGAGACAATGCATTACCAGTCCAAGAGAATGGTTAAAATTTTAGGTAGATATTCTTTAAAGTTGTGCAAGCTTGCAATCAAAGAATGGAGTCTGAATTCAAGGTAATGCACTGTCTCTGATTTCAAGCTTGCAAAATGATGTCTTTGAATTACAGACATAATCTGCATGCTTGGCATAAAAAATGGGTGCGGGATTGAAATCTTTCAAGAGCTATTTTATAAGTTTTGAACATAAAGTGAAATTATTTTTAATATTCTCTATGTAAAGTAAGTGCCTATAGGCTATGCAGGTTATAGATTTAGTATTAGACATTTACATACTTTCATTTCATTGCTTCAGTCATCATCAATGAGGAACCTCATCGTTTTTCATTTTGGAATAGTACAACCTTGGACATTTTGCAAGAGTTAGCTAAAAAACTAGACCAAAACATGACAACCCTGCAACCTGATAGGGGGAAGACTATAACTAATTTGACTTGACATTTAAATGATGATTAATCTATGACAAAAAGAGAGACAAAGTAGTATGATCATTGATTTTTGTATAGGTACCACAAATGTTTTTTTTGGAGGACCTTGGGACAAACTTCGGCCATATGAGGACTTCAAAATCTCTGGGAAAAATTCAATCAATGTTTTATCTGAGGGCAATAGAGTCAAACCTACCACCTAACATCTAAACATATAATGAACTTAAAATGATACAATAAAGTTATTTACAATTTGGACTGATTTGGTGTAGACTGCTCATTCTTTTTGCAGGTTTCATATGTAAAATTTTGACTAACTTGGTCATCAAAGTTAGCTTCTGAAGTTTTCTTGGCATGGAGGTGGTAAATGCTATAACCATTTATAAGGTCACCTTACATAGGCACAACTAGTGAAAATGGTAGGAATTGCTTATTTTGATTAATGAAGAATCCCTTGCTTTATTTTACTATGGTTTACTTTATTTTAGGGCGTATTGATAAGACTGCAAGCTAAAAGTTCAAAGCAGAAAGCAACCTGTTCACGCATGTATGTAGGGCAGACTGTAGAGTCGACAGCGGTCACCCTTAACTTATTGCAACCCTGATTTATAGCAGAAAACACACCAAATTTAGAGTTTTTAATGCAGGAGGTGTTAGTGCAATTTATGGCGATTTTTTCACGATTTTCAACAATTTTTTGCCAATCAACGATATGCAAAAAATCCCAAAAAAATCAGCAAGCCTAAGGATTTTTTAAAAATCGCGATTTTTTCAAGATTTTTGCTTCTATGAATTCCTACTAACTACACCAAGCTTATCCCAAAATTTTACAAATTTATCCGGATTGAGAGACTTGGTGAGAATGTCCACAGTCTGATCCTCAGTTAGAACATATTGCAACATCACAAATCCATCTTCAACAAGTTGTTTGATGAAGTGACAATGAAGCTCAACATGCTTGGTTCGCTCTTGGAAGACTAGATTCTTAGCAAGTTTGAGAACCCCTTGATTATCACAAAACAAGGGTGAAGGCCCTGCTTGAGACAAGTGCATGTCAGCAAGCATCCTTTGAAGCCATACTGCCTCACATGCTACCTTAACTATTCCCTGATACTCAGCTTCGGTTGAGGAAAGAGCTACTTCCTTTTGCTTCTTGCTTGTCCATGAGACTACATCTGTACCAAGACTGAAAACATACCTAGAAGTGGACTTCTTGTCATCAACTGAACCTACCCAATCTGAGTTTGTAAAGCCAACCAGCCTAGGATCTAGGCATCTACTGTGCAAAATTCCAATGTTAGGTGTCCCTTTGACATATCTCAAAATTCGCTTCGCGGCAACCTAGTGTTCCACCTTAGGGGCAATCACGAAACAAGAAATGTAGCTCATAGCGAAACTGAGATCAGTTCTAGTGGTAGTAAGATAGATGAGGCTTCCCACTAGTTGCCTAAACGCAGACTCATTTACCACTGGTGAGTTTGATTTGGCTGAAAGTTTCAGCCCCTTCTCCATAGGAGTGGATGAGATTTTGCAATCTTCTATCCTGAATTTTTCCAACAAACTCCTAGCATACTTCAACTGACAAATGAAGATACTGTACAAAATGCCAATGTTAGGTGTCCCTTTGACATATCTCAAAACTCGCTTCGCGGCAACCCAGTGTTCCGCTTTAGGGGCAATCATGAAACGAGAAATGTAGCTCACAGCGAAACTGAGATCAGCTTTAGTGCTAGTAAGATAGATGAGGCTTCCCACTAGTTGCCTAAACGCAGATTCATTTACCACTAGTGAGTCTGATTTGGCTGAAAGTTTCAGCCCCTTCTCCATAGGAGTGGATGAGATTTTGCAATCTTCTATCCTGAATTTTTCCAACAAACTACTAGCATACTTCAACTGACAAATGAAGATACTGCCACCTGTCTGCCAAACTTCTACACCAAGACAATAGTGTAGGAGACCCAAGTCCGTCATCTCAAATGCCTAACATAAATTTGACTTAATCTGTTCAATCAAATGTAACTTACTGCAAGTAATGACGATATCATCCACATAGATGACAAGAAGGATGATATCATTGCCAGTGTTCTTGACATACAAATTTGCATCTGAGGGACTCCTCTAAAACCCCCGTGCAATCAAATACTTATCAAACTTCAGGTACCATGCCCTCGGTGCCTGCTTTAGGCCATAAAGAGCCTTCAACAATCTGCATACCTTACGCTCTTTTCTTGCGACCTTAAAACCAGGAGGTTGCGTCATGTATACCTCTTCCTCCAAATCTCCATTGAGGAAGGCACTCTTTACGTCCATCTGGTGGACCTTCTAGCCAAACTAAGCTGCCATGGTGATGTAATGTCCCCATTTTGGCCATACGCTCTTCGTTTGGTTTTAGCCTATTTCCAGAAATCCATAGGCTACTCAGATGTGCGAATTTAGGGTTTCCACTTTCATTAACTCTTGCTTCCAGCTCAGTTCTGCTTTCTGTTGGTTTTGAGGTAAACTTACTATTTTTGGCAGTGGCTATTTTTAGTAAGTCTAATTTTGGCAGTGGCATCATCAGCAATTCAACTCAAGTCATCTTGTTATCCATCAGTTTCAGTTTGGCTTTGGGTTTGGTTTTCTTCATGAGTTGAGTTTATACTTAGTCAAATTTCATGTTTCTCAGTTGTACCCCACGCCTAGGAGTAATAACTTCATGTTGTTTTAAAAGAGGGGCCATTAAGGGGGTCAATTGTGCATTTAATGATTTATTAAATGCTTTATTGTTGCAAAGTGAAGTTGGACGCCTAAAGGAGGTTGAGTAATATTTTATTATTTCAAAAAGTAAAATGCAAAAAGGTGGCGTCCCTTTTGGAAGTTGAAGTGATTCAACTTCTTGGAATTTGAAGAGTTCTTGTTGCTTCATTTGCCAACTGAAGCTTATATATTGCTGCTGTTTGAAGAGCTGATTATGTTATGTTTTGGAAAGCAAAGTTATGTTGCTGGTTTGAAATCCAGAATCCGGCTAAGGGAAAGCTTAGCAAATTTACTCCATTCTTCGGGCCTAAAACTATGGTTCCTTAGATGGTCTATTGGGGATGTGCTTCATACAAAAGTGCATATTGAGCATCAAAGTGAAGAAATTTGGTGATGTTTTCAGTATTTTGTGTTGCTGATTTTCATACAGCTGAAGATGATTTTTGTATACAGCTCCTTGAGTAAATTTTATTTCATTATGGGTATTTGAGCTAACCATTTCTATGCTAAGGGCGATGCTATTTGCAGAAAATCAGAATTTATGATGAAGTGTGGATTTTTCTAGGAAGGCCGTACCTTTTCTAGGGCCGTACCATTAATGATCAGCTTGTATTGGGTTTCGAACTTGCTGTTTGGTGATTGTTTGGCACCTACAAACTCATGGTTGCTAGTTGTCTATCCTTCTTGAATAATGCTATGAGTTTTGGTGAGCTTTGAAGTTGATTTGAGGTAGATTTGAGCATTTTGATGTTTCATAGGTTGCTGGTTCAATACTTTCAGTTTGCTGTTTGTCATATCAGATTTATATCAGTTCAGATTTTGGCTTGTAATTTGGTGATTGAGAAGATTTAGAGTTGAAGAAATCATCCTTCAAACATTTGCATTGATTTTATCATTGTAACACTTGTAAATTGCAGATTTATTTCATTGTAAGGCTGTGAATTAGTAGTACAAATCCAGTCATTTTAATTGCTACATTTACTTGTGAATTTTAATGCAAACACTTTAACCCCTAGATGGTTTACCGCCAGTGTGGATAAAGAACATTCTAGAAGCTTATCTCTCTTATTTGCAGCTATTCTATTCATTGTAAAGCTAGTTAGTAGTAATAACGGCTATTTCATTTTATTGCTGCAATTTATACTTGATTACACTCCCACAATTGAGTAGTTGAGTTTTAGAATAAACATCTCTCTTGTTTGTAAAATCCCCCCACAAAATAAGTGGAAGAGAGGATTTAATGGCTAGCTTGCCGCCATAATAATGTAATAATCTCACCCACTAAATAAGTGGAGTATTCCCACTGCTTGTGGATGCCTGCATCAGCAAATGAATTGTACTTTCAGTTCAGTTTTTACCTAATGATCCTCTGACCATATGCTATCACTTCGCCCACATTGGGATCTTGGTGAACATTCTTGGTTAGAGTTACTTTCCATACTAATTTGCATTTGGAGCTAACGGTAATCAGTGGTTTGATGCTAGTTTGTGTGTCTAATTTTGGAGAAAAAAGTTAAGGGGAATATTTCAGGTGAGGACAAGTTAGATGGTGTTGTAATGTCCCCATTTTAGCCCTATGCTCTTTAGTGACTGTTAACCTATTTCCGAAGGCTCGTAGGCTAGTCAGAGGTGGAAATTAGGGCTTCCTGTTTCAAGGAGGTTTATTTTGTGTTTTCAGGGGTTTGCATGCAGAATTTTTGCAAAATGGTTTATGGGTCTTTCTGGGTTTTCAGAGAGCTTCAGAATGGTGTAGCATGCATTTGCATCAAAGGTCTTTTATAGACTTACTATTTTTAGTAAGTTGTAACGGCTGCTCGAATTGTGGTTAAAATGAGTTTGGAGTCACTATTTTTAGCAGTATGCTATTTTTGGCAGTGCTATGTTCAACAATTCAGTGTAGTTTCTATTTTTGGCAGAGCAGTTTTGGCAATTTGGTCTCCAGCACTTTTGGGCCTGTTTTGGCAAGTTTAAATGATTTGTCATTTTATATTTTAATATCATTTTGGACCCCATGCCTAGATGAATAACTTCAAGTTGTTTTTAAAAGTGGGTTTTTGGGTTTGGACGCCAAATGTGGAGGAATTAAATATTTAAAAGTGATAATATTTGCCTAAGTATTTGGACGCCTAGGAAGAGGTGATAAAAGGTGTTTGAAATATTAATTTGAATTCTTTGTTTGGGCGTCCCCTTTTGGAGGGAAAAGGAGAATGTGAAAGGTCATCTCAAAAGTGCTATAAATACAAGGCTTTGCTCCTTTATTTGGTATCCATTGCTTATCATAACGAAATGCTGCTAAATTGTATTCATACCCTTGCTTCGAGAAATGCATACCTCCTAGCCAATATTGGTTTCGTGTTTGAAAGATAACACCTAGCTGATTAGAGACTGCTTCTTCATCCAAAAGTTGCAGATTGAGCTTCACAGAGAATTGTTGGATGATATTTCTGATTTTGGAGTTGTTGATTGGTGCTTGGCTATCACTGGCATTGAAGTGGTAGGAGCCCAAAGAGCCCACTGGCAACCTCCGCCCAATCCCACAAGGTGGCAAGTGTCTTTAAGAGGCTGAGACATTGATGGGAAAAGTAGATTCAAGCTGCCAAGGGAGAGGGTTGTGGTATGCACCCTCTTAGGCTTGGTATGGAAATGGCTTCGGGCAGACCCATCATGTCCCTTCTCCCAAAATCCTAGTATGTGTGCATTGTTGATAATCTATGGATGTGATGTAATTGTCTAACTCTAATATATATATATATATATATATTGTTCATGCGGTGATTGCAAGATTCCATCCCAGGATTGCATCATTAAAGAAATATTTATTTGGTGAGACGAAACCCTAACCCTAATTCGTTGCAATTTGTGATTTGTGGGAAAAATCTAGGGCAAATCGAGTGAGGGACATTACAGAGAGAGAGAGAGAGAGAGAATGCTGAGGGATAAAAATTAACCCTTAAAAAAATGATTTGAGTTTGGTAAGAAAGAAAATTTATGCCTTATACTATTATGGAGACTTTTATGGGTAAAGGCCTTAGTATTTATTGGGTTGTTATGATTTGTGTCTTTACTCATTGGTATATGGCAGATCTGATGTAGTATGAAAAGGGCCATTAGGAAGCAACGAATTCAGGCTGACTCATCTTTGCTAGAATAATAGCTGCATGACTGAAAAAAAATACTCACACAGAAAGTTGAAGTTCCGGCAATTGAACAAAGTCAAAAACTAAGAGTTTAGGTCTAGCGACCTATATGGTATAGAATTGTAAAATATCTCTTGTTAAACAAAGAATCAGGTGCAAAACAATACTGTATTAAGAAAAAAATTACAAATCAAAAGCGGCATTTTGTAGATATTGTATTGAAGATGATGATGTAAATTGGAAGAAGGCAAAAATTTACATTCTGCAAATATAGTCAATAAAGCAATTTTATCTTACCTGTTTTAGAACAAACAGTCGACGATCTCCTAAAGTAGGAGGAATTATATCACCATACACCCGCTTGGCTTCTTCAGCATAAAATTCCACAAAACCTGCACCATATGCAACCTGGAATAATATTTTCAGTATCCTGAGTTTATTTGTAGTTTTTGACATGTCTCAAGATAATCATACAAAGAAAAGGAAAAGATGTAAGATAAGGGGATAAGAAAAAATGTACATCAGAATTTCATTACCTCTCCCAAACCCTCTTTCAGAGGTTTACCATTTTCCAGAGTCATAAGCTGCCCCAGCTCTTCTTTGTGCGCCATCAATAACTCATACCTGGATAAATAATTCACCTTTCCCAATTCAAAAATTCATACCTAGAAACAGAATATTTTACCAACCCCTAATTCAGGTGCTTCTTCTCATAGTTATCATACATGGAAAGCTACATATCAAAGACTATAGGAAGCCACCAGTCAAGTTTATCATGTAGAAAAATTCTCACAAAACCTTCCTATCCATTGACTACTACATAGCATATCAAGCCCTTACTACATGTATGCCATTTGTATCTTCAATGCAAACTTTTATTGAAATGAGAACCAAATACTAAAAGAGACAATTAAATGTTATGTACCAACCGATTTGATATTATATTGTATATAGCATCTCCATCAACCAATATACAATATACTATCATATCAGTTGGTACATAACATTAAATGTGATATTTTGTGAAAAAGACCCCCCCACCAGGCATTTTCGAACTTTGTAATACATAATAAATTGTTAACTTATTAACATGTGAAAAGGAAAAATTTAATTGCTAATATTTATTTTCTCAATAAGAGCAGAAGATAGCCCCAAAGAAACAATGGAAGTGGATGGATTCACCCTCACATGCACTACGAAGATTCTTAATTTGAGCATTCAGTTGGGTGAGTATGAGATTAGAGATGACTTCTATGTAGTGAGCATAGGAGACACAGATGTAGTCTTTGGTATGCAATGGATGTGGTCTATTGGAGAGTTCTATATGAACTTGCAGACCATGGAGATGAAATTCGAAGCTAATGGTAAAAAGGTTCTACTTAGGGGAATGTCAGATGGTGGGCCACGAGTAGTCTCTTTAAAAAGAATAGAGAGACTTATCAGACATGACCAAGTAGAGTGGCCAGTAGAATGTATCATCATGCCAACCATTACAGAGCAAAAAAAGAGGAGTTATCATCCAAATGTATAGGTTTTGATGTCTAAGCACAGTGAGACTTTTGGTAGTATACCTCTAGGGAGGCCTCTTGAGCGGGGCATTTAGCATGTCATTGAGTTAGAGGAAGGTGCCAAATTCATGATAACTACCCCTTACACACACCTGAAGAGGCACAAAGATGAAATAGAGAAGGCCATCAAGGAGTTACTTGAAATGGGACACATTAGGCCAAGTAAGAACCCCTCTGCATCTTCCATCATGTTAGTTAAAAAAGAGGATGGGACTATGCGTATGTGCATAGACTACAAGCCTCTAAATAAGAAGACAATAAAAAACAAATACTCCATCCCATAGATAGACGAACTCATAGATGAGTTGCATGGTGCTTGTTATTTCTCCAAGATTGATTTGAAATCGAACTATCATCAAATACGAGTCCATGAGGAGGATGTGGAGAAAACAACTATCAGGTGTCACTTTGGACACTACAAGTTCTTGGTTATGCCATTTGGCCTAACCAACCCTCCTGCCACTTTCCAGTCTTGTATGAACAGGGTCTTCAATAAGCAGCTCCATAAATTTGTTTCTAATATTTTTTGATGACATTTTGATATTCAACTAGACATGGGAAGAACATATGAGACATTTAGATGAGGTATTAAGAATCCTTGAGAGGGAGTCATTATATGCTAAGGAATCAAAATGTGAGTTCGGTATAATAGAGCTTCTCTACTTTGGTCACACAATCAGTTCCAAGGGGGTTAAAATGGATCCTAAAAATATCAAAGCTATTCTAAATTGGCCTCCACCCACGAATCTTTCACAGCTTAAGGGGTTTTTTAGTCTATGTGTTTTTATAGGAGATTTGTTAAGGGATTTTCATAGAAGGCAGCCCCACTCACTAATTTGACCAAAAAGGGGCCTTTCTTTGGTCTAATGCAGCGCAACAATGTTTTGATCAGTTTAAGCAGATTATGAGTGCATGCCTAGTTCTTGCTATTCATGATTTTTCCAAGCCCTTTGAGCTTGAGTGTGATGCTTTGTAAGAACTATGCCTCAATTTCTCAATTTCAATTCACAATTTTTAGATTTAGTGCTTTGACATTTCGTCAAACACTTTATAATGATTAGCTGTGTAATATTTTTGAGTTTGCTTTCAGTGGAAATTACTTGTTGAAATGTAACAATTGAATTTTTTAATCAATTAGAACCCATTGTATAACATTCCTATAGAACATTACATCAAACATTTATCCAACCTCCAATTGAATATTGTATACTCATTCTCATATCAGCTGTTACAAATCAAATTCACAGAAGATAAAGATGCAATGAAATTTCTGACCTTATAATCCTTCCATGAGCTGTAGCATCTATGACTTCATCAGCAACCTCGCACCTTGATTTATAGGTGATTACAATCAACTTCAAATAATGTTTTAAAACTCATGATAACAGATGGCAGCAAATGTGAACAGCAGCTTCAATCATTCCACTAATTATTTCTTAACTTCCCTAAAGCTGGTGGCAGCCTTTCCACAGTCCTTATAAAATAGGAATCTTCATGTCCCTTCAAAAAGTGGCTTTTTGTCCTAAATGGATTCACTCTTCCAACAAAGCCTTCAAAAATCCCACATTTCTCCTTATAGTGGCACTGCTATTTGTTAATACCTTCAAGAGTCCTAACAGCATACAAACTTCTCCAAACTTGGAGATATTCTTCTAGCAAAAATTCCAACGCCCTCTTTTCAGATGGAACGGCAGCCTTTAAAATGTGACAGCTAGAATAGCAACTAAAAATATATTCAATGTGACTCATTTCTAAACCATGGTGTCCCATATATTTTGGCAACCAACATTCTATATTAGGAGATTTTTATGGAAAATGCAGCTGGAATAATATAAACCCAAAATTGGGAATAATCAACACACGACGAACTCACCCTTCAAATTTATTATTTGCCTACAAGTCTTCAAAAATAATAGATTTCAAATGCTTACTTGCAATCAGAAAGAACTATCACTTCAACTCACCAACAAATACTCTACCAAGCAAATCCTAGAAAGATATTTCTTTTCTTTCACAAATCTTTGAACTTCAATATTCACTCCTGCTAAACCTGAATCAATCTCCATACTTGTAAATTCTAATAAAATATTCAGCAAAGAAACCCCATTCAGATTTGTCTATGTATTTCTGCATACTCTTTTAATCCATTGAAATTTGTCTTTGAAAAGACTTCACAAATTTCAATAATTGTCTCCTGAATCGTTGAAACTCAATGCGAATTCTGAAATGAATCCGCCATCCGATGGTATTGGGTTTCCGTCTAATCCACCTTGAAACCCAAAGATTTTTGTCCTCAAGCTTCCAGAACCTGTAAACAAGCTCTCCAAATTCTCCTGATTATAGAATTTTCAAAAGATAATCATAATCTCCTTTTCCACCACCTTTTATACTTCACCATCTTTTAATTTTTTATTATCTTTTGCTTTTCCCAAAGTGACTTATTTAATAATTTACCACAACATTTAATAAAGTCACTTTGTTAAATAAACCAATTAATTAAATATAAGCGTCCCAAAAGTTACTTAGGACAATTTAATATTTAATTAATTAAGTTATCCCCTCAATTCTTCCCACCTTAGCTTATGGGAATAAAATAAGCTAGTGGTCTCTGCTAGATGATTACTCGGAAAAGAGGGACATTAAATGCTTCTGGAGAGGGAATAGATGTCTTGATACAGGATAAGCATCCCATCGCATTTGAGAGTAGAAAATTGAGGGGTGTTGAGAGGAGTTATTCTATATACAATAAGGAAATGTTGGCCATTATGCATACATCGGCCAAATTCAGACCTTATCTTGTGGGAGGTAAGTTCATTGTAAAAACCGACCACAACAGTTTTAAGTAGTTCTTGAATCAAAAAGATTTGAATGACAAGCAGCAGAAATGGGTGAGAAAGCTTCAAGCTAATGACTTTAACATTGTCTATGTCAAAGGGAAGGGAAACATTGTTGTTGATGCCTTGTCCAGGAGACCATATTTATGCTCCTTAGTGGAAATTACAGCAGATTGGAGAGAGCAGATTTCAATAGAGTATGCTAAAGATACTTGGGCTACTAGCATCATTAAGGCTTGACGAAAATGAAAACAACTCCCAAATACTCTCTTTCACTATAAGCTTGTAACAACTCAACTCTCACAAAATCGCAGATCACAAATGAATTCACAAAAGAAATATCAATCTGAAAAACAATTTCAATAACACTAAACTTTTAAAATAAATCAAGGTTTTCGAATTGACCATAGAAACATTATTTACCATCTACAACTAGTTACAATCTGCAAATTTCTAAATCCTCTGTTACTCACTCCCATGCATGAATTCTCTCATTCTTCTATATGGCGTGGCCTCTTTTCACCGTCCATGATTTATATCTGCACTTTCATTCTTATTTCTTTCCAGATGATTGCACAACCTTCCTTTAATTTCCTTGTTTGTTTCAACTCTTCTTTACTTGGGTCACTTACCTCTTCATATGCTGGTTTTAATTCATATGGTTGCTCTCCAAATCTGCAATTCACATATTTTATTTGTCCATTGTAAATATTTCTTGGCCCAGTCTCTCCCCTTAGTCCTTTGCTTCGCGTGCCTCTTCTGCCTTCTGCTGTTCACCAACTCTTCTATTCTTCCTGCAATCCCTCAAAACTCGCAGCCCCCATCACCTCTTTGCAGCCCCACTCACTCCATTTTATCTGTATTTTATTAAATCTGCCTTCTTGCATGGGGTTCCTCTGCTCTCCCCTTTTCTGCTGCAGCGTGGCTCCTCTTGTCTACCAAATAATAGTTTCTTATTTCTTTTATTTGCAGACCCTCTATCTTCTTTGTTTGGCTCCCCTTCAATTTCTCTCCCATAACTGCCCTTTGTTATTTATTTTAATTTTAAAATGGTCTTAGAAACATTTAAAAGGCATTAAATTCTAATTTCCATCAATTTGAAATACCATGGCCTGCAATTCTATTCATTTAGATATACATTTGACTTCCAATTTGTGGTCTCATTTCCTGTTTCCATGCCTTTTTGCATATCTTTCACTCAGGAGCTCATCTTCACACGAAAATTGGCGAGTATGCTCAGAATGACCCTACGAAGCTTTCCACAAAAGAATTTTGCCCCAGCTGTCACAAAACTCTAGAAATTAAATTCCTCGTAAAATTGCCAACATAAACTTCCGGCATTAAAATATCCCAAACAGTGAGGAATTTGGTGACGATTCCTTTCACATTTGGGGAAATACCTTCAAGAACACGCTTGTTAGAGGATTTCAAACCAGACCTCAAGAATCTCTGAAAATAATTGTTTCCGTAAAACTGTTTGAGAGGCCTTCAAAACAGCAAACTAGCGAAAAATTGTAATTTTGACCCATTTTAAGTCTTCCTACTGCAGAGAGATGCCTGAAAACACCAAAGCAAATCAAAATACACACCAAAACTGAAAATGAACTAAAATATTTATTTTTTTGGTTGATGCCGATAGCGTGTGCACCTGGATGCTCCTGCATCAAGGGTACTACACAAGATGATAGATACACCATGGTAAATGAGCTCATTATTTACAAAAATAGAATCTATTTGGTACCTAATTCAGAATTTAAGGTGAAGGTTATAAGGTCCTTTTCTAATACACCTATGCCTAGCCACCCAGGTTTCTTCAAGACATATAGGCCGATTCGGGAAAGGTTTACATGGAAAGGACTTAAAAATGAAATCCTTAGGTATGTTCAAAAATGTCACACATGTCAGCAAAATAAGGCTGAGCATACATATCCTGCCAGTTTATTGCAGTCCCTGCCAATTCCCAATAAAAATGGGAAATTGTGTTGATGGATTTCATAACAAGGCTTCCCAAGGTGCAAAATAAAGATTGCATCTACATAGTGGTTGACAAACTCACCAAATTTTCCCATTTTTTGCTATTTCAGAAATATTTACAACAGCACAGGTGGCAAATTTATTTTTTAGGGAGCTATTCAAGTTGCATGGGATGCCCAAAAACATAGTCAGTGAAAGGGACAGTAGGTTCTTGAGCTTATTTGGCAGGAACTTTTCAAATTGAGTGGGATTGAGCTCACTCCTAGTACCAGTTGTCACCCGCAAACAAATGGTTAGACTGAAATTGTGAATAAGTGGGTGGAAGAGCATGTCAAGAATTACATCTCAGAGCAGCAACAAGCATAGGCAAAATGGTCGCATTTGGGTGAATATTGTTACAACTCCACTTACCACATGTCAATTAAGATGTCACCATTCATGGCTTTATATGGGTATGATGCTCCTAGCTTCATAGATTTATTATTGGGCAATAGTAGAGTGCCTAAGGCCAAGGACTTATTACAAGAATGAAGTCCTTGAAAGAAAACATATAGCATGCTCAGAATCAGCGCAAGCAATATGCAAATCAGCACCACATTGAGTGTGTATTTGAGGTAGGTGACATGGTATATTTGAGGCTGCAACCATATAAGTAGCCCACTTTCAAGAAGAGTGGATCCGAGAAGTTAAAGCCACGGTTCTATGTGTTGGCCCCACAATTGTTGTTGCACCAAAAGATCGGCCTATTAATGCCCGATACAACTACAAGAGTTAACAAATCCACGGGAGGCACTTAGTCCATGTCACGAATCTCGAGGGGAGCGCTGACCATTTGCCAACAATCTCCCCCTCAGTGCAAGCCGAGGGGATTCGAACTTGGCACCTTTGGCTCTGATACCAATTGTTGGCCCCACAGTTGTCGTTGCACCAAAAGATCAACCTGTTAATGCCCAATACAACTGCCAAAGTTAACGGATCCACGGGAGGCGGTTAGTCCATATCACAAATCCCGAGGGGAGCGCTGACCATTTGCCAACACTATGGTCCATTCAAGATCTCCAAGAGGATTGGAGAAGTGGCTTATGAGCTAGAGCTACCGGCGAGTAGCAAAGTGCATAACATCTTCCACATATCACGCCTGAATAAGGCACTTGAGCATAATGTAGTTCCTTCTTCTGAGTTGCCACCATTAGACGAGGGAGGGAAATAAATTCTTATTACAAACACTATTATTGACTTCAGAGAGCGTACTCTAAGGAAGAGGATTATCAAAAAAAATTGGTGAAGTTAAAGAATTTGCCTGTTGAGGATGCTACATCGGAGAGTGAGCAGATTCTTCAACATCCAGATTTGCAATTGCTTGGGGACAAGCAATTTAGGGAAGGGAGGACTGTAAAGTCCCCTTCTTGAGACTAGCTTGCTTCGTCGACCGTTAGCCTATCCTTGAGTTCTCATAGGCTAATTGGGGTCTTCAGGGAGCTCCTTAGTTCTTGGAGTGACGAAGTTCGACAAAATTCCAATTTCAATATTTGGTGCTCCGGAGATGTTTCCATAAGTCAGATGGTTGAAATTAAATAAATGCTTAAGTTGTAATTTTTATTACAAGTCTCCAGTATTTATTTAAATATTTAAAAGTAACTTTTTATATTTGAGTGACCAAGAGGAAAATTAAAAGGTGTTATTAATTTATGCCTATTTTGGAAATTAAAAGGTGACTTAAGGAATTGATAAAATATTATTTTAATTCCAAAAAGAAGGTGTTCAGTTTGGAGAAGAAATAAAATATCATTTTAAGAGCTCATTTTGGTTTATGTGTTAAAATATTTTGGTGTATGTTGTGAAATTGCTCCAAGAACTTCCTAAGGACAGAAACCCTCATGAAGGAGAGCATCCACGGCGGTGAGAGATCTTCCCTAGGTGTTCAATGGCTTGAATTAAGCTGATTAATTTGTGAAATCTTCCAGGCAAGACAAATTAATCACAATCAGATTTGCAGGTTGAATTAAATTTCAGGAGTATGAGGAATAATTTAATAAAAATGTTGTAGACCTTCCTAGGCATGGGACATGAATGCAAATATTATGGGGTCATATGATTAAAAAATTATATTGCTGAAGTGTTGAGAATCCTTGGTATTGTTTGGTCGATTGTATCGCTGGTGCATTAAAGCGTGGAACTTAATGGCTGGGCATTTTCTCTTCCAATTGATACGCCAACAGGTCTAAAACATTGTCGAAGAAGCTATATGTGCAGGGCAGGTTGTGTAATGCTAGGCGCATTTGAGTTTTGGCAGGGCAAAATCTTCTCATAACAGTTATGCCATGTTTAGGGAAGTTGTGGGTCCAAGGGACTGGGCGTGAAGTTCAATGCTGTTGACAAATGGAATTATCACTGTGCTATGGACCACTGCAGCAAGGAATAAATGATATGATGTGTATTGGCTAGGTGAATGATGTATCTTCTGTAGACGACTCTCTTGAGTTATGTTTGGCTTAATCACCTGTAGCTAATCAAGCAATGAAAACACTGCTGGGCGCTTCAAATAAAATATAGCAAGGTGTCACTGGAAGGCGGATTGGCAGGGACATGGAGTAGCCAAGGAGCTGGCTGTAGCCTATCACCTGGCAACAATAACATCTTCTTGGCATGGCTATAAGGCACGGTTAGCATCTCTGAAGCAAATATTTGTCGTTTGCAGCTGATGAAATTGTTGTTACAGACTTGAAAAAAATATATCCAATATTGTGCTTAAAGGTCAGCAAACAATTTTGAATGATTTATTCTGTACTGTGGATATCAAATCAGCAGCCTGTGAATTTCCACAATAAACTGAATAACTGCCAACTATTTGTTGAATTGTCTATCAATATTTCAATGCAAACATGAATGGAAAGGATGTACTTTGATGTGGGAAATGAATGACTCAAGCATACCAAACAAGAAACCATTCAAAACGCTACTAATGAACTGTTTGACAAGATGACTATTGGAAAAGAAGTGCAAAATTTGAAAAAAAAAATTGATAGGGGATCTAAATAAAATCGACCTTGGATGGATCGTTCTTGATTCTATGAGCCCATTCTGTGGAAATTTATCAAGATCTTCTAGGATATTGTCTTCTAACTGCACTTCAAGGTTGATGCCTCTCCAACAAGGAGGGCATTTTATATACCTAACTAATTGCTCTTATTATCAGCAATATCCTTGTAGGTACTGGACCTATCATACGTGTCGCTTGGCTTATATATTCATTTATGATTTACCTATTCATACTATTGTCAGCTTAGTGCTATATTTCTATTATATATATTATATAGAGCAAATATTTTATTCTTTACATACTTCTTTGCTATACTTGTTCAGTATACAATACTACTCTTTTAATTGGATTACAGCCTAAGGATACTGTTTGATGTCTAACTCTGAATAGGCAATATACCATAGGTGCAGACGTGATAAAGGGAAAAGTGTACAACAGAGACTAATCTAATCAATGAAAATTAGTTAATCCTAAAGGTTATATGCCAATCATATTTGGACACTAAATAACATTTGACACCTTCAACTTATTCCTGCTTTATTGCATTCCTCAATATTACACTCTTCAACATTTTTTAGCTTTTTAAATATGTTCTAAATGATAAGAATGTTTCAAACATTTTGATGATCATAGTAGATCACCTTGAAGCACAAACTGTCTTTCTCCAATATTGAAATACAGTGGAGAATAAAGTTTTCAGAGAGATGAGAAATAACGAAGTGAGTTTCAGAGCTAAATGTGGCAGGTTGTCCATCTGAAAGATACTTCTATCAATAACAATGCACTAGTTATGTATAGATAGCGGATCACTTTTATGTAGGCAGTTGTGTTTCTTCTTTCCATGCGGACTAGAATCTATCCTTGACTTACTCATAACAAACACATATATATCGTATAAAGAAACTGATAAAAAGTATATTTAAACAACAAGGAACATAGCATTTTAAAGCTACATTAAAATTAATCACAATAAAACCAACCAACAGCATAGAAATAAATGTAATCATCAGCACATATCAGGCTTCACAGGTGCCAATTGTAATAATACTGGTAAACCATAATACCATTTACGAAGAATTTTGCTTCTCTCTGTAGCAGTAAGAATGCTCCAAGCTGTTAACATTAAAATAAAACAAAAAGACAATATTTTTGTTAGCTTCAGCACATTTTTTGAATGAAAAATCAAGAGAAAAGAGTTTGTATATAAAATTTATTTAAAGTTGACTATCTATCATGGCCACAAACAATTGAGAAAGCAAGAAAAAAAGTTTGCATATAAAAATGATGGAAAGATGGTTCTCTCGTGGCCACATTCAAAGAATTTAACTGACTTGTCAAAGTCATTTAGGAGAAACATAATTCCACACATTAGAATTGACATTAACTAAAGATAACAATTCAGTACTTGATTTCATATGTATTTTTTTCTTTAAAAAGAGACTTCACAAATATTATTTTTGTGATTGCAATCAAACCTACAGCTGGAAATAGATCTTTTTCCTTAACTTTGGAAGGAGAGATTAAGACTTGTCTCACCATTACCTAGTTTGAGAATCAAATAATTATTACAAACCTATCAATTGTTTGAAACTTCTAATTAACATCTAAAACATTTTTTTCCTATGTATCATACAAATCTATTGCTCACTGGGCTCTTTGATACAGTAGAAATTAGAATAGAACCCTTTTAGGATCTTACTTAGATGATCTTGTTCATCGTTCATGTTTCAGCATCATACTGCATTGTCATTGGAGACCAGCATGTCTGTAGATTATTTCTGGCCATTCTTGAAAGACAATGATATCCTACAAAGCTGAGAACAGGAACATTTTATAAATTTTCTTCTGTTTTTAAACCAATATCTGTCTTCAGTTAGAGACAGACATTTTCTCGAGATCCCTCCCATCTGTTCTCCAAAGAAACGATGATCCTTAAAAGCAGAACATGAATGCACTTATCAGGAATCAATCAATTAATTTTATATACTTATGCTAAACCCCCTATATGCTTCTTCAGAGACAGAATTTCTACATTATAGCTTTCATTCTAAAGTATACTAAAGTTTATCTCAAACTATATTGTTCTTATTTATTTAAATTATATCTTTTGTTTAAAGATTATTGTCATTGTGTTTATGTCCGTATATTATAAATTTATAAGGATCTTATTGGCAGTATGTTGATCCTCGTCAGGGTTAACATGTGCACTATCAGCCAGAGTTAAATTGCTAGTATCAAATGGCTCAGCGCTAGTGTTTGCAGAGCTATAACAATCAATATTAGTTTTGAATAATAAGTTAAGTCACTTTATTCAAAGATGACAAATTTATATCTTACATATGAAAACAAAAAATGTAATTACTAATTTTTAGTGCCTTCTCATCTGCAAACTGCATTCACTTACAATATAAGGCATTATTTGCAGATGTGATTGCTTCCTTTGTCTCTTTTCCACCCACGCAAGCAACATTGGCTAGAAGCTCTTGGGTTGCTGGATTATATACCTGAAACAAGACATGACTTCATTATCTTCTAAAACCATGCCTTCAAAAGTTTCAAGATGGAATATAAAACACTCTATACTCTACATTCATCATTTAGCAATAAAGATATTCTAATCTCCCCAGAAAGGATAAGTGAATATCATTTTAGATTTAACCCTGCATCCACTTGGAGAGATAAAAGATATTGTCTGTCTAAGCTTAGCTCCATCATGTAGGGTTCTACCTCTGGATTGAAAATGAGTTCATCACTACCCCGATGTATGAGATGTACAAGTGGTACTAGAGTGGCAGTTTGGGAAATATTTCAGCACCACAAAGCAAGGAATGAGGAAAGACTTTGGTGGCAGAAACATTTTTTCAGATTAAATGTTTCTGAATTTTTCTGCAAAAGTCTATTTTCAGCCTTTTGACTTTATTGCTTTTCAGTTCTTCAGTATCTCATTTACCTGCCTATTTCCAACCTCCCTCTGCAGCAGGTTATGTTGAGTTTGCATTAGTCAAACCTTGCTCTATCAAAGTTATTTTCAAGCAAGGAGGAGCTTTGTCATTCCAAGTGAACTGTGGCATTCTCTCTAGGACTGAAAAAACCTAAGCACAAAAACTTAAATTGCTGAAAATACCAGAAACTGGATTCATCTCAACTAGATGATTGATTACATTCATATATATTGGAATGCCATAATAGACCCTCTCTCATTTGTCTCAAGGGAGAGGCGCCATCAACACTAGCAACCGTAAAACTTTAATCATCTCACATTACAAGGGCAACCAAAAATGGTGGAAAAGGTGTTTGTGCCACTATTGCGACAATCATATATGTTGATCCAATATCAAGTCTTCTTAAGTTCCAATATTTGGAACAAGAGATGGAGGCACCACCAACTAGCAATTGTCATTCCCTTATTCATCTCACCACACCTTAAAAAATGACACAAAAGGTGTTTGTGCTACCACTGTAACAAGTATCCTAAGGTACAAACTTGTATGGAAAAGTGCCCCATGATACTTGAAAATGCAGTCATCAAAGAATTTGATGAGGAAGGAAAAGCTAGAAAAGTCTCCTCAAACTAAAATTTGTTTAAATAATAAAATTACCAAAATTGATCAATCGATATGGTTGGGATAGCAGCCTCCCCAGCATTCATGTTTTAGGATGCTATTAAAAAAGAAATAAAAACCCAAATATTCTCAAAAATTACCAACGTAGCACAAAATTATTTAATTGGTTTTGGGAACTAGTGTAGAGAACGGGCCCCAAGAGTTCAGATTGTCCTAGTGCTATTGAAATTAACAATCAAATTTTCTCAAACATTTCCAATTTAAACTCAAAATTGTTAATTGTTTTGGGAAAAGTCGGACAACATGCTTTATTGATTCAGATTGTATGGGTGTTATTAGAAAGGCACTTAAAGACCATAATTTCTTTAAAATTGCCAAGGTAGCTTCAAATTTGTATTGATTTTGAGAAATAGTTGAGGCAACAGGCCCCTACTAATTCAGATTGTATGGGACCTGGGTACCATTAAAAAAGCAATTAAAACACCAGAACTTTTTCAAAAATTACCAAGTTAGCCCTAAACACAATTAACTGATCTTGAGAAATGGTTGGACCAACAGATTTTATGGTTCCTATTAAAAAAGATATTAAAATTTTAAGACCCAAAAAACCGGTGACACTGAATTCCTACGGAGTTTTTGAGAATTAAGATTCTGGGAAAACAAGGTAGCTGGAAAATGAACAATGATATCCTAAAGAAAAAGGCTGAAAACCCACTCTTCTTCACAAGATCCTAGTACAGGCTCAGAGGCTTTGAGTGATAGATTTTTGAAATGCCCAAAGGAATGTGTACTTTTCCAGAAACTATTTTTAAGAGATAATATTTAGATGTCCAGAATTGATAGTTTATCCTTTTACAGAGCAGTTCTCAGTAATTAGTGTGATAGAGGCCGCAGAATTGTAGGAGTTATTGAGATGCCACATAACTGGAAAAGGAACTCTTGTTGTGTATGCATGGACAAAACTATCAAGATTTTTCCATTTCAAGGGTTGAGGTGATTCTCCCTGAATTTTGGCATAATCCCAGGTCACCCAGATAGCCTGGCCTGTAGTGCCCATTGTGAATCCCCTCTTGAAGAATTTATTTGCTGCAGATCATTTAACTCGAATATCTTAATTAAATGTGATTTAGTGTATGATCGGGAACCTCAGCAGATCAAGATAAAATTTAAATAAAATGGGCTTTTAACCAGTTTGATAGTGGCAATAGCAGCTTCAACCACGATGCTCAGTATTGTTAGCATGTAATGAACAATTTAGAATGACATTTGTCAACAAATGGAAGAAGAGTATTCATAAAAACTCAAAAACCAAAGGCCCACATATATAAACATGGGGACTCAAGTTTTAGGTCCTTAGGGTATAATAGTACCTAGCCTGAGCTTGAGAAGTAAAGCATCCTTTTGCCTTCGCAGCAAAATGGGTGATTGGAGCCTTGGAAGGTGAGGAACCCTGGAAAGTGCTAATCAGATATAACATCTCCAATGATGTTCCTAAGCATGCTAAATCCTGGAAGCTTCTTCCTTTCAATGATATCCTTAGTAGTGAATGGCCTATGTCACCTGTAGGATCCAATGTTTTTAGAACCATATGGAAGGGTTGGGAAATTATAAAAAAAACCTATCCAATTGCCACTTCACCAAGGGTGATAATAGGCCATAGGGTCATCCTTTCCAACAGATCTATATGGTGGAATCTAAAGCATAAAGGGAAGCCTCTAGCTCTAATTCAAGGCCGTTCTGCTAAAAGTTGGGCTCAAAAAGGGATTTAATGTTTTAGTGATATTCTGAAGGATGGGACGTTGAAAGAATGGAATGATCTAAGCTCAGAATATAACATTCCACAAAGTAACTGGAGAACATATACTGTGCTAAGAGAGGCCTGTGGCCATCTCAAATTTCCAATTGAAACCAAGAACAATCCACTCCAATTTAAAGAATTTCTTTGGCAAAATGGTAACAAGATAATGAAATCTAAGGTTAAAGAAATCTATGCAATGTTAACTAAATAGGTGGACTTAACAAAACACATGAATAAAACTTGGCAAATGAATTTGAACAAAGACCAATGGCAGAAAATCTTTCTGAAAAACTAGTAGAAAGAGTTGGAGGCCAAGAAGGCCTGTTTCAGATGGCTCTTGATCTTACAAAAACTCTCCTTTAAAAGTAAAATGGATGATATAGATATTTGCAGTCTATGTAGAAAGCCTGAATCAATTTCTCATATATTTTTTGATTGCATTTTTGCTAAGGAAATATGGAATATGTTCTGCATTTCACATAATGTCTAGGGGCAAAATGGGGACATACTCCCTGAGAATATCCTCTTTATTCAAAATTACAAAATGAGCAAAACTGGTGCTTTATTCTGACATATCCTTTCAACTGAAATTTAGACCGATTTCAAGGAAGGAGAAGATTGCTTACTGAGTCCTATAAGGGACTTATTTTTTACAATGTTGCTATGCAGGTTTTCATCACCGTGGAGCTCTTGAAGGACAAGTTCTGGAAGTACTTGGAAAACAAAGAAATCACCATTGGTATCTTGGAAGCAAGATATGGGCACATGTGGCAAGAAGGTCACCCTGGGGCAGAGGTATTCTTAAGGGCTCTACAGGCCTTTAGGGAGGAACTAAAAGAAGAACAAAAGAACAATTCTGAAATGAACAAAAGCAAAGAGGTGGTAATTGTGCTAATGGAAGGACAGAAGAATAGAGATCTTGGTATGTCAGTAGAGGAGATGGCCGCTGCAGAGGCTCTGGTGTCTCTTGACAACTTAGGAACCTGCCAGGGATTCCCTTTTTGCTTTTTTGGCTTTCTATGGTCACAGGTCTGATTCATATGTTGATCTCTATACAGATGTATTTATGTAATCTCAGAATGCTGGTTTATTTGTATATCTTTTGGGGTGGTACTTGACACAGTCACTCTACTGTTGTATATTCTGTTGTTTCAAGGGCAGGGCTGGATATGTATATTTTGTAATTTGGGGTTGTAGGTTGTGACAGCTTTTGCAGGGCTTCCTAGAGGCATGATGCTGGTGCATATACTCTGATTCATTTTGTAATGATCTCTTTATACTTAATACAAAAAAGACCCAAAAAACCAAGGTGGCCCCAAATTGTTTAATTGATCTTGAGATATAGTAGGGACAGCAGGCCCCGGTAACATATATTATATGGTTGCTATTAAAAGAGCAATAAACAGTAATTTAGATTATAAAGGTGCCCTTAAAACAGCAATAAAGAGTAATTTAGATAATATAATGATATTAAAATAGCCATAAATAGTAATTTAGATTATGAGTGCTATCAAGGAGCAGTAAACAGAAATTTAGATGATATGGATGCTATTAAAACAGCAATATAAAGTAACTGAGATTATATGAGTGCTATTAAAACGGTAATAAACAGTAATTTAATGATTTGAGTGCTATTAAAATAGCAATAAAAAGTAATTTAGATTAAATGAGTACTATTAAAATAGCAATAAAAAATAATTTAGATTAAATGAGTGCTATTAAAGTGCAATAAAAAGCAATTTAAAGTGTATAGGTACTCTTACAACAGCAATAAACGGTAACTGAAATAATTCAAATGTGTTAAAACAGCCATAAACAGAATTTGGATTATATGGATGCTATTGAACAGCAGTAAACAATAATTTAGATGATATGGGTGCTATTAAATCAGCAATTGAAAGCAATTTAGATTATATGGATGCTATTAAAACAGTAATAAACCGTAATTTAATGACATGGGTGCTATTAAAACGGCAATGAACAGTAAAAGTAAGGGTCGGAGTACTGACTGGTAAGGTAGTGCCATCCTCAGCATCAACCCATTTTCCTGCAATTAAAGCTTGTGATTTCAGTAAACCCTTCTCTTTCAGCCTCCCTAATATTGCCTCGCTACTCATCTGCATTACATGTCATCAACCCAATCTGGTTAACTGAAAGCAAATAGTTGTTGTCAAATAGTGCAGGCAATAGGGTTAACAAGAATAATGCCTGTCGCTGCAGAAGATTAGCACAAGGAATGCCAATTCTACTTAAGTTTCGTAAGCGGGTACCGAGCCTTAGTTGTAGCATCGCCATTGCCATCGCCATTCCTAGTAACTGATCACAAAAGTGGTGAAACAAAAATTAGAGGCTTAACGATCGAAGCGATATTCAGGCGATGGCTCTTTATTACATATTTCCAAACTCACTTGATTTTATAGTAGGTAAACGAGAGAGCTCATGTACAGCATAAAATCTTTAAAATGTACTCGATCAATGATTTGTCCTGCCGGTGGCAACTCACGTACTGTTTCTGCGCTCACCCAATTTCATTAATTAAAATAGAACGTCGGCGACATTCTCATCTGTTCAAATTAAACAACTGAAGGATTCGGCTGTTTACCTAGTGCAGATAAATTAATAATTAATAAATTTACATTTGAATTTGCAGTTATTGTGCCCTTGTGTGCTTAAATCCACGCCAGATCACAAGACGACCTAATATGAGGAAATTTAAGCCTATGTGTGTAGAACATGTAAGGGATGGAATTAATTCCGGATCACATTATTTCTAAATTATTTCAACGAGTAGGTAATAATTATATGCACTAGGCGAGAGGGCCCGATGTGGTGGGAACATCTATTCTTTCTTGGGAAACACAATCCAAAGGAATACATGATATTAGTAAGATCAAAAAAAGAGGAATATATGATAGTAAGAAGGAGGGAGCTAATTTTTCTTGGGAAACACAATCCAAAGGATTTTTGGAGAGAATTGCAGCAGGCTAGAGGTACTACAAAAAATAATATTACGGACATTCAATGGCTAGAATACGCAAAAAAGTTGTATGAAAGAGACCAAGAAAAAACCCACCCTCCGACAATTAATTCTAATGATAAGCTCTTCTCCACAAAGGATATCAAGGGTGGTATTAAAGCTTTGGCGGTGGGCAAGGCTCGAGATATTGATGGGTTACAAGCTGAATACTTGAAATGGGGATTAGAGCTCTTGGCACCACATATCAAAAAGATTTTCAATAGGGTCATTCAACATGGTTTCCCAACAAACTGGACCACGAGTGTTGTTATCCCTCTCCACAAGAGTGGGGATGTCAACAACCCGTCAAATTATCGCACCATAATGATTAACCCTCTTTTTGGGAAGCTCTTTGGGAGCATGGTGGAGCGAAGAATCAGTCGTTGGGCCGAGAAGGAGGGTAAGAGGGCGAAAGGGCAAGCGGGTTTCAGACCAAAACATTCTACTATTGACCACTGCATTACCCTCAGGCACATGGTTGAAAAAGTTTGGGATAAACAAGGTGGCGAGGTTTTCTGTTGCTTCGTTGACTTCAAAAAGGCTTTCGATACAGTCCCTAGAAATAAACTTTGGGACAGAATGGAACAACTTGGGATTCCAGAAAAATATAGGGCTGCTGTCCACAGGCTTTATGAGCAGGTGGGGGCCAAAATTAGAACAAAGGCAGGTCTTTCCGAGTGCTTTGGGAGTGACATTGGAGTCAAGCAGGGCTGCCCTTTGTCCCCTACTTTATTCGGGCTATACATAGACAAGTTAGAAGAATGGTTGGACAAACGGGGAGGAGATGGTGTTCTTTTGGCCACTTATGTGATCAAGTTGCTGTTGTATGCGGATGATCTTACTTTAATGGCAAATTCTGAAAATAGTCTTCAAGAGCACCTAAAAGCTTTGGAACTTTTCTGTCAAGATGTGGGGATGCAGGTCAACATCAGCAAGACCAAGGTCATGATATTTACGTTGAAAAGAGCCAAAAAACAAATAAATTTTGAGTTTGAGGGAAACACTTTGCAGGTGGTGAATGAATACAAATATTTGGGACTAGATTTTTGTAACAATCTCAATTGGGAGGCGTGTAGGACGAAAAGAATTCAAGGGGGTTGGAAAGCTCTTTACCTACTCCAAAATAGATGTAGGTCAGCTGAGTTATGGGATTGGAGAACAAAAAAGAAGCTTTTTGGGCTGCTTGTTACCCCGGTGGTTCTTTATGGTTGCGAAGTTTGGGGCAGCAGCACGTCAGCTGTAAAATGGAAACAAATAGAAAGACTTCAAAAGCACTTAATCACAAGTAATTTCAAAATAAAAACTACGGTCCCTTATGAGATTGTTTTAGCTGAAGCTGGGGCCTTTCCAATGGAAATGGCAGCGTTAATTCGCTTATTAGGCTATTTGCAAAGAATAGAGAATATGGAAGAGCATCGTTGGCCCAAAATTGTGGTGGAAGAAGAATTAACTAGAAGGAAGAACACGTGGATGAAACAAAATGTCAAGTGGATGGGAAAATGGGGGATCAACATACAAGAGTGTCCAAGCAAAAAAGTCGAGATGAAAAGGTATGTAAAAGAGAAAGTCAAAAACACCATGTGGTTGAAGCAACTTGGCCGGAAGAGTGAGCACTATGTTCTGCATTTTAATCCTACTTGTGATCATGAACAAAAATTTTACATAGGGGCAGATATAAAATGGAAGGCTAAAATGTTGATAGCTCAATTGAGAACTAGCTCGCATCGTTTGAGATGCGAAACAGGAAGATGGAAAATACCCAAAGAGGGGTGGTCGGATAGAATCTGTTGTTTCTGCTCTTCGGGTTTAGTGGAGACAGAGTGGCACTACGTTATGGAGTGCAAAGCTTATGAGGACATCCGGTATTGTTACTCAAATTTGTTAAAAGTCAAATCATTAGCGGCTTTGTTTGAAGAGGAAAAGATTGATAAAACAGCAAGTTACTTGACCAAAATTCACAGTAGAAGAAACAAAATCAGCAAAGAGATTGAAAACAACAGTAGGTAGTTTGGTGCAGCAGTTTTGTTGTATTGGCAAAGGCAGTTTTCTGGTTTTTATCTCTTGGGTCCCATAGACTGGCTGGTCTCGCGGACGTAATTAAAATCATTCATTCATTCATTCAGATAATCCTCCTTAAAGTACTGTCAGGGTGCAGGGAAGTGAAATAAAAGCATTTATACAAAAGCCAATGATTGAAAAGCGAAACGGCAATGTCTATGCAACCTACAAATCTACCATTTGACTACATTTATTAATTAATTAATTAAAAATAAAGATACAATTCATTCTTTATTTTTAATTAATTAATAAATGCAGTGAAATGGTGGATTTGTAGGCTGCATAGACAATTTGCAATAGTTGTGATAGTAGTTGTTTATATAATGTCTAATAGTTGTGACTTGACTACCCATAATTAAACAAAATGTATTCCTTAGATCTAAAAAGCAACCAATTATGTGATGCCACATCAGTGCTCAACTACCCATGATGTGAATGCACAAGTATTGGTCTCACTCTTTTTTTGGGCCTTTTTGGACACCTTGACAAAAAGCATGTTGATGTGGCATCATATTTGATGATGTGGCCTTGAAATGAAAGTTATAAGCAAGGGACTTGCCAAGTAAGTTGTAAAAAATTAGAAGTGATTTGAAATTTCCACAAAGGATTTTGAGAAGCGCGAAGTTAGGGTGCACAACTACTGGGTCCTCTCCCCTAATGAAGTGTGAATTATTAATGTATAACTATTTAGTTAATTACATACTTAAAAATATATATATATATATTATTTATATTTTAAATATTTTAATAATTATTGTATTATAATATTATAGATATATAAAAATGTCTAATGTGTATCACACATCTTGAAATTGCATTTTTCTACCATTTCCATTATTTTCATTATCGTTAATTGTCTTTAGTATCGTTTCACTTCATTTGCATTTTAATCCCTTTAACATCATTTAATCCTAAGGTCTTTTATCAATTAAATAATCTTGGATTGTTTAATTAATTCATTATTTCATTACTAATTTTCCCCTTCATCCCCTTAGTTGAACAATTTTTATTTATCTAATTAGGTTCATTTAATATTTCTTATAATCTCATATTCATCCTCCTAGTTGAATAATTTTTAATTATTTAATTATCCCATTTTAATTTCACCCCATTTTAAAATGGCATATTCTCATCCTCATATAATTAAATAATTTATCTTCTAATTTCCCTCCACAAGGCATATTTTTGAGGAATATTCCTTTTTCAAAAATATCTTTGACTTTTCTTGTCTCGCGCCTTCTAAACCCTTGATCTTCAAAACCTTAACCATTTTCCTACAAATGTGGGAATATTTTGACTTCTAATTAATCCTATCCCTTCATCTTCCTTGATTTTCCCTCCTTTGTGGGTCTTAAGATGCAATCTTGACCCTTCTTTATGGGCATCAAGATTCAATCCAAACCCTTCATTCAATTATAGAAATCTATATAATCATCCATCCTCCTTCATATTTCACACCTAGAATTTGACTAGCTAAGTCATGTCAAAGTGAGTTTTGAGAGCAATTTGAACATTTCATCATAGCATCTAGGTCATTCATCTTGGAATCTTTTGTAATCAATCATGGAGGTTGAAGTGTTGAGCAATCCAACATCATATAACACAAGTTCTCCAACATTGGGATGGTGAGATCATTTCAAGTTTTGATTTCAATTGTGTTTTGATTTTATTGTGCTAGGATTAGGGTTTGAATTCATAGCTTGATTTGCAATTGTATCTTAATGGTAAGTGGGTTGTATCTCTTATTTTGAGTTCTTTGATTGAATTCTAAATTGTTTACCCATTCCACTTTTTCCCCTTATATTTATTGGCATGCCTAGTGGGAGCCACATCCCTAAATTTAACAATTCTTGTGAATTTGAGTGTTTTGCAAGTTTTCGAAATGCAGTTGTTAGAAACAAGGATCGCTATTGTGCACATAATAGCTCTTGTTGGGGAATCTGACCGTGGATGTCTCATATCAGGGTCACTATTGCTAATCAAGACGTAGCTATTTTCTCAATTTTTTAGCTTTTTGACAAGGTTTTGAGTTTTGCAGGTTATAGGATTGTGTTTGTCTCAAAATAGGATCGTTATTGCTAAAACAGATTGCAGTTGCTCCAGTAGAAGACTGCCCTTACATGTAAAAGGGTCGCTATTGCATTAGGTGATCACCATTGTCATTCTATTTTTAGGGTTTTAACAATAGTTTTTCTCTATCAGATAGGTTGCAAGTCCATGATTGGGAAACAGAGTCGCTCTTGCACGAACCCAGGTCACGGTTGTCTCATCTGAATGTCGCTTTTGTAAACATCTAATCGCGACTGTCTCAAAGGAAGGTCACTATTGCAGGTAATAGTGTCGTGTTTGTCTTTTTCCCTTATTTCTGATTTTCCATTCTATCTTTTTGGATTTTGGATTTTTGGCTAACCCTAACCCTAACCTAGTTGTTGTATGTTGTTGTTTTGAGTTTTGTCTAACATAATTGTGTAGCATAATGTGGAGTGAAGGCAAATTTTAAAGACTACTAATCCAATTTGTGTTATAGGTCAAACGATCAAAGAATTGATATCAAACTACTAACACTTTGTTTGCAGCCCCAAAGAATTATCATTCAAACATTATGTTTTCATTTTATCAGATTAGACAACACTTACTTCGGTGCTTAAAACAAACTTATTTTTTGTGCTTGGTAGGCCGAAGGGTGTGTATCCTCTCCCCTTACGTCATTAGGCGATCTTGGGTGACAAGAAACACATTTGATCTACATTTTGTGTCACCGAAGTCGTCTCATATATGTATCCTCTCCCCTTGCATCATTAGATGATCCTGGGTGACGAGAAATATCGAGACACTTAAGCCTTCCCAGTTTTTATTTGAGTAGAGGAGGCCTACCTTGGGATTTCATCACCCTTGGGATGACCTCCAACATGTGTTTAGGTGGGCTATATAAAAGGTGTGAAGGAAAAAGTTAGTAGCGCTATCCAGTAATGTATACCACACATGTCAATTTAGATGTGGGTGTATAGACCATATTTGGGTTGACTAGAGGCTTTAGTGTCTCACGTTTGACGTTATACCATCGATGTTCACTGAGTCACTATGATCCATTGTATTTTGGAAGCCTTAAGACCAGTTGGCCACCGCGTTAAGTAATAATAGTGCATCGGGATAGCACCATCCCGAGAAATTACTGACCATGTTTGGTCCCTGGTTGAGGTCTAAGGTGTCCTGTTAGAGTTCACGCTCTTTCAAGGCCAAGGGTGTCAAGGAAACTGCTTACCATGTTTGGTCTCTAGTTGAGGTGTAAGGTGTCCTATTAGAGTTCATGCTCTTTCAAGGCCAAGGGTGTCAAGGAAATTACTTACCATGTTTGGTCCCTAGTTGAGGTGTAAGGTGTCCTGTTAGAGTTCACGCTCTTTCAAGGCCAAGGGTGTCAAGGTGGTACATGACCTTGGCATACCCTATTCACCCACTCCTTAGATATGGATTAACCTTTGAGTGGTAGGCCTATTGTGGGAGACGTACCTTTTATCACTGGCTAGGTTATACTTGACTGATGTGTATTCTTTGTAATAAACTAGTGACACTATTAGTGAGCCTTATGGAAGAAGGCTTGTGCAAAGCATCTTATCACCTTGGAGTCTATTTTTGGCCTCCTTAATCTATTGTATGTATCACTTGTTGTTTTAAACATGCCTACACTAAACATCAGACCTTGACATCAAATTTATGAACTATCAAAATTGTCATTAGACCTAAATCAGAAAATAGTCACCCTTGTCAGAAAATAGAGCCACTCTTGTCCAGCTTACCACATTTTTCTTAGAATTCTTTCTCTCTTGTTCAATGTCTAATTACACTTGTCCAAACACCTAGCCGCTATTGCAGTGCATAAGATCGTTATTGCAAATCTAGTCTCTATTACTCATTTTATTATTTGTCAGAGTCACTTGTCTGAACAAAGTCGCTTTTGTCAAGACTGACACAATTGCTTCTATAAAAGTTCATTTTTTTCTTGAAATTATGTCGCGTCTGCATGCACAACCACCATATTTATTTTTCTCTACCGCATTTGTCTGTGTCAAAAAATTGCCTAGAATTCTAAAATTCCATCTCATACACTATCATATCAGTTTGTCATATTCTCAAAACCTTAGTCATAATGGATATGTACCTTTACACAATTTGATCACACTTTCAAATATGGTCATCCAAAAGAACCTAAAATTTTCAGTCTTGAAATCTCTCAAAACCACTATCATTATGTAGAGCCCACCGACACGAACCCGACGCAACTCGAATGGGCTCAAAAGGAGTCTGTATGCAAAAGTTGTGAGCAGTCAAAGTTATGGTCAATCAGCAAATCAAAGGGCTCAGAAAAAGTGCAAAAATTTGAAGTCGTCAAAGGTGGTCAAATGGGGTGTCATCGTGAAGAGCTCATCAAGAGATTTCCAATGCAACTCGTTTCGTCGAAAACGGAGTACATTTGCACAAGATATAAGTGGTCAAAGTTGGCAACATACGTTGACCAATCAACACCTCGTCATCAGCACAGTCAGCGGACACATCAGCCAGCAAATCCCACGTGGCACACTCCACCCAATATCTCCATTTTAAAAAATATATATAAAATAATATATATAAAAATGAAAATAAATAAATATAAAATACATGGGATGGGCCCCTCCCCAAAAGGAGCGCTCCCCCTTGAAATGTGGGTCCTCCCTAAATAAAAGGGAATCCCATGCTTAAACCCGTGAGCCCCATAAATGGGATAAAAAGCCAAAGTAAAGGTGGTGATCCCTATTTTATGGGATAAAGATTCTATTTTAAGATTTAAAAATATATCTCCTCCCCTATTACTTAGGGGCTAAGAAATAAAATACTCCCTAATAAATAGGACAATAAACCCGTTAGAAAGATAATATGGGTTTTAGATAAAATTCCCAAGATATTAGATTAATGTAAACCATTAAACAGGGATTATCATTCTTTTGTAAAGCCCAAGGGCCATCTGGGCAAAATATTTTGGGGATTATGGGTGCAAATAGAAGATTTGTAAAATATTATGGTTTCTACCATAATAGCCAAATGTAATCGTATAAAAGGGGGTGAGTTTGGCTTTGTAAAGCTAAGTGGGACTTGGAGAAATAATTCAAGTGTTTTATAAGGGATATTTGGAGAGTTTGAACTTCTTGAGAGAAAATTACAAGGTGTTTGCATACACCAAAAATTGTAAAGTGAGAGATTGTGAGGAAATTGTATGTAGGTTCTGAAGGCTTGGGTATTGTAACAAAGCATAGTTTTTCTTGGCATTATCAATAAAGTGGTCCCAGCATTGAGAAGCAGACCCAGAGACGTAGTCCACGTTGGATGAACTCTGTTATCAATTTGCGCATTCTAATCCTTCTATCTTCTATCTCATTCTTCTCTCTTCCGTCTTAAATTCTCTCTAGTTATTTCAGTATTTTCAATTATCATTTGAATTCTAATTACTTGAGTTTAGTAATTAGTTAATTTCATTAAATTGTGTAAAAGTGAACCTAGTTTGTAATTTCAATGGTTAAACAACATAATCACGCAATTCTGCATGGATCGGGAAAATTCTGTAATTAGGAGTTAAGTGCAATAATTTGTAACTTTCTAATTACAGATCAGTTTATCATCATCATAGCTCTCCCAAATCAAGCATCAAGTAGATTTTCATTATATTTACTTAGCAGCCTTAGACAATATTCATCCTTTTTGACCATCCTTTTTCATCATCCTTCATCAAACATCAAAACTAGACTTTGGATACCAAATCAATCATCAACCTATCAACCCCATCATCTTGCTAGTGTCTCTTGATCTAGTCAACCTATCATCTTGTGGTCTTGTCAAATTTAATGGAAACTATTTTCCCTCTAAGTTTCCAGATCGCAATCATCCTTCTTTACTTGCACTCACAAGTCTAATTCAAGTAGAGACATCAAATTTTCTTTACATCAAAAACTTGAGACTTCGCATACATTTATCAAACTTGGTTAACATCCTTTGGCTAGCATCATTTCAAAACATCCCAAAAATCCACTCATACTCTCATCATAGGGTTAAGTATCAAAAACATAGCATCATTTCAAAACATCCCAAAAATCCACTAACACTCTTATCATAGGGTTGAGTATCAAAAACATAGGCATCTTTAATCCTTTAAAATCCAAAGCCAATCTTTGTTGTATCAAATCCAAAAATCAACATCAAAACAACATCTCTTTTATCCAAAAGTTTCACCAACATCCCTTTTTGAAAGGCATTTTAAACTCAAAATCCAAATAAGCAATTACATCTTTCATTTCAAGTCTTTCATCATTCATCATGGTCCATTAAGAACATTTATGACAACAAGGTCCCAACATAGAAAGAGAATGTCAATGCACACAAGTGGTTCTAGTGGACCTACCACCACCAATGTGGAGATTACTACTCCTATGCCATGGGATTTTAATCCTAATGATGTTCCTCCAACTCACTCCACCCCCCACTAACTCAATGTCAATATTCAACAACACAATGTCCCTCCATCTCAACAATACAATGTTGGTCCTTCACAACAACATGATGACAATCCTTTTTAACCATGAAATGTTAATCTTCCTCAACAACATGGTGATAACTACTAAAACTCTGCCACTACCCTCCTAGAGTTTTCTCAAGGTCCCCATGCATTGACCTCTCTAACGGTGTGTGCATATCTGGCATGATAATCCTCAACTGGAGTAACTTGACACTCCCCAAACTAGTAGAGGACTCTACCTGGAAGATACCTCTCCAAAATGGTATCCACTCTACTAATCAAGTACTAGGTCTACTTGCAGTAAACCAAATGCTCTTGATCATTGTCTTAGGTCTCATAGTCCATATAAGGCCTCCATACGAACTCTATCATATCATAAAAAACTGCTCTCCAATACTGCAATTTGTCAGGCTATATGTAATGTAACCATTCGTGGTATTTGTAAGAGTAAGGATCATGAGGGTCTTGAACATCAATTCCCCCTAGTCATGTAACAACAATGTGCTCCCATGCCTAAACATGCAGTAGTGTGACACCCATTGAAATGTTTCTACCCCCACGATAACACACCTAGTACATTTCATGATATAAATGAGCTAATAAACACAGTCCCCATGCATAGAGAGCCTCGTCCTCCGTCATGCACTCTATGACAACTCCCCAACATACTAGAAATCTTTGTGATCTCCTATCTAGCATCAGAGCTCCCATGAGTAGTCTAGCTAACATCATAACCATATCATCAACATCATCTACAAAAGGGGTAAGATCCATCTATGAATCAATTACTGTGAGCTATCAAATGCCTAGCAACCTTTGCCTCGCTTGTGTCCCCCTCACAACATCATAATTCACCATCTCACCATGAATAGCAATCTCAAGAATCCTCCAAATATCTCAAGGGTGATTGTACACTCATATGCAGGCAAGTGGAATGTAGTTGTCTCTAATCTCCATCTCTCTACCAAAGTTGTCATCATGGCTCTGTGAGCTTGGATCTCAGGCATATATGTAATATGGTCCAATCCCATGGCCTGTAGAAGCTAGATCTCCAAATATTGAAAATGAGCTATCTTATCCAAGATCCAAGTTTTGCGCTCTTTGGCATATAGAGGATATAGTGTGGCCTACAAGCATTCAACCCACAATGTTAATTTACTAAAATCTAGTAAAAAAATCTAGATTTGCAGTCAAAATTAGCTAATTAGTGCTTTGTTGCAAGTTCGTGAGCATCTTTTTAAGCAAACATGTCAATATTTTTCAATAGCGAGCTTGTTTTCTTGTAAACGTGGTCACCTTTTATAATAATGGCTCTATTAGTTTTACAAGTACGTTTCCCTAGTGCAATAGCAACCATGCCCTAAAAATCTAGCATGCGCGGTCATTTTTTGCAACCATGAAAATGAAACTACATCGCTTTTAAGAAACACCAACATTTTGAGCAATAACATCACTCTTTTGCAAAAGTGGTCATCCTAAAACTACAAATGAGATCAAACTATCACAAAAAGTGATGATCTTAAGGATTGCTACATTTATTTGTCTTGCATTTGGCTATTAAATGTGGAAACAAAATAAAACAAAAGTGAAAGTTAGAGACTTGTGTACCACAACCCCTACGTTGGCTGGCCACTGGTACTGTCAAACTACGTTCATGTGATGTGGAGCACTTAGAACCCTCGTCATAGAAAATGCATGTCTAAAGATAAAGGTCTCTAGAGAGCGAGGATTCTCTAAAGGTAGGTGCACAAATGAGGAACAAATGAACCCTAATTTCCTATTTAAGCCCCCCAAACCCTAGGTTCTTGCCTATGGTTGGCCTCCTTGTTTATAAATTGAACATCTTGGATCATCCTGAGCTTTAACAGTGACCCCTAGGGCCTAATTTTTCTGCACTTTTCACATCTGAATTATTCCTCAACCTTGTCATGAGCCCAACCTGAAAAGCTAATTTTTTCAACTGACCTCTTGAGGAGGCAACCTAGCGTCCTATCATTCTTCTTGCTAACCATCAAGGCATGGTGGGACATTATTAAAAATTTTAATCTTGATATGAGCATCATAATTCTTTGAAACAACGTAACAAGTACATTGTGTAAAAGAGGGCCAAAATGTAGGCATGTAAAAATGCCTAACCCATATCACACATCCTAAAACTGGTTTTTTATCATTCCCATCATTTTCATTAATCTTAATTTCCTTTAGTATCATTTCACTTCATTTGCATTATTAATCCCTTTAACATCATTTGACATCATTTCCATCATTTAATCCTAAGTTCTTCTATCAATTAAATAATCTTGGATTGTTTAATTAATTAATTATTTCATTACTAATTTTCCCCTTCATTCCCCTAGTTGAATATTTTTTAATTATTTAATTAGGTTCATTTAATATTTCTTCTAATCTCATATAATTAAATAATTTTAATTATTTAATTATCCCACTTTAATTCCACCCCATTTTAAAATGGCATATTCTCATCCTCGTATAATTAAATAATTCCTAATTATTTAATTCTTCTAATTTCCCTCCACAAAGCATATTCTTCAGGAATATTCTTTTTTGAAAAATATTTCTTATTTTTCTTGTCTCAAGCCTTCTAAGCCCTTGATCTTCAAGTCTAATTTTCACCCTTGATCTTCAAAACCCTAACCATTTTCTTACAAATGTTGGGATATTTTGATTTCTAATTAATCCTATCCCTTCATCTTCCTTTATCTTCTCTCCTTTGTGGGTGTTAAGATGCAATCTTGACCCTTCTTTGTGGGAATTAAGATTCAATACAAACCCTTCATTCAATTATGGAAATCTATATAATCACCCATCCTCTTTCATATTTCACACCTAGAATTTGAGTAGCTAAGTCATGTCAAAGTGAATTTTGAGAGCAATTTGAGCATTTCATCATAACATCTAGGTCATTCATCACATTCATCATTCATCTTGGAAGCTTTTGCAATCAATCATGGAAACTTAAGTTTTGAGCAATCCAACATCATATAACACAAGTTCTCCAACAATGGGATGGTGAGATTATTTCAAATTTTGATTTCAATTATGTTTTGATTGATTATGCTAACATTAGGGTTTGAATTCATAGCTTGATTTGCAATTGTATCTCATTGGTAAGTGAGTTTTATCTCTTATTTAGAGTTATTTGTTGTTTACTCCATTCCTTTTACACCTTACAAATATGTAATAAATAGAATATAAATAATAAAGTATATGTTTTTTTTTATAATTTTTTTATAGTTATTATACTATATATATAATATAACTAATCCATATTATATGGATTTTTTTTTTGATACATAAGAGTAAGATTATATTAATTATCAAAAAGGAGATACAATGTCTTATGCTAGGCAGATAATCAAAATTACAGAATTCTTTTGCCAAAAACCCAAAACCTTTATGAACTTCCCCAAATCGTTACAACAGTCATGACTATACATAACCCCTGACAAACATACTATCCATTAGTTACACTATACTGTAAAAATTATAGCAACACTATAAAGAGACTGGACTATTACCAGAACAAACTATACATGTATAGCATTATACCAAATTCAAAACATAGAACTACCCTACCATGACACAAAACTTATATGAAACCATGGGCATGTGCAAACACCTGAAACTCAGGAACCTAGTTGAAGCCCCACACTAGAATGATCTACAATGATTTTTTCAGGTAATTGACTCCAATTATTATGGATTTCTTATGCTCGATGAGGGCCATCCCCTTAAGATCAAGCAGAAAGGGATAATACTTGATTACCTCCCCAGGATCCTGGAGTAGAGGCATGTCTTGTGGCTGAGGAGCTCCAACCCCCAAGGTGGCAACATACAGTATTTCATTTAACCCATCCATCAGATCTTCCTTGAAAAGCCTCCTCATAATTACCTTGAGCTTGGCCTTTGGCGTGCGAATATCCAAAAAAATGACAAGGAACCTGGAGGCTATGTTGGTATCAACCTAGTATGATTCACCATCACCTAGAACAACTTTTCCCAAGATAATCATCACTGCAACCAGGGTTAGGGTATCGTTGTTGAGGAGAATGC
Source organism: Sequoia sempervirens (assembly GCA_007258455.2). Lineage (NCBI taxonomy): Eukaryota > Viridiplantae > Streptophyta > Pinopsida > Cupressales > Cupressaceae > Sequoia > Sequoia sempervirens. Next base: position 162,218,579 of record VDFB02000015.1, on the reverse strand, counting down.
ACTTCAATCTCTGGTCCATAACTACCCCCTTAAAGGCCATTTTCTCAACTGTTCTCTCCAACTGAATTGACATATCCGCACCTATGCTCTTTAGTGCCTCTAACGACATATGCACAATGAATCGAGAACCCCTAGCCATAATGCAAATGCAGAGGCACACCTTATCATAACTCAATCGTGTCTATATGTTTATGTTTGTGTTTGCTCGTCCAGAATGCTAGCTTGCTAATGATGATATTCTTCCATCTCACACTTGTGATAGTCAAAGTATGATTACGAAACTCCTATGAAAAGACTAGCCAATCTCCCAAACATTTATTTTGTATAGTTCCTTGTGCAGAGAGTGAAAAGTTACATTAATATGATAAGACGGTTATGTACACGATCGCCAAGAGATGATGTAATCCCAACATGGCCAACAATTTCAAGCGATGATGTGGCAATCCTGATGTGGTGGTGCTTGCCATCATCCTGATCCACCCTGGAAAGCCCATCACTCCCAGCTTTCCTGCCATCATGAATTTGAAATGTAGGCACCATTAATTTATTCATATAAATGAATTGGAGTATGCCCAAAGAAATTTCCCACGCACCCCTAAACTAGATACCGAAATCAAAGTTTTCCACGATGTTGTTTGTGGAAAGCACAGGAATAATAAGATTTATGTTCGTTTTAATGACAACCCAATGCATAATCAACTGATTTCGCCAACATACTTTCCACAACAATAAGTGTGGAAAGTCGCTGACCCAACCTACCCCTATATCAATTTGTGGCAAAAATAAATGACACTTTGTAGCCTGTCAGGGACTAATGAAATGTCCATATGCCAACCATATTACACCTTCAAACCCTAGTAACGAACTTCCCACAATCTTACATGTGGGAAGTCACCCTCCATACCACCCACAAAATGGCCTTTCAATCAGTTGCCAATTTCTTTTATTGAGATACCATTCGCCCCCAGATTGGAGAGATGATCAGCCTCTGTGTTACCTTCCCTTAAGAATGTGATTCAACATGACCAACTCAAAATCCACCATGAGCTTTAATGCTATATCCAATTTCTCTCCAATTTTTCAATTCACCATTTGCCTCATTCTTAAGGCATTGATTACCAATGATGAGTCTTGTTAACATGTAGGATTCCACCCGAATGTAAAGCTAGAAAGCTCAACAATCCTATGTAACATGGAAACACCTTCGAGCCTATGGGTTGCTCATAATGAAGAAGACTCTTCAGATTATGGGCTGGTTCCCCTTTTGATTTTCTAGAAACTAATGATATTTGATGGGAAAAGGGTAAGAAGGATTAAAATGAATGGTAAAAACTGAAACTAGTAAGATGGTGACGCACCATAATAATAATGAATATGTAATATGATTCACAAGGAACTTTCAATGCTCCTATTTGCACAACTTAATTTGAATAGCTAAACCACATAAATGATTCACACAAAGGCTTGATAAATTTACCCTCTTCGAAGGAAAAACAATGTGTTTCACAACTAGAACGATAGAACAAATCATTTGCACAATCTATGACCTGTGAAATTGAATTGAATTGTGTGCATACACTTATGAATGAGATAGAAAAAATAGAGGTTTTTAGATTTAAACACAAAAAAATTCTATCAAATCAAACATAAAAGATGACACTTGAAATTTGGGAAGGCAAAAACTTGATTTTTATTGAAAGGCCAAAAGGATTCCTTCTGCAAAACTAAAATACAATGCTGGAAATAAAATTGTTGTATATAAACTTTGAAGTTGAGCTACAAAACTTTCTAACTCTCTGCAATACATAAGAGAGTAGGAAGCAAGAACTGAAGAAAAAAGACTAAGTCTTTTCTCCTATATACAAAATAGTCTTGAAGTGCCAAGAGGTGGTGCTTGCAGCTAACTGCACCTAAAAATATCTCCTCCAAGATGATCCACAAGAAAAATGGAAAAGGCCTAAAAAGGGGGCCCACAACTGATGTAAACTAAGCTCAAACAGCTCCAAACTTCCCCTCTCAACCAGCTTGACCAAAGTGGACTTCAAACTCATCCAATCAACTAAAAATTAAGCTCAAAAAGCTCCTGTTAAACTCCACCTCTTGATTTTGTATGATTTAAGAACTTCAAAGGCACTCCAGTTATCTCCACCTCTTGATTTTTTGCATGATTTTGAGATGAATGTAATCAATCTAAATAAATATTAAAGTAATCGATTAAGGATTACTTTAACTTGTGTTATGTATTTTCCTATATTTTGTAGAAGTTGTCAAAACCAACTTCAGAGTCCAAGAACACCTGCATGCAAAGAGATACCTGTCACAGGGAAGAGAATGGAGAAAAAAGCAAGAGAGGGTTTTGAAGCTCTATAATATGAGAGATATATTATCAGAACAATAGAATGAATTATTTACAAAGATCAATCCTTGAAAGGAGATCAAGCAAAACCTAAAAATTAACCCTAATAGGTAGACATTTAATAATTAATATAATTATTAAATGTCACAATATGCAAACTAAAGTGAAATCTTAAGAGAGGAATAAAGGTAACTTAAAAAACATAATTAAGTTGAAACCTTTACTCTAACACCCCCCCTTAAGATGAGCAAGAGTGCAGCTACAAACATGTGCAAGAAGGCAAAGGTAACTACAATGCATGAAAGCAAACAAGGGTCCTGACAACTAGGCCTGATTAGGTAGCCGAATACAACCAAATCTCTGTAAAGTGGAGAAATAGAGAAAACCTCATGGGAAAAACTCTACTCCAAAAAGAGATGAAAGACAAGAGTGAAAGAAGAAGAGAGATAGGAGGACTCAACATGACCCCCCAAGAACTGCTTCTATCACACAAGTACAAAATATGTTCCCCCCATAGGAGAGAGAAGAGACTACAAAGCCCACCTAGAATGAGAGAACCCCTATGCCAATGATCAAACCAATGTGTCTCCTCGGAGGAAGAAACAGATCCAACGGTCGAAGAAGAGGAAATCCCTGGATGTGAGGTGAAAATGGAAGTCCTGGATGATGCTCACTAAAGAATTGAACGGTAGTACAAGTGTTTGAATAATAGGATGATGAATCAAACAACTCAAGATGATCCTAAAATGGAATCTCCAATGAAGATGGGATAACAGGTGTGCTGAAAACGTCATCTATGATGAAAGGAATATCCTCTGATATGGCCTCAACAACTGCACTTGATGGCTCGATGAACATATGTGATCTCAACAATGTCAATCACAGCTGAAGAGGAATCTTGTTGAACATATGTGATCTCAACAAGAGGTAGAGGCGTAGAAGTCTCAACACTAGTCTCGTGAATAGATGGAAGAACACATAAGTTCAAGTGACCAAACTTCACCTCAGATATTGCATGCTCTCTTATAGAAAGAGAGGAAAACTTAGATAGTGGAGATGGTGGACCAAAGTGTGTGAATGCATACAATCGGGAAGAATGATCAACTGTCCTTGTTGCAACAATGTTGCTAGTCTGAATGTCTTTGATGTGCACTGAATCAAGTGTGAACTCAATTGTCTTCCATGTCCCACTATGAGCAATCTGATAGATGGAGAGAAGGTTAGTGGACAAAGATGGTACGCATAGTACATCATTGAATGTACAACCATCAATGTCGATAGAACCTTTCCCACATACACTCATATAAGTGTTATTACCCATCAATATGTGTGGTGAGGATGCAGCCTCGAAAGATGAGAACATGTCCTGAGAAGATGACATATGGTATGAAGCACCTGAATCCAGTAGCCATCTAGATGAATGTGAACTAGTGGTTGCACATAATGCATGACCCTTATGTGGGGCCTGTCCATCTGTATGGAATGATGGTGAAGAAGAAGACCCTCCTAATGTAGATGAAGAAGAGTGATGAATATTGTTCCTCTCAAGAAGAGTTGTCAAATCTGAAACCTGTTTTGCATATCCATCTATCTTCTTCTCATAACACTTGGAGTCATCATGTCCTAGCTTAGTACAATAAGCACACTTAGGTCTATCTTTCTTTGATGATTCTCCCTTAGGAGAAGGTGAATCAGAGGTTTTTTGTGAACTAGAATCCTTCCAATGCTCTGTGGTCTTTGGTTTATGTTTCTGCTTCTGCCTCTGCTTCCCCTAAGATGATTGTGCTACCAATGCTTGGTGTTGTGATCCTGTGAGAGCATCCAACTGTGATATCTTAGCCTACTCTCGTGTCAACCGATCACATAACACCTCAAAAGTAGGCATGGTAAAGCGATTTCCCAATGCATCCATGGTGGAATAAAATGTCGAAGAGAAAAATCTAGAAAGGACCTCAAAGCTTAGAAAGAATCAAGTAAATACACTCCTCATCTGTTTTTTTCTTACCACAACCCTGTAGAAGAGATCTCTGTTGTTTGAATTTCATAAGAAAGTCCTCAATAGTGGGAAAATAATCGAGTACAAGTGAAGTCAACTCTACCTCAATCTGTATGGCACGAAACTAATTGATGGTACCAAATAAATCATTGAACTTGGTCCACATTTCAAGAGGACTGTTACACCCATCAAGATGAAACAACAAGTTGTCTGAAACATGTAAGGAAATCAAACCCATAGCCTCATCCATATTATTTCTATGTTGCAAAGCCTCAAATGGCCATTTCAAAACTAGTTGAACTGTATCTAAACAAGACCACAACCCCTTTGATCTGAGAAGACATGTCATGAATGTCTTCCAAGTGTGATAGTTATGAGGTGTGAGAAGTTCAACAGTAGAAGGGTTTTCAGCCATGTTTGGAGAGGTTTAATGAATGTTTAATGTGAATATTTTCTGGTTTTCTGAATTAAATTATAGAAAGCAAGAAAAAAACTCCCCGCACAATGCAAGAAACCAAACCCCAGTAGTGATTTTTTAGCGAAAAAGCAGGAAAAAAGCAAAAACGTCTTCAAACTGAATCTTGTGTACTGATAATTTTTCTAGAAAAAATAACAAAATATCTGAATAGAGTGCAAGAATATCTTTCCGACGCCTATTCATTTTCGAAAAATGAAGCAAAAATGAGCAAGTTATGCCCCCTAGAGTGCAAAAAATATCATTTGACTTTGACTGCATAAAAAGGAAACCAAACTAGAAAAATTTGAAAAAAATCCTACACCATCATGATGGGCTCAGAGCCAGATTTCCAACGCCTATTTTTTTCGAAAATCGGAGAAAAAATGACCATTTTATACCCGATTTAGTGAAAGTGGGTTAAAAAGGGCACTTGCAAAGGTGTTAAGCCCTTAGGGGCTAAAATTTTTCAGCCCCTGGTCACGTGGACGACTAGAGGGCTGCGGATTGGCACCTGGGCAGAGCCCCTGATCAATGATAAGACCAATGGCTAGGGTGTAGGGGGTCACCGAGGCTAGGCGCTGCCGGCGCTCAGGCGAACCACTTATGTCTGGTCAGTGGCTGGCGGCGGTGTTTGAGTCGGCGGCTGCTGGTCGGAGCGACTAGCGGGTGGCCACTCAGTGGTCGACGGGCAACGGCCTAGAATTTGAACTAGTCGCGTAAAAATAAATTAAAAAAACCTTTGTTTTTTTTTGATGAAATTTGACCTCGTAGATCGTGCCTTAAGGCCGTATGGCCTTGGGGCCAATTTTTTTTGCCTCCCTGATCAACTGTGGCCAAATTGGACAAGCGTTATATGAAAATAGGGGTTTTCAGGCACTGCGAATCCAACGGCGAGGTCCGTTTGGGCCCAAAATGAACCCAAAGAATAAAGTAAGCTGGATCCACAAAAAAAAACTCGAAAACCTATGAATGTCTAATCAAACCCTCGTAGCTCCAAATTCTTCAAAACAAGAACAGGCTGTAGTAGGTCTACTCTACTACCATGTAGAAGTTGTCAAAACCAACTTCAGAGTCCAAGAACACCTACATGCAAAGAGATACCTGTCACAGGGAAGAGAATGGAGAAAAAAGCAAGAGAGGGTTTTGAAGCTTTGTAATATGAGAGATATATTATCAGAACAATAGAATGAATTATTTACAAAGATCAATCCTTAAAAGGAGATCAAGCAAAACCTAAAAAGTAACCCTAATAGGTAGACATTTAATAATTAATATAATTATTAAATGTCACAATATGCAAACTAAAGTGAAATCTTAAGAGAGGAATAAATGTAACTTAATTAACATAATTAAGTTAAAACCTTTACTCTAACATATTTTGCATCTTTATGATAGTAATTAAAGCAATTTATAATTCAATTGCTCTAATAATGTTTACATTTTTATTTTCATTTAAACTCATGCAAGAATTAAGTAGGTCAACCTTGTGTTTGAATTTGTAGTACAACCTTGCAAAAGTTAACAAGGGAAACTCAACACATTTAAAGGTATTAGTTTTGCACAAAAAGGTTTAAATCAAAGGAAAAAATGCCTCCTCAATGAAGTCGGTCAAATAGGGTAAAAGAAACCCTAATAACAAAAACTATGGCCTTTCTTCACTTCACTTTCATTTTGCACTTAACATTTTTTGGAAACCACTACACACTACATTTTGAAGGCTTTGCCATGCTAGGGTTTGAGCTTTGAAGGTTGTTTGGAGACCTTTGCATGCAGGTAAGTTTTCAACTTCATGCTACTCTATTGTTATGGCTTCCATTATCATTAAGAGATTTGATCTTTTTTGTTCTATAGATGCGGGTTTCCATTTTGGCTATGGCTCTTGAATGTATAGAAAATTTATTTCCTCTGTTTGAAAATTTTATCTTTTATACTTGACCTTGAAAAATAGTATGGGTTTGCTTTCTTCACAACACTGTGTGCTTGGAAATCTTCTATTTCAAGCTCTCTTATGCAGAAAAAAAATGAACACATTTTGAATCTCTGTGTATTTTCCCTTTGCATAGAAGCATTCTAGGTTTTATATTTTTTGCAAACATAGAAGCTCCTTTGTATTCTATGGCCACGACTTCACAATTCCTTTCAGGTATTGAGGGTTTTGTTTATCTCTGTGAATATTGAAGAGTTTGGCCTCAGGTAACCCCAGATCATGGCTTTGTCTCTGCATTTTTTCATTTCCTTGCAGGCTCTAAAATCATGGCAACATAGGTCATGGCTTCTTTTGAGGGCTTCACCTCTACATTTCTCATTTTCTTGCAGGGTCTCTCCATACTTTATTCTGCACCTTTCATTTGAGATTTATTTCCTTAGCCAAGGGTTTCATTTATTTCCACATATGAGGGTTTGCCTTGTCTGAAGCTCGAGCTCCCTCTTGCTTCATTCTATATGCATTCAAGGGTTTGATGTTGGAACCCTACTATAATTCGAGTTCAAGAGTTTCATCCTTTATGAAAGAAAACCCTTAAGAGTTACCTATGCTCGAGGGTTTTTCAAGTTAATTGAGGGATTTTTTCATTCAACTGTGGCTAAGAGTCTCTATCTTTGAAATACTCTGCTTTTTGTTCAAAACCCTAAGATACACCCTATTGTTCTTGAAGGGTTTCAATTTTAGCATTTGTCTCCAAATATATTGTTTTAATAGTCCTTAATGAATATTCTCATCTCTTATAATAGTCTTCCAATGATTGTCCTCAATCTTTGAGGGTTGTTTCTCTCAACAGTTAAATAGACTATTTTTGGATCAATAACAAGCTTAGTCCACTTCATGTGACCACACTGTCATGCTTAGCTTATTGTATATGCCTTCACTGTCTCATGCTATTATGACTTCCATGACATGAAGCCACCTTCATAGTCATTTGATTCACCTTAAATCATTTGTTCACCATGTATTGTTTGTATTTCATCAATCTTCAATGAGGCATCTAATGATTGACTTGGTTGTGAAGGATGAGTTGTAGGTTGTTGCTCTTAACCTGCCACAACAGACTTATCTGACAGTGCTTAGTGACATTGTGAGGTGGTAAAAGGTAAAACCTTATTCACTCCCTTGGATGTAATAGAGATATAAGTATGCTTGATATTCACTGTCCTCTCTTGAAAATCTCTAACTACTCTCTCATATGCATTATTTCCTCATTCCTGGTTGAGGATCGTTGTATTTATGTATCTTCCATGATCTTTGTGACTTTATGAGCCAATGATAGACTCACTTAAGCTCTATTTCATTTTCCAATCATGGTGGTTGCCTTCTCTTATTGGGTTCCAATTGAGCAAATATTTTTTCATTTATGATAGTGATGTCAACCAACTCACAATTATAGATGATGAGATATATGCTCAAAGTTGATAAATGTAATGCTTTTATACTCTCATCCCTCTCAAAACAAGAGGGCAGCATGTTGGGCTCAACCCTCGTGGGATCCCATTTTACTCCACATGTTATGATGTTAAATGAAAATAATCTAGCAAGGAAAATTTCACCTATACCTACATAGTGAACAAACATGTTAGATAAAACAATAAAGCTCATAATTTAATGGATATTGATGATGATCCTCTACTTTTCCTTGATATCTGTGATGTTGCAAAACTATTTTAATGCCTTATAAGAGTAGACTATATATTTTTTGATGTAGTATATGCAAAGAATATGGATCTCGAGCTCTAATACAACTTTTCTCATCTCTTGCAGGCATTTATGGAGTAACAGGTCAACTTTTGGAGCAACCAAGTGAGAGGGACTGCAGCAAGGATGCAATAGCTCAACTTGGGGTTCATCATTCAGGCAATGACAAATCCCTACTCTTCCCATATTCTCTTTCTTTCCTATTTCTTCTAATTTATAGTTTACGTCTTATATTGTATTGAAATAGTTATTCCTACAGCTTGTGTGGGACACCACACATTTGCGATTATCAATAAAAGACAACATTTATGCAAAGCTTGTGAAGTCTTCTCTCTTGTTAAAAAATTTACATAGTAATACTGAACATTCATTTTATATCATTGTTTTCATGAACATATGAATGCTTTAGCAAATTTTATATGTACCAAAACTAAAACTGAAAACAACTACCATGGCTCTATTTAGGACAAAACCAACAAACATGTGCATCAACACTTAAAGGAAAACAAAAACTAAATGTAAAAGAATGTTCCTTGAGAACTTATTAAATGAAAACCTCTACTTAACTATGTACAACAACAAATTTTGATCCTTAATAACACGGTTTGAGGTGAATCTCATTCATTAGGATAGGCAATACCTCTCCATTCAGCTTTGAAATCTAAAAAGCATTATGTTGTTTGAATTCAATGATCACATAAGGGCCATCCCACATGGCATAAAACTTGGTATGCTTACCAGGTTTACTTTTAAGTTCATCCCACTTGAAAATGAGATCACCCTCCTTAAACACTCTCGAAACTGCTTTTCTATCAAAGGTCCTTTTCATTTGAGCCTAATGGATCTCCAGATTTCTCAATGCCTCTTTTCTTGTCTCCTCTAATTCCATTAGTTGTGCAATCCTGATTTCCATAGGCTCCTCCTCTAGCAATTCAAGCTCTTTAATGAAATTCAAAGTTGGCAATTCAACTGAAATTGGAAACTTAGCCTCTTTACCATAAGTAAGAACATAAGGTGAATTACCTGTAGCTCTTTTAGGAGTTATTCTATCATCCCAAAGGGCTAGCTTCAATTTATCATGCCAGGTCCTTTGATTATCCTCAATTGTCATTTTGATAATCTTGATCAAATTCTTATTGGTGGATTCAGCCTATCCATTACCCTGAGGGTAATAATTGGATGAGGTATTCAAAAATATATTGTTCTTAACAGAACAATTAGAAATTCTTAAGCTAACAAAGGTTAATGCATTATCAGAAATGATTGAATCAGGAGTACCAAACCTTGCTACCAGATGCTGATAGAAATTTAAAACAACAGTCTCATTTGCCTCCCTCAATGCAACAACTTTTGTCAATTTAGTAAAATAATTTGTTGTTGTTAATATCCATTTATGACTTGCACTTAAAGGTGGGTTAATAGGCCCAATAAAATCAAGGCCCCACTTTCCAAAGGGTTGTTCTACCTGAATTGGATGTAAAGGAAAGGCAAAAAACCTTTGCTTTCCTATAAATAATGAACATTTATTGCATTTTTTGACCCAAGCATGTGTATCTTTAAACAAGTCAGGCCAATAATAATGTGGATATAATTTTTTTTAAGCTCCCTTCAAGTTGTTTGTATTTTGCTAAGTTTTGCCCGCACCCCATACATTTGAATATTCATCAGACCCCTTTTTAATGAGCTTCGCCCAAATGCTTCCACGTGTCCACTGGGCGCTCCTCACAAGGATCCCCTCCTTTGTTTCTTTAGCGTGCCCCACTATGCTTCCACATGTCAGCAGCGCAGGCATTTAAATGCCTACTTCCTTCGCTTCTCGATCGAGCCTCATTTGCGTCCCACGTAGCATTGATCCACATACACTTTTTTGGTGGACCCCACAGTTAGCGCTAGTAGCAGGGACTTCTCCACATGTCCTCATGTGGGTTTTCATCGCAAGGAGGGAGGAATGAACCACACGCCCCAACCTATCACCACATGTCCTAATTGACTTCATGATTGAGAGACATGTTTGCACGAGGTTTTGTTGCTTCTACGCTGGGACCACCGCCGTCATTTGGAGGAGATGCATCTAGCTCGAGTCTTTTTTTGTTGCAATGGCCTTAGGAATCATTGCTTTGGGAATAATTTCTCATGGTGAGGGAATATTTTCTATTACTGGCTCACCAAGCAGTGGGATCTTTATCTATATATACTGCTTCTTCCTTCCAAACATAAGTTCAGAAGATACAAAATAAATTGTGAAAGACACCAAGCCTTTTGTACTATTTTTAGATTATTGTATAAGAACTCACAGACTATTCCATTGATCAGCCTTTCTGTTTTCTTAATCTATTTGACAAAACATTATACTATGCCATTACTATACTGAGTAGTTTATTTGCAAAACTTCTATGATTTCAATATAAGTTTGTTGATTTAGACCATGTCTTTGACACTTCTTTTCAGTAAATGTGTATGGGAGTTATTTTATGTTATTGAATAAATTATTCAGGTTTTCATCTTTTATTCTTGTTATTATGGGACTTAGCAGATTGTTGAACGAGCCCTTAAATCGCATCGAAAAGATAGATTTATAATGCCTATATCTACATCTTGGCACATCGCCTTAGTTAGATCTTTATTTTTATATTTTCTTCCTTTTCCCATTCCAAAACCCCAAATACAAAAGAAGTCGACTTCTTAAAAAACCCAAAGGTCACTCAGTTTAGCGCAATTGGTCCCCCCATTAACTAAGTTTCCCATAAGGTTGTTACCTTGTCAATTTTTGGCATCAACAAATAACCAACTCTCATAATCTTAAGAGCAATTGTTCTAGCTACAAAATGACCTCCAGAAGGTCCATCATAAAATTCTTCCAAGATTCTATCAATTTGGTTTGTTTCAATGCATCTAAGTAAAACTCCATGAAAATCCCTTTTATATAAAACTCCATCAATATAGCATAAGGAATGGCTTGAAGTCTATAATACCTTCTTTTTGCTTTGTCCAAACCTTCACGACAGTCACTAGTATGTAAGTAATGAATCATTTGTTGAATACGGTTTGTAAAAGGAGCTATCTAACAACATCTTGTTCCTCATTATTGAGCATTGTTGCAACTTGCTCATCAATTTCCTTGTTGTTTTCTTCATTTCCAAAAAGTTGTTCACATAGACCTTTGCCTCTAACTAGCTTAGTAACCTTAATATTGATATCATACTCCATTACCTTGGTCATCCAACCTACTCTTTTATCATTGATATCTTTGCTAAGTAAGAAATCTTTGACAGAAGGATGGAAAACCAACAATTGAATCTTATTGTTAGAAATCATATGCTTGAATTTTTAACACTTCTAACAACAACTAGAATATTCCTCTCAAAAAAAGAGTATCTTACCTCATAATCTTGCAAAACTTGGTTGAAAAATTCCACAGGTTGCTCTAATCCTTCCTCATTCTGCTGACAAAGCATGGTTGAAATAGTATTAACACTCCCAAATACATGTAGAATAAAATCTTTATCAAAATTTGGGTTTATGAGTGTTGGAGTTGCTGCAAGGTCCTTCTTTATCTCTTCAAAACTCCTCTTTCCTTCCTTAGTCTATCTAAAAGGAATATTCTTCTTAAGCATTGAGATAAGAGGTTGCAATAATGTTGCAATGTTATGTATGAAACTCCTTACAAAATTGATCCTACCTAGAAAGATTTGTAAGCCTTTCTTGTGTGCTAGTAGGGGTAAAGCTAGAATAGCAGTGATCCTTTTTGGATCAATTGTAATACCGTGCTTGGAAACAATATGTACAAGAAGATTCCCCTGATGGACTGATAAAATTCACTTTTTCGGGTTAAGTGAAACCCTAAATTCTTTGCATCTCTTAAAAATATGCCTTAGATGATCAAAATGTTTGTTAGCATTTTTGAAAAAAATAGTAATGTCATCTAAATAAACAAGTACAAACTTGTTAATAAGGCCTTGAAAATCCATATCCATTGCTCTCTGAAAGGTTGCCCCTACATTGGACAAACCAAAGGGAATCTTCTGGTAAGCCATGGTATCGCATTTGGTAGTAAAGGTAGTTTTGAATTGATCCTCCTCCTTCACTAAAATCTAATTATATCCTGAATATCCATCTAAAAAGGAAAACCTATCAAAACCTGAGACAACTTGTAAAAAAATTCCATTGAGGGCAATGGATAGTGGTCTTTAAGAGAGGCTCTATTTAAATCATGAAAATCAACACACGGCCTAATCTCACCATTCTTTTTCCTAACAAGTACCAAGTTAGAAACCCAAGATGTATGTTTAATTGGAAAGATGATGTTACCTTCAATTAGCTTGCTTAACTCTATTTTCATGAGATGCTCCAACTTGGGGTTTAGAGACCTTTGCTTCTGCCTCACCAGTTTTTGTTTGGAATCCAACTCAATGGTGTGTTGAGCTAAATCAAGGTTAAAACCCTTTAAATCTCCATACTCCCAAGAAAAGATATCATTAAATTCTTGGCAAAGAAAAATAAAAGCTTATTGTTCCTCTTTGGTACATACCTTACCAAGCTTGAGGAGCTGGTCTCTAAAAATATTGATGGATTCATAGTGTTCTTAATTAACTGTCATGTTGTTTTTATCCCTTCTAACCCAATCGTCAGAATTAAAAATTGATTCTAATTTTACCAAACCTTTGGGAAACTTATTTGACTTCAAATGTAAGATCTGGGTATCATACTGTTGCTGCCATTTTGCTAGTTTCCAATTGCAAACTTAGCTTCCTCCATCAGAAAATTAATAATTTGTTTTTCACTTTCAAAAACCTGCCAATTAACATTGTTATCTAGTACAGATGGTCTCACCACCAGTTTAACATACTGTTGTACCTCAACATTGTGAACATAAGTTGGAATATCAAACTATGAGCCTATGGAAGCTAGCTTATCAACTTCTTTATTCTGGTTTCTAGGAATGGAGAGCAAGTTGAAAGCATCAAAATATTCAATTAAATCCCAAATCCTATGCTTATACATCTTGAGCAAATCATTTTTTGTAACATTCAAATTTCTTACTTGACTTGCTATCAATTCAAAATCGCCAAAAACTTGAAAACATTTTATACCTCTCTTTTTGGCCCATTCTAGTCCATGAATAAGTGCCTGATATTCTGCTACGTTATTTGAACAACTGAAAGCAAATTTTAAGGTTGAATAAAACCTTTGTCCATCAAGAGAAATCAACATAGCTCCTCCACCAACACCCATTTTGCTTCTTGAGCCATCAAAATACAGCTTCCAAAGTTGATTACCTTGTTGTTCTTATTGTTTTTCATCCTTAACCAGATTTGGAACAACTACATCATTCTCTTGAATCATGCAAATTCCTAATACTACCTCATCCATGTGACTGAAAGGGTTAACTTCATGATTCTCAGCTGCCCACTCATCTACATTAATATCAAGTATGCCTTCAATAGGTGTGTCCAGGTCTAGGGTCATGGATTGATCCTCCTACTCATGGATAGCTAGGTTTGCATTTATGGCACTAGGCACGTATGGCTCTATGTGGTCCTTAGCTTGAGGTTCTCATTTGATAGTCACTCTAGTTCCATATCTAGTTCTGAAAAAACACATGTGACCAATCTGATGATAAATATCCACCCAAATTTGCAGTAAAGTCCCTAGAAAGGAAAATGGCAAAGAAAGGTGGCAAATCTATAGCATAGATATCCTGTGGGATTGAAAATTTTGGACAAGCATGTAAGGTAAGGGGTATATTTTTAATCACTCCAACAAATTTAATGGTTGTATCATCTAATTGAACCACTCCCTTTGACAGAGGCTCATATGTCAATCGTAGCCTATCCACTAATGGCTTTGGCATAATAGAACTACTTGCACCTGATTCAATCATGCAATTGTGCACTAAGTGTTTGCCAATAATCAAACTAACATAAAATGGAGGTGGTTTAACCTCTTGAGCTGACTAGTCACTCTTGGTTTCAGAACTAGTTGCAAGCACAACTTTGGGCTACTCTTTAGTAGGTACATCTGAAATTAAAATCTTAGCCAAAGCCTCTTGCGATAAATATTTTTGCCCAGTAATATGCAATGCATCCAACATAGACAAGCTAATAGTGGCCTTTTTCATATGATCAACAATATTAAATGCAGAAGTACTAACATTTTGCTATCCCTTAGAAACAACATCATTTTGTGTTGGTAAAGGTTGTGATTGAACCTTAGGTTATTCTTTTCCAGCCATAGCTTGACCCGTTGGAAAAATATGAACATTTTGTGAAGTTGTAGGCTCAACTTGACCTTGTTGACTTGTAGAAGTCTGAATTTTGTCTTTACCACCCTGTTGTTGGTCCTTTTCTACTTGTTGTCCCAAATCAACAACCCTTTTCTTTGACCTTGTATTAGATGCAATGGAAGTATATGACCGACTCTTCCATTGTAAATGATTTAATCCATAGAATTTTTTGCCTTACCAATTCATTAAGGCAACATCAGGAGTACCATGCTCATTTTGTGAACCCTACTGTTCATGATTTTCTCTAGTCACACTCTGCTAGATAGCAAAATGATTCTACACCATAAGTGCTTGATTTATCATTACATTGAGCCAAGTGGACTAATTGTGTGGTCAATTGCATCGAAAACACCAATCAGTGTCTTGTACCAATTTATTTTGGACAAGAACTAATTCCTTTGAAGCACTAGGAATGTTGGGATTATATGGATGAAAAGGTCTAGGATTAAAATGCTTTCTCTATGCCTGAGAATTAGCTTGATAAGGTGGCCTATTAGGCTGATATGGTGCTTGATATGGTCTTGGATTTTGACCTTACTGCTTCTCTATGTTCACCAATTTATTTCCAAAAGTTTGTAATAAACTTTTAATTTCTTATTGATTTCTCTTAATCTATTGCAATTCCTGGGATTGAGCTAGGACAATAGGTCCTTGAGTTGTAGCTTGGTTTTAAAGCTAGAACAATAGGTATTTTAGCTATGGGGGTAATTGCAAAGGTATAAGAGGGTGAATTTCTTGAAATATTGGCATTGGGGGCCTAGGGACTATTTTACCAGCTTGAATAAGGCTATTTTTTGCCCTTATGGCTATGCTGAAAGCACCAGGAAGTGAAACACCACCCATAGACTAAATCAAAACTAAAATATTATTGTTAAGAGCTCTAAGATAATACAAAAAAGCATGCTCAAGAGAAGGTTTTATCGTAGTAGGAATTCTATTCCATGTCTTTTGAAATCTGAAGTTAAAATTTGTTATATGTTCTTATGGAGCTCTC
This sequence comes from Sequoia sempervirens, assembly GCA_007258455.2. Classification (NCBI taxonomy): domain Eukaryota; kingdom Viridiplantae; phylum Streptophyta; class Pinopsida; order Cupressales; family Cupressaceae; genus Sequoia; species Sequoia sempervirens. Next base: position 162,202,808 of record VDFB02000015.1, on the reverse strand, counting down.
TTGATAGTTGTCAATTCTTCAACTAGAGATAAATGATCAAATTTATCCTCAAACTGTCTATTCAAAGCATCCCCTAATTCATCCCATGTTGCAATTGAATTAATAGGTAACCCTATGAACCACTGGAGAGCCTTTCCTTTAAAAGATGATGCCAAAATTCTGATTGCAACATTCTCTTCAATAACGTGATGAACCCCACAAAGTGAAGTGACATCTCTTATGTGCTCTATGGGTGTAGTCTGATCTTCACCAGTAAAAATAGGTAAAATATTGAGTGCAACTACTAGAATATCATTATGTTGAGCCAAATTCAATGGGTTACCCCCATTAAATGGCACAAAAGCAAAATCCCTTGCCATTGGAGCTACTGGTACTCATAGATTCGGTATTTGTAGATTAGGTACTGTGATTGCTAGAAAAGGGCTTGTAGGTTTGTAGTTCGGAGGTGTAGAGTGTGATCTTGGTGAGGTGGGTGTCCTTCTTTTGTCTTGGCTCTTCTTCTTGGTGGTGACAACTACAAATAGTCAAAGGGATATTCATTTGTCCTTGCTTGTATCCCTCTCACGAGTTGTATGGTACTAGATCTACATAGAAAATCAAAGAACAGAGTCGCCAAGTATGAATTTTCTACCTCAAAAGGCTATAAATACTATTGTTCATACCAAGACAGCAGTAAAGAAGATCTTGATGTGGACTGAAAATCAATTCATAGCCCTACCAAGCGTTCCAAAAACTGTTAACACGTAGGATTGCACTCGAATGCAAAGCTAGAAAGCTCAACAATCTTGTGTAACATGGAAACACCTTCGAGCCTATGGGTTGCTTATAATGAAGGTGAATCTCCGGATTATGGGTAGGTTCCCCTTTTGATTTTCTAGAAACTAGTGATATTTGATGCGAAAAGGGTAAGAAGGATTAAAATGAATGGTAAACACTGAAATTAGTTAGATGGTGATGCACCAAAATGATAATGAATATGTAATATGATTCACAAGGACCTTTCAATGTTCCTATTTGCAAAACTTAATTCGAACAACTAAACCACATAAACGATTCGCACAAAGGCTTGATAAATTTACCCTCTTTGAAGGAAAAATAATGCTTTTCACAACTAGAATGATAGAACAAATCATTTGCACAATCTATGACCTGTGAAATATAACTGAATTGTGTACATACACTTATGAATGAGATAGAAAAAATAAAGGTTTTAAGATTTAAACACAATGAATTTCTATGAAATCAAACATAAAAGATGACACTTGAAATCTGAGAAGGAAAACACTTGATTTTTATTGAAAGGCCAAAAGGAATCCTTCTGCAAAACTGAAATACAATGCTAGAAATAAATTTTTTGTATATAAACTCTGAAGTTGAGCTACAAAAATTTCTAACTCTCTGCAATGCATAAGAGAGTAGGAAGCAAGAACTGAAGAAAAAAGACTAAGTCTTTTCTCCTAGATACAAAAATAGCCTCAAAGTGCTAAGAGGTGGCACTTGCAGTTAACTGCACCTAAAAATATCTCCTCCAAGATGATCCACAAGCAAAATGGAAAAGGCCTAAAAAGGGGGCCCACAACTGATGTAAACTAAGCTCAAAGAACTCCAAACTTCCCCTTTCAACTAGTTTGACCAAAGTGAACTTCAAACTCATCCAGTCAACTAAAAATTAGGCTCAAAAAGCTCCTGTTAAACTCCACCTCTTGATTTTGCATGATTTAAGAACTTCAAAGGAACTCCAGTTATCTCCACCTCTTGATTTTTTGCATGATTTTAAGATGAAGGTAATCAATCTAAATAAATATTAAAGTAATCGATTAAGGATTACTTTAACTTGTGTTATGGATTTGCCTATATTTTGCATCTTTATGATGTTAATTAAAGCAATTTATAATTCAATTTCTCTAATAATGTTTACATTTTTATTTTCATTTCAACTCATGCAAGAATTAAGTAGGTCAACCTTGTGTTTGAATTTTCATAACAACCTTGTAGAAGTTAAAAAGGGAAACTCAACACATTTCAAGGTATTAGTTTTGCACAAAAAGGTTTAAATCAAAGGAAAAAATGCCTCCCAAATGAAGTCAGCCAAATAGGGTAAAAGAAACCCTAATAACAAAACCCATGACCTTTCTTCACTTCACTTTCATTTTGCACTTAGCATTTTCTGGACACCACTACACTTTGCATTTTGAATGGGTTTCCATGCTAGGGTTTGATCTTTGAAGGTTGTTTGGAGACCTTCGCATGCTGGTAAGTTTTCAAATTCATGCTACTTTGTTGTTATGACTTCAATTATCATGAAGATATTTGATCTTTTATGTTCTGTAGCCACGAGTTTCCATTATGGCGATCACTCTTGAATGTACAAAAATTTTGTTTCCCTTGTTTGAAAATTTCATGTTCTGTACTCGACCTTGACAAATAGTATGGGTTTTCTTTTTTCACAATACTATGTGCTTGGAAATCTTATATTTCGAGCTCCTTTGTATTTCTATGGCCACAGCTTCACAATTCCTTTCAAGTATCGAGGGTTTTGTTTATCTCTGTGAATATTGAAGAGTTTGGGATTAGGTAACCCCAAATCGTGGCTTTGTCTCTGCATTTTTTCATTTTCTTGCAAGGTCTAAAATCATGGCAACACAGGTCGTGGCTTCTTTCGAGGGCTTCACCTCTACATTTCTCATTTTCTTGCAAGGTCTCTCCATACTCTATTCTGTCTCTTTAATTTGAGAGTTATTTCCTTAGCTGAGGCTTTCATTTATTTGCACATATGAGGGTTTGCCTTGTCTGAAGCTCATGCTTCCTCTTGCTTCATTCTATATGCATTCAAGGGTTTGATGTTTGGAACCCTACTATAACTCGAGTTCAAGAGTTTCATCCTTTATGAAAGAAAACTCTTAAGAGTTACCTATGCTCGAGGGTTTTGCAAGATAATTGAGGAATTTTTTCATTCAACTATGGCTAAGAGCCTCTAGCTTTGAAATACTCTGCTTTCTATTCAAAACCCTAAGATACACCTTGTTGTTCTTGTAGGGTTTCAATTTTACCATCTATCTCCAAAGATACTATTTTAACAGTCCTTAATGAATATTCTCATCTCGTATAATAGTCTTCCAATGAATGTCCTTAATCTTTGATGGTTGCATTTCTCAACAGTTAAATAGACTATTTTTTGGATCAATAACAAGCTCAGTCCACTTCATGTGACCACACTAGCATGCTTAGACTATTGTATATTCCTTCATTGTCTCATGCTATGATGACTGCCATGACATGAAGCCACCTTCATAGTCATTTGATTCACCTTAAATCATCTAGTCACCATGTATGGTTTGTATTTCATCAATCTTCATTGAGGCATCTAATGATTGACTTGGTTGTGAAGGTTGAGCTATAGGTTGCTGCTCTTAACTTGCCACAAAAGACTTATCTAATAGTGCTTAGTGACATTGTGAGGTAGTAAATGGGGAAACCTTATTCACTACCTTGGATGTAATAGAGATATAAGTATGCTTGATATTCACTATCCTCTCTTGAAAATATCTAACTATTGTCTCATATGTATTGTTTCCTTATTCATGGTTGAGGATCACTGTCTTTATGCATCTTCCATGATCTTTTTGACTTTATGAGACAATGACAAACTCACTTAAACTCTGCTCTACTTTCCAATCATGGTGGTTGCCTTCTCTTATTAGGTTCCAATTGAGAAAATATTTTGTCATTTATGATACTGATGTCAACCAACTCACAATTATAGGTGATGAGATATATGCTCAAAGTTGATAAATGTAATGCTTTTACACTCCCATCCCTCTCAAAACAAGAGGGAAGCATGTTGGGCTCAACCCTTGTGGGAGCCCATTTTACTCCACATGTTATGATGTTAAATGAAAATAATCTAGCAATGAAAATTTCATAGGTATACCTACACAGTGAACAAACATGTTAGATAAAACAATGAAGCTTAGAATTCAATGGATATTGATGATAATCCTTTGATTTTCCTTGATATTTGTGATGTTGTAAAACTATTTTAATGCCTTATTAGATTATACTATATATTTGTTGATGTAGTATATGCAGAGAATATGGATCTCAAGCTCTAATACAACTTTTCTCATCTCTTGTAGGCATTTCTGGAGTAGCAGGTCAACTTCTAGATCAACCAAGTGAGAGGGACTGCAACAAGGATGCAACAACTCAATTTGGGGTTTGTCATTTAGGCAATGACAAATTCCTACTCTTTCCATATGCTCTTTCTTTCCTATTTCTTCAAATGTATAGTTTATGTCTTATATTGTATTGAAATAGTTATTCCCACGGCTTGTGTGGGACACCATACATTTGTGATTATCTATAAAAGATAGCATTTATGCAAATATTTTCTCTTGTAAAAATATTTGCATAATAAAACTGAACATTCTTTTTATATCATTGTTTGCATGAACATATGAGTGCTTTAGCAAATTTTATATGTACCTTTCTTCTTTAATTGCAATGTTGTTTTGGCTCTCCCTAATTGAGCTGAAAGAAAAATTAGGTAACAAGTCTCCTTCAATTAATATATTTTTTAGCTTTAGTTCTAGACATAGTCTAAGATCGAGTATTGACGCCTGCATCTTATCTGCATTCTTAGTTCCAATAGGAAGAGGTTCTGCCAACCAACCCATAGTCTTCGCATTCTAATCCTAAATAATACGCCCAACCCCTGAAGTTCGAGGGTTACCCCTGAAGGCCCCATCAAAATTCATCTTGTGCCAATTAGCAATAGGAGGTGTACAACATATTGTCTTCCATTTTTTTAGGTCTTGATTCCACCATCTCCCATAAATGGAGAAATTTTCAAACCATGCCAGGTTCTTTTCATTATCGCGTCCCATTCTGTGACCTTTTCTTTGCTGCTATGTATCTCTCCAACTCTGCAATTTACAATTTCTACTATGCCTACCTTTATTTTGTTTAGTAGTGAATGCTTTGTCATCTCTTTTTCTTGAAAGATCCATCTATTTATTTCCTTCCAAATTTCCCATATCAACATGGAAGGGCTTGTGATCCACACTTTTGAAAAAAGCATTTTTGTGTAGGACTAGCCAACTCCCGAGCATGTTTAGTAGGTTATTAGGTAGTGAAAATTTCCATTTTATCTTGGTACAGAGCCATTGCCAACAACTTTGTGTGAAAGAGTAGTTTACGAAAAGATGGTCCCCATTCTCCTCATATTGTTTGCATAAAATGCATCTAGAGGGGTCATGATAACCCATCTTCAAGAATCTATCAGCAATGAGCACTCAGCCTTGTGATGAAACCCAAGTAACACAAGCCTAACTTTGGGAGGCATTCTTTATTCCAACATAGGTTTACGTGTAATCTTGGTTAACCCACTCTATTACCAACTAGAATTCTATACCCATCCCTTGCATTGTAATTTCCTGTTGGGGAGGCATTCCATCTTAATTTGTCTTGATCCTACCTGATGCAAACAATATGACTTACCATCGTGGCTTCAAAGGATTCTACCACCCTTGGATCCAAACCATAATTCCTTATATTATTCCATTAGTGGTTGCAGCCCCCATTATCCATTGTAGCTGTCATGTAGTCTCTGACCTTTTCACCCCATAACTGAATTGTAATGATCTTTACCTATCCCAAGTCTATTCTGTCGGAGAGTTTGTGAAAACCTTCCCAGAAATCCTCCCAAAAAAGTTTTGAGTTCCATCCCTGATCTCTTAAGTCAAATGATCTGCAATAATTTCTCTACTACGTCTAAGGAAGTTCCATATTCTCGAGCCCTTTGCAAGAGTTTTAGTGGTGAAAATGTTATTGTCCTCTTCATCCAAGTATATTACCTTCAAAAATTTGACCCATTTGACTTCTTGATTTGTATACATTGCCCAAAATAATTTTGCACCTAATGCTTTGTTTTGAAAAAGTAGGTTCCTTAAGTCTACCCCATCAACCTCTTTCCTTTCACAGATTTTCTCCCAATTTACTAGAGGGTATTTGTGTTGATCAAAGTTGCCTTGCCAGAAAAAATAATAATTTTTTGATTGAGTTCTTTACTTGCACCAACAGACATAGGAAGGCACGAAATCATGTAAATTGGGATGGTCAAGATCATAGATTTGAGCGTCATGAGTCTACCGGCCCAAGAGAGCCATGTGCTTTCCATGAAGCCAACTTTTTTTAACCTTATCTATCAAAGGATCCCATAACTTACCAGGTTGCAAACTCTTGGCCAAAGGTAGCCCCAGGAACTTACATGGGAGATTACCCTTTCTCAATTTTAGTATTCTTAGGATTTTTGTTTCTTTACCTGTGCTTGTATTGAAAAAGAAAACTTTTGATTTTTCTCTACTCATTACTTGGCCAGATGTAGCAGAGTACCTTTCCAATTTTTTTTCAAACCTTCTAGCCTCTCTTTCCTAAACTATGCCAAAGAGCATGGGGGCATCAATGAATTTTTTATGTGTAGCAACTAACATTCCTCTTGTAATTTGAATCCCATCCACCAACCCATATTGCCATGCCTTTGTAAAGGATCTGCCAAGTGCTACAACCATAATTATAAACAAGAAGGGGGATAACGGGTCACCTTGTTGGAGCCCTTGAGAAGCATTGAAAAAACCTTCTAGATAAATATTCAACAACATTGAATACCTGGGGTAGGCTATCCAATCAAATATCTAATTCAACCAACCACTGTTGAAGCCAAATGCTTCCATCACTTTAAACAAAAATCTCCAAATTACCTTATCATAGGCTTTCCTGATGTCAAGCTTGATTAGCGTTGATTTTTTTTTGTTTCTTGAATGGAATGAATCACTTCTTAGGATATTATGACTCCAACTAGAATGGATCTCTCATGGAAAAACCAATTTATTCTTCCAAAATTATATTAAGGAGGATCTTGTTTACCCGATTTTCCACTGTTTTGCTATCTTGTAAATGTGTTGCAAAGTGTGATTGGTCTATACTCCTTTAGAGTTTTAGGTTTCTCCTTCAAAATTAGTGCTATAAATGTGTTATTGACTTCCTCGAGTACCTTCCCTGACCTTTTGAAGTCCTTGATAGCCTCCACCACCTCCTTGCCAACTATATTCCAACATTTCTAAAAGAAGGCTGCTAAGAATCCATCAGCGCCAAGGGCCTTGTTCGGGTGTAACTGGAAGAGAGCATCTTTTACTTCACTCTCGGTGAATTTTTTGTTCATAATTTTGTTTTGAGCTTCTGTCACAAGGCTAGGGATGCAGCCAATGAAGTGTACTTGGATATTCAATTTGGTTCCTTCCCAATCATTGAGAAGATTTTCAAAGAAATCCACTATAGCAGCCTTAACATAGTCGATCATGTCCAAAAATATACCATCATTGGTCTTGATGCAAGTGATTATGTTTGCTTCCCTACGTATTTTGGTGGATTTGTGGAAGAATTTAGTGTTCTTTTCTCTATCCTTTAACCATAATTCTCTGGATTTCTGTCTCCAAAAAATCTCTTACTTGGCTAGTAAACACCCATTTTATTCATCAATTCTTTCTCTTGAATAAAGCTATCATTATCCAGTCCATTCCTTATCACATTTTTATTCAAGTCCTTTAGAACCTCCTCCGTCTTCCTTTTTTCTTCAAATATGTTCTCAAAGCAATCTCTATTCCACATTTTTAAATTATGCTTAATCGACTTCAATTTTGCAACTACATTGAACATTTTGGAACCGCCTAAGCTAAAATTTTCCCACCATCTTCCTATGAGATCCATAAGATGTGGATCCCTTAACCAAATATTCTCAGATTTAAAAGGACACCTGATTGGTTCTCTCTCCCCCGTTATTTCCAACAACATGGGAAAATGATCTGATCCTACAACAAGCAAGATCCTACAAGCCAAACTGTAAGGAAAACTACTCATGTCTCCCTTAAACAAGAACCTATCCAACTTTTCAACTATGCTATAGAATCCTTTTCGCCTATTATTCCAGGTAAATTTCCCATTGCTCGTTTGAATCTCTACCAGCATGTTACTTTTCACAATGTTTTCAAAGTCAATTTGAGATTGCAACTTTCTACCTATATCGCCCTTTTTATCCGTTGCCCTTAAAATGGCATTAATCTCCCCAGAAGACAAAATTTAAGTTATATTATTTCTTATTATCTCTAGTTCTCTCCATAATTCTCTCCTCTAAATGCTAGTATCTATTCTATAGACATTAATAAGCAAAAAAACCCAAATTTGAAGAGAGGCTTCTTACCTTACATGTGATCCAATGCTTGTTTGAGGAAATTTATCTGAGTATCACACTTTGAGGTCTCCACATGATCATAGGCCCACCAGAAGATCCCACAACATTTACCCCAATCATTTTCCATAACTTCAATCTCTTACCTAAACAATTCTTCTCTTATTCACCTAATTTAGTTTCCTAAAGCAAACATATATCCGCTCGGAACAAGGCAACTTGGTGCTAGAAAAGGAATTTTTGTTAGGGGCATTTAAGCCCCTAACATTCCAAGTTACGATTTTCATTGTTGTTCAGGAAGGGGCTCGCCCTTCCCTACTTTCAATATTTCATTTATCTTAAACTGTCCACAAGCCTTGCCATCCCATTTAAGTTTCTCCTAATTTGGTATTTGTCCTCTTCTCTTGTTCTTCCCACAATCCAAAGAAAGCTTGGTTGCTTCCTTTTGGAAAATCCCCAAACCTCTAGACCCCATAGTCTCTAGATGAGTGACCTTAATTCGCTTGGTTGATTTCAAAGATAATTCATCTGCATCAGATGCTTGATTTTCTTCTTCTAAATTTGGGCCTTCTACCCAATCCTCATCCAAACCATCATTTTCTAGGTTAATTGTCCCACTCTTGGTAGCTTTTTCTAACACAGCTAGTTCATATCCCACTTCCATTAGAGAATTCAAATCTTCTTCATTTATTTTAGTTCCAATCAGATCTAGGACCTCCAAAATTTTCATATCTAGTTCCTTCCTTTGATCCACAAGTCCATTCACCTATTTAGTTGGTATTTCTTCTTTTTCCTCAAGGATTGGATCATCTCCTTGGTCCTCTGGGATCACACGTGTAGCATTCACCATTGAATTGGCCAAAGATGAGCCAAACACATAGTCCTTGTTCACTTGTTTCATCAGAATCTCCAAAACATCATTAGTTGGGGTATTTGTCAGTTTTTTCCACCCCTGAGTCTTTATTAGACTGTTGTTAGGGTATAGATCTTAAATCAGAGTTTGAATCCAGTTTCCCCAATCTATGAAGAGTTTAATTACCCTCTAGTGCAGGCTATCGGGACTATTTTCTACACATAAGTGTTGATCCCATCCTCGCATAGTCTTTCTTCAACACATGAATTTACCCAAATGATTGTCGATATCTTCCAAAATTTTGTGTTCCCAAAACTCCAGAGGCAGATTAGGAAGCTTAAACTAGTCTTGTATTATTTCCATATTGTGATATATATAGGTAGAGACAAAGATATATATATATATATATGGGTAGAGAGATCAAGAGATAAATAGGGATAGCAAAAGAGAGTAAGGTAGATAGATAGGGAGAGGGAAAGAGACATAGAGAGAGGAAAAGAGAGAAAGATACATAGAGGAAGAGAGAAGGGAAGACAAATATAGAGAGAAATAGGGGAGAGATATTGAGAGAATGATAAACATAGAGATAGAGAGGAGACAAAGATATAAAGAGAGATTTATCTTTCTCTCTCTCTCTCTTTATATATATATACCTTTATCTACCTCTATATATAACTTCTTATCTCTATATTTATATCTCTCCATTTCTTCCTTTCTCCCTATCACTCTCTCTTTCTATATCTCTTTACTTCTCCTCTATCCTCTATATATTTCTCTCCTTCTCTATCTCCATCTCAATATCTCTCTTTTACTTACTCACACACACACTCCATATTTCTCCCTTATTATCCCTATCTTTATATCTCTTTCATTCTCTCTCTCCCATGCTTCATGTTTCTCCCTCCCTATCTCTCCCCCTCTCTATCCCTCTCTCTCACCCTCTCTCTCCCTCTCTCTTTATTACTTGTCTCTATCAACTCCTTTATCTCTCACTGTTGCCCCCTCTATCTCTATCTTCACATCCCTCCTTCTCCCTCTCTATTTGTATCTCATTATCTCTACCTCCCTCTCTTATTCAATTCATCTCTCCCTCCTCTCCTACTCTATATTTGTCTACCTCTCTCTATATCTTTATTTACTCTATCTTTATCTTTATCTATCCATATCCCCATATTTCATTGTCTCTCTCTCTATCTCTATTTCCCCATCTCCATCTTCCTCTCGCCTTCCATCTCTCCCTCTATATATTTATTTCTACCTTTGTCTCTTTATCTCTGTCTCACTTCCTAAGTTATTTTTATCTTTTTATTTCCCCTTTATCTCCCTATCTCTCCCTCTCTCCCCATTGCTCCCTCTTTCTTTATCTCTCTAATTCTCCTCTCTCCTCTCTCTATTTCTCTCCCTCCCTCTATCTATATTTATACCTATCTATCTCCCTCTCTATCTCTCTCCATATCTATCTCTTACTCATACAAACTCACTCCTTGTTTCTCCCTCCATATCTCTTACTCTATCTCTTTGCCTCTCTATTTATATCTCTCCATATTTCTTCTTCCATATCTCCATCTATCTCTATCTCCTTATCTCTTCTTCTTTATTTACCCATATATTTTTCCTCTCTCTACCTCTCTCTATTTATCACTTCCTATATTTGTTTGTATCTTTCTATCACTCCCTCTCTCTCCCGCTCCATCTTTCTCCCTCTCTATATATTTATCTCTTCCATATCTATATATCCCTCTATCCTCTCTCTCTTTATCTATCCATCTCTTTCTTTCCATATCCCTCTCCTTCTCAATCTAAATTTCCATTTCCATCTCCTTCCCTATCTCTATCTTCCTCTCTATATTCATCTCCTTACCCCTATGTCTCTCTCTCTCTCTTTCCCACTATATCTTTCCATCTTTTTATCCCTATATCTCCCTTTCTCTCAACTGTAAACATAACATGAGCCTAATGGTAATGGAGCATGATTATCTTCCTAATTCAAAGATTTTATTTTAGTTATGTTTGAATCCCTGTAAGTGGATGCATATTTGATTTGAATTTATCACTTCTCCATTGACACTTTTGTTGCACAAACATCATTTTCTAAAGGGCCTACCAATTGACCTCATGTAAAATGTAAAAATATGCTAAAAATAGACCAAATTTTCCTCAATTGACCTTCCACACATCTTCAATGTACCCATTGCACACCAAGACCTACGATTTCTAGTTTTTAAAATGCAAAAAAAAGTACATATCACATCAATTATGGGTCCAATCAATGTTTGGGTAATTACTTTTCATTTTCCCAAATATAGGTGAATAGGTTCATAGATCTATTTATATTGGAAAAACCACTTTTACACAATATTGTTCAAATGTGTACACAACAAGTTTACATTTCATCTACCATGGATATGAAATTTTTCCAACTTCCAGATACATTTAACAAAATTAAAAATAAAAGTGTTCCACTTTTCAACCCTAGCTAACTAAATTCCATCTCCACCATGCCCAACTCTTGAGCATTCTTTAGATTTACCCTGCAATAATTGAAAAAAAAATCAAGCTCACCATTATATTTAATTTATAATATAGCAACAATATTAAACATTATAAACAAGACCTATAAATTCATAATGATACTTATTATTTATTTTATGCAATCTAATTTTTCAAATACA